>JANIHY010000004.1:19389452-19405647 GCA_027479065.1 Erythroxylum brevipes | reverse complement strand
AATTAACTATTTTATAAATAAAAATAAACTAGTTAATTTTTATTTAATAATTTTTTCTAGCCTGTAAATTGTCATCATAACGTTCTTGCTATTTACTTTCATTTAATCATAGACATGAAAATCCTGATCCGCTAACATAAATAGCCAACAACCAATCAGGCAATACCCCAATAAAATAAAGATGGCTGAAAGTTCCACTCAGAAATATTCATAAAAAGAATTCCAAGACATGAAAATTATGTATAATACAGTACTTCCAACTTCTCTTAACCTTTAAGCTGTCAACATGACATTTCACACATCAGTTAGCTTGACATGAAGCGGACTGCTGTTTCTGTAGGTTTTATGTGCTTAGTTTTCTGATTCATGCCTCTCCTAGAGCTTTCTTGACATCGGCCTGTGCCCAAAAAGAAGGAAGCAAGACAAGAATGAGAATCAAGTGAACATGAAAGCTTGTTCAGTAGAATGAATACAGAAGCGCAGAATACACGTAGATAAATAAAGAGACAAACCTCAATGGACAAAGGACTAGTTGTTGGGGCATAGCGACCAATGACGTGTCCTTCCTTGTCGATCAAGAACTTGGTGAAATTCCATTTTATCCTAGCACCAAACCATCCACCTTTATTTGCCTTGAGAAACTGGTAAATAGGTGCTGCATTTGACCCATTCACACGTACCTTAACAGAATTACGCATCTAAAATTAGTCAACTAAGTAGAAAGCATTACTTAATAGAGGGTGCATCAGTGCTAAACAGTGCACATAATAACCACAGGAGATGCAGTGAAACATAGTCATAAGCATGATAACTGACAAAGGAGTTACGTTAATCATACTCTAAAAGACTGTCGCCAATGATGTTTCTCTTATTTTCTTTTCTAACCAAGACATTCTCCTTTTCCCATTCTCCAAAAGCTCTTATTAAATCTCCATGTTTCTTACTACTTTGAAAGCAGAAAGCTCAGTCAAACTACTGAAACTTTTATAACTGTTTCAAACAGTTCATCCCAAGAAACTTGGAAGCTAAAAACTATAGAAGGCAGTGGCAGAATTGAAAAATCAATCCAACGTCAAAATCTAGGAGGTCGAGGAAACACAATCTATGAAATTTGCAAAGGAAAACTTAAAAAGAGTCAGGAACTTCCACATAAGTTCAGAGATAAATGCACGCCAAAATGTTTTTAAGAGCTAACTTCAACACTATATACTGAATTAATAGAGCTTCCTTAGAATGGGAAACACCTCTTACCAAAAGCCAAGCAATGAAAATAATTGGTGAGCCACACAAATAACTTCCTTATGATTAGAAGCCCTATAAACCACACTATCTGATCTCAGCACCAAAACCACTGGGAGTTTGAGGTAATGTTTTTTTCATAGCAAGCACAATAAATCTTGAAACTATACATGTCAACCAAAAGCTAGAGGACGAGTTGAAGTGGCATAAAGATATCAGAAAATCTGTAGGTTTGCTAAGTAAAACCTCCCAATAAAGTAAGTTGACATGAAGAGTAAAATTATGAATGCTGGTATGATTATATCCGAGAGACAGAGCTCCATGTAGAAAGATCTATAGTGAGAACATCACAAGAAATGAGTCAACTTTTAATGACAGCACGAAAGAAGCTAATACTGAAATATCATCACTATAGTCTCAAGTTGATATGATTAAATGTCCTTTGACCTTCAGAAACCCAGACATAAGAATAGTTCTGTCATCTTTTTGTCCCTCTCTTTCATTTCTGCAATATAAAATTACTATTAAACTAGTCATAATATGCATTAACTACTTTGTCAAACGTATGGACCTAATCACATAGTAGAGAATCTGTACAGAAGTTACAGGATGAATTGTTAGCCAACTAAAGCTTTCATGATAAATTTCAAAAGGATAAATTCGTTGACAATAAGATGTTGTATGCGGGGTGGGAATTCAAATAAAAGACCATGTATTGGAATCAAACAAAATCTGACAAAAACAATCATACAGGTTAGCAAGAAAATCAAGCATCCAAAAAGAAAACTACCTAAATCCAATTTAAATTGAAAGAAGCTCTGTACCTTTTGCATAACTGGATATTCAGCCTTGAACCTTGTACAAGCAAACTCCTTGGCCTCTTCACTTGTCCCAGGTTCTTGATATAAAAATTGGTTGCATGGAAATGCTAAGATTTCAAGACCTGGTACCAACCATTAAAGCATGGATTCTCAATTAGCAATACATGGAGTGATAAATACACTAGCAACTATAAAGTAAAATTTGCAATATATGTGGGAAAAAACAGTGATGATTAGGCATATTCTCCTAGATAAGATACTTGTGGGGTAAGCGGGTTTGCTTTATCTGGTCTAGCAATCCAGAATAAATTAAGTTGCTTATCAGCAAAAATAAAACAGCATAGTACATACATCAAACATGGCAAGAACAAAGTTGGGAACATATCAATATCTAGTTTTGTAGAAAAAACCCTGTGTTTTTAGTATTAAACGGGACCTTGTATCCTATTAAAGGGGCAGATCACAACAGCTCTTTTGGAACTGATGTGAAGGTTTCGATCTTTAACTCGTTTCCAGATTAGATATGTAAAGCACTCTAAAAGATATTAGCATCTGAGTGCTCTTTCATTTTAACCAACATCAATAATTCAATACCAGACTATTTAATCACAGCAATAAGCACCAGCATCGTACAGGAATATGAAACGAACAAAAGCAGAATTATATAAAGGTGATTACTAAATAAGAAATGTGAGAACAAGCAATAACTGTCCCTATCGTGGGAAACAAAACGGGGAAAAAAGAGAAGCGGGAAGTAAGTCAAACAAAAAAGAAAAGGAACAGACCTTTGCCCTTGTATTTTTGATAAAGTTGTGTGAGCTGGGTGTAATTTGTTTCCGTGAAACCACTGTTCCAAACGAGGCAGCACATGAGAATTCCCCAATTATAGAAGAAGAAGAAGGGAAGGGAAGCGAAGGAAAGAAGAAAAACAAAACCATTTGGAAGCGACATTAACAACAAGAAGAACCCTTCCCTTGTAAATGCTGAGGTCTACATCTTGACCTCTGCTATCCTGCCCCGACCAAAAACAAACGTTAGCGCACACAAAAACACACACGCTTGGCACTACCTAAGAAAAAAGAAGTACGGAAGGAGCGGAGAGTGAAAATAGAGAAACTACACCTTAACAGTGAATTCATGGATAGATTTCTGAGGTACAGAAGGAGAAGACCCCATCCTTCTCGCTCAAGACAAAAACGAAGGCTAGGCTCCACACCACCACCTTCACCTGTGACCTGTCTGTTTATGTACATTCGCTGGAATTGGATAAGATCTAATTTAATATGATTATATCAAATTCAATACAATTTAATGACTTTTGAGTTGGTAATAATCAAACTAGAACTAGAACAAAGAAAAAGGAAGGGAAGAGGGTTGGGCTTGTCAAACAAAAACATTTAATGCGCGTAACTACAATATCGTTACAGCTCACTCTAATAAATAATTTTGATGCGAAGCTGTACAAAATCAGACAATTCGGAGGCAATCGGAGCTTCGGTTGGAGCGGGAACCGAACAATATTTCACTTTACCTAAATAAGTGAAAAGTACAACTTTTTGTACCCTTAGGGTAGGGCAGGGTCGGTCAGGTCTGATCTGGTCCGGTCCGGTCTGATCTGGTCGCTGAAATTCTTCCACTAATGAAAGCTTTAGACAACTGAATACAACAGAATGATTGTAACAGCATTCCTTTTTATAATAAATAAAATTACAATACCAAAAGTGAAAAATGGAACCAATTACATTGACCGCCTGGAGTTAAAAATTACAACTCTTCAAATTTCTATGACTGTACCACTGAGTAGCCGTCCTCTACATTAGATTTGCTAAAATAACTATGTACAATACAAAACCCGGTCCACCATTTTCATTCACATCAATTTGAACCCTTGCCCCCTCTTGTTCCCTAGAGATGCATGCATCCGAAGAAATCACCAAAAAAGATGGATCATCTTCACAAATGGCGACCCCACTAAGTAGAATAGCCGTTGAAACATCTCACCATAGCATGTCAAAGTTTAGGCATGCAGACAACATGCCGGTGCCTGAAGCAGGCAAGTAGTAGCTGCTCATCTTGGCCGCCATATTCCCGGAGCTAAAACAAAAACGAGATTTCAGCTTCAATAATACTAGTAAATTGACTACCAATTCCAAGCTGCCTAGGAACATTTAATTTTTGAAACCACATCATTAGCCCAACATTTAAATGAACAAGAAAACCAAGGAGAAAGTAGTACAGGTACGAATATATATTCTCACACTCTGCATTAGAATACAAATCTAATAGTAAAGCAACATACCTCTATGTGCTACTGGAACTCCACCTTCACAAGGCGGTGGTCTAAAGGAAGTAAAATTTCTATGATGTGTTCCTCGGGGGGGAAATTCCCACTCATGACGCGAATATCTATTAGTTTCTCTTGGGGGGCAACCATATGGACCTGATCCATAAGATGCTTTGGACTTTTCTGGATACCGTGGACCTGGGGCACTCAAAGGATGATCTCACAATGTAAAGATGCGAGAATAAACCACAGTGCTCAAATCACAATTAAGTCTCATGTAATAAAGAACCTTACCATGAAATGGGGGACATCTCCAATTCTCACTCATCTCATATGGAGTTGGCCGCATTCTCTCATGGTTATTATAATAGTGTCCAACTTCAGCGTTATGCGGAGAGTAGTATCTGTGGGAGTAGGAAGGTGGTGGACTTCCTCTTCGAGACCTCATATAATTGCCTGACTGTTCAACATAAGAGAACTGATTTGAGGATGGATGATGTGGTGGTCTTAGAGGATAATGCTTGTGGTAGAAGCTTGGACCATCAGGATGCTGAACATCTCTCATTGGTCGTACAGGATGAGTAGTGCAAGAAGTCTGCTTCCGCATCTGCTCCCTACATTCTGGAGCATGAGCATCCACTCCATTGGAAATTGATGAAGTTGTCCTTGTTACAATTGACTGCTGAACAACAGGTTGTCTCAGATCCTCTTGCATACCCTACAAATTTGATGAACATCACAAACAATGGCTTAACAATTGATTCTTTATATTTTTAGGCATGGACACCTAACTTTGGGAAACTAATCAACATCATGAACCAAGAAATAAAAGCATTATGGTGACTAATGCATTACATATGAAGGGCAAATAACAAGTGGCGGTGGTGGCAGTGGCAGTGGTGGTGGTGGAGATGATGGCAATGGTGGTGATGATGGTGGGAGATCATGAGGAAGTGGCGGGGCATATGACACTGGAAAACAATGTAGTTTCTGAGCTTGTGTATTCTGTACAGCATTCTCTCTAACAATGCCACCACTTGAGTGCATTTCAATCTCACTATAAGGAGCCACATCCTCCATTTCAAGCTCACCATCAACATCCTCCAAGATGTGTGTCTGTTTTTCCATGGCAGTTATAGACTCTTGTTCTTCCAAAGCTTCACACTGATGTTCAGGAGTCACTGCCTCAAAGCTCTCTCCATCAGAATCACTTCCTTCATCTTCATCCTTGAGCATGCGAGGCATACAAAACCCTGGAAGCTGAAAACTTGAATTGCTGCAAGAATAATAAGCATTAATAAACATGTTCAAAGGAAATTCAGAACTGATATAAAAGCAACACATATTTCAAAAAATTCAAACCTTCCATATTCGTCGACAAGCATACCCTCCATGTCCCTAACAGGATCATCTAAAGACCTTTCTGTTCTTGCTGAACGACGAGCATAAGGCCCAGCAGAAGAACCACCAAGTGAATCAAGTTCCCTCATGTGATGGCGTATGACAGATTCTGGAAGAATCCTTCTTTCCAGCCACAGCCTCAAAACCTGAATAATAACATAAAAGGTAAAAGGCCTAAGATAAAATCAAAATAGAAAATAGAAAGCAAAATGTCGTATGTCCAACACTTGCCTTCATACATTGCCTGCGATTTTCTAGCGCATAACTTCCAGGAGGAGCAGCAGCAGAAAGCAGGCGCCGCAATGCTGCTTGAATAGCTGAAGGATATATACCACCAACATCACCTAGAAATTCAAACTAGACATAAGAATTCCACTTCCAATAAGAAAACAAAGAGAATACCATGTTGAAATCCACATGGAAGAGTACGTTTACCCTCTAGTGAATTGATTCACTACATAAATCTAGGTAACTTGAATGAAAGCAATTTACCTTTCAATCCACGAGAGCACTGAGTGATAGAATCAACAAGGAAGAATAGATCGACCCTTTTGTGTAAATTTGATTCAGACTCCAAACTACGGGCTAGAATTTCCACCACCTATTTCAGAAGGCAAGAGCAATATAAGAAGAAAAACATCAAGGGCCTGGGGTACAGTAGCCTTTACGAGAACCGACAAGTAGAGGTAAATAAGAAATTCTGAACTTTTTTTATAGTTGCACAAACTTAACTCTCACTACATAATCTAACTTCCTAAATGAAATTCAATTCTGCATAGCACATTATCTCTTGAGAGCAAAAGCTGAGAGTAAAAAGTAAACTACATAACATAGCACCATAACTGTACCTTAGAACAGACACCAAACTTTGCACAGTCAATAGCCAAGCGTGTTGCCCGCCCAATACTCTCCTTTGTCCTTGTCAATGATCCAAGCATTTCCTCAAATGATGACAGAGTTGCATGTGCTTCTGTAGAATTACTCCATTTGCCAACAGATTTTGGCCGATGAGGCATTGATGTTTCAAATTTGTCATCATCACCAACTGAAGTGCACAATATTTTCTTCTGTTGCAAATGTCCACTGGGACTTGAACAGCCACTGTTTTGAGTAAAATTAGCACTTTCTGCAGTTGACACGTCGCACAAAGAAGTGGTAGGTGGAGAGGGTCGTGCAGGAGATTCAACTCCATCAGCTGTCAATGGACTTGACTGGACAACCAAAAGTTGCCTCTCACATGAACGATCATCAGAAACAGAGACATGACAAGCATCATGTTTTTTATCACACTTGGCATCTTTTCCTAGCTCACACCTAGAACAAATTTTTAAAAAGCTCAAAGATGCTTGCCAAAACATGAGGAAACACACAAAAAAAAGGGAATTCAGATACCAATTCATACTTGCAACTTCTCCAGTGAACAAATAACATGCCCAAAAATAATTTCACTTTCTGGAGTTTTAAGGTGGGCAAATTTCTCCATACCAAGTTGCAGTAATAGTTGAGAACAATCAGTAAAAGTACATAATCCATCAAATGAAAATGACAATTTATGTGCAATCATAAAAAGAAGGTATCGTGAATGCTTGGTAGAAAATCATAATCATACTGTAGACTAATGAATCTGATTCAAAGCCAGGAGAAAGACTTACAAGCCATTTGCTTGAATGTTGTCTTCGTTCAGAGACCTGAATGACCAAGTAGTAACCTCTGCACTTTGCTGAAGCATATTCATGGCATCTATAGGTGTAGTTTTGGCATCTTCATAAGCCTGCGAAACAAGAGCCGGAATTGGCCTACAATTTTCCAAATCCTCGAGTCTTTTATCACGATTTTTACCTCCAAAATCTCTCGACTTAACATTTTCAGAATTGTTCTCATCCTTGACAAGCATTAAATGCTCCTGTGATTCATGGTTGCATAGCAATATAGTCTCTCCTCCATTGATATCAGGTGTCGAATGTACAGGACTATCTGTTTTTATGACTATGCAAGTTGTATGACGAACTTTGCTGCCATCAGCATCCATATCCACTCTAGAGATGTCTTTCGAAGGTTCTTTTCCTTCAGAGCTTTCAATAGATAGATTGCATGTGTCTGCTACTCCCCTAATTATGCTAGAACTAGAAAAACATGCAAAATCTTTACAATCAACAGAGTCTATAATCCCCTCTCCCAAACCATTGGTTTCTTTGCTTCCAACATCTATAAGAAAACTGTGACCTGTAGATATTGACCCACAATTGATCACTGTCCTTGTCGTTGATGCTTCTGCACACAGTTCACCTTCTTCAGCAGCATTAGCAGACATGGCTTCCAGGGCACGATGAAGACGTTTGGATGGAGGTAAAGCAGCTTCACCATCAGTTGAACATCCGAAGGACTGGGTTTCCTTAACTTTTAGAAGTCGTGACCCATTTCCTAGAATTCTAGTGCATCCCTCTGGAGGTGATGATTTCTGTAAATCTCTCCTCCCTGCAAATGCATCTGTATCAGAGCAATCATTACAAGAATTTCTAGAAGGGCTAATCAGCTCCAAACGATTGGGTGCAACTACTTGACAGGAGCTATTCTGTCCATTCACTTGTTTAACTGGAAATTCATTAAAGTGTTTCTCTACCAATTGAGAAGAGCCATTATTTTTTTCTTTCAAAGGCGATGGCTTACCCATTCTAACTCTGGCTCGTTTAACTAATGGTAAGTGCTCGTCCCCTTCCCCTTTGTTACACCTTTCGATGGAAGTTGTACAGGCATTTTGTGCAGTTTGAATACTGTTATGTACCTCTAAATCAGCCTCCCCTTCTGCTTTGACAATTGAATCAGCTGCCTCATTAGTTATCCGCTTTCTACTTGGTTTCCTTTTCTTCTTTATAAGAACAGCTCTAATTTGGAAGTCAAGGCCTTTGCTCAATTCAGTATACCCCTTTGACCCCTCAACAAGAGACTCAGAGTATTCTGGTTTACAGCTACTCTCTATAGCACTTCCCTCATTCAGACTGATGGAATCAGAATCAGCTGTAACAATTTCAGAACCACTGTCCTCAATGCTATCACTCAAAACAAAAGCAGATGAATCCATATCATTGCATTCTGTATCCGGTGATTTCTTGATTTGATTGTTCCTTTGCAAAGATCCTTGGATTACATCAGTTGGTACATTCCCAGGAAACTTACTAACATCATTACATGGCATTGTGAAGTTTTGAAATCTACAAGATCCCAAAAGCGATGAGCTTCTAGACCTTTCAAGAGCAGGTGTCTTTTTCTTTGTCACACGTTTCCTAGATCGTAGGCCTCCAGATCTTTTTCTTGAAATGTAAGTAGTCAACACAGGTTTTCCTGCAGCCGTAACACTATTCGTAGCTTGCTGAAACAACGATTCCTTTTCATGCAAAGAACTGGATTCTGCCACATCTGTATCATTTGAGGTCAGAAGACTAGTACCATTTCTACATGTAGCAGTTGTCTTTGAAGATTCTCTCTGATCCTTGACCTCAAATTGAGATGATAACTTCTCTGATTTCCCACCATTTGCATGGCTCATGTTATCATTAGGGTTAAAATGGTCTTGATTTTTTGATTTCTCATAGCTTTCAATGATCTCCTGCACTGCACGAACAAAATCTGCAGCTTTCCCCTGACGTTTGGTCAGAAGAGATTGTTTTGTCTCCTCAGTAAACTCTTCAACATCAGCAGGATTGCAGAAAGCTCTGAATAACAACAAATAATCACTACAAAGCAAAGTGGCAAAATGCATTCCAACTAAGATCTTCAACCATCATTCATATGGAAAATAATCACATAGATCAGCTATTATAATCCAAAAACAGGAAAACATCTTATGGAGAAAACGTCAAGAATATGTCAAACAAGTAGAAATATAGAACATGAAGACTAAAATCATGATGCATGAATTCCTTTATGTTAATTATGAAAGAAGATATACTCATGTCTAAATAGGAGAAAATTGCTCATGGGAAAAATATCTAAAATGCTTCCCAGTAAAGATTATCACTGCTGAATTGTTTTCAAATATAATGAGAAACAACTTGATCACCATGGCATTTGTTCTCTCACATCAAAGGAAACAAGCACCAAAACAAGTCGCATTTAACAATGACTTAATATATTTGAGGAGAACATAATGCAATAGAATTCCAAAAGAATAAATAGACATGGCATCTACTCAATTTCTAATATCCATGACCATTTCACTAAATGAGCTACAAAATCCAAAGAATTGAATCTTCTGTCAGAAATGATCAAGTACTCTGTCAGGTACTGAAAAGACGTTTATATCTATAGAACTAAACCCTGGAAAAAGATCATTGTACCAACTTTAACAGAAAGGAACACCAATAAGGAAATGTGTAGCATCGATAGCCCACAATGGGACAATCTAAAGGAGAAATGTCTCCTACAAATCCTTGCTTCTTTATAGAACTCACCATTTCATTTGCATAGTCCAATTAATAATCTGAAGAAGACTTTACCCATTCTGTTGTAATGCTTAGCTAATGAAGTTCTTGATTTCCATTCTCAAGTAAAATATCATCAATTGCTTGTGAATAGTGCCAGCATAATTACTTTCAAGTCATTCAAATGAAATAAAGATGTCATGCAATGACCAATGAATGGCAGAACCTATAACTAAAAAAGTAACGATGAAACACAGTTTATCGTATGCAACATAACAAATAAACTTTTTACAAGACAAAAATTACAAAACTCCACCATCATAACGTCAGCAACAATGACAAAAATAAGAACTTGATGATACTTAGCCTAAAACTCATAATCCAAGTTAATCCCAGCAGAAATTCAGTTCTGGATTCTCAAATCAACTAGACCAGTTAAAGTATGAGGCATAACCACATGTCCTAATTTAACCTCATGCAAGCCCCTAACTATCTTAAAGCCTATATCCATACAAGACAGCTATCCACTAGATCACTCAAAAAAATCATAATTAAAAACTTAGGACCCAGATCCCATATTTCAATCTTATTACTGGTCATAAGAGCCATAATTAAAGCATATAGAGAAAAATAAAATTGTTTCCAAGAGATGCATGGTTGTCATTAGACGACAAACCTAGAACACAGTTACATGGTTGTCATTAGACAGACCTAGAACTCATTTACATGGTTGCCATTAGACAGAACTAGAACACAAACAGCTGGATGAAGGCAATTTCCCCATTCCTCAAATTTTCAATTCAGTCAAAAGGCCAAGACTTGAATTTCTCAGGCTACTACAAGTTTTACGTACTATCTGAAATCACATTGTGTAAAAAATTTTAATAATTCAATGAAACAAAATCAGAATTATGAAAGGAAAATATCTTTGGCCAAAGATCATTCTTCTTCCAACAAATTTCACAATATTAAATCTCTTGAACCCCATACAAATGTATTAAATAAAGACGAGACCAGCCGTGTTAAGGATTTGGGGCACAATGGAGGACTTAATTCCACGACAATCTCCACTAATCCCAGCTAAACTCGTTATCAGAATAAGGAAATTGAATAATGAGATGGACTTCCAAGATAAATGAATTCAGATTAAAGAGCGAATCTCTATTTATAATGTAGTATTACATGAGCAGAATTTCACATATGGAATTTATTCATCAGTCACATTAATTAATAAAACAACCAAAAATGCAGTTTCATTAAGCAGGCTAAAATCTGGCCATAACCAACTTATGACCCCATTGAATTAAGAATTTAAGAATATAAAATAAAATAAAAATCCTCCAGCACTTTGGAAATTTTTGGACGAAACAAACTATATTCACCATAGATTATGATCTTGACAACAAATTTGCTTGCATACTCACATTTGCTGGGTTCCAAAGAAATAAACAAGTACTTTCTTCCAATCAGGTTGAAAGCCCCACTTCTCTGGCTCACTTACCTAGCAAGAGAAACAAAGTTCATAAGTTCAATGCACAGCTTAAGATAAAAGCATATGCAGAAATTCCTTTTTTTTTTTTAA
The DNA here is from genome assembly GCA_027479065.1 of Erythroxylum brevipes. NCBI lineage: Eukaryota > Viridiplantae > Streptophyta > Magnoliopsida > Malpighiales > Erythroxylaceae > Erythroxylum > Erythroxylum brevipes. The sequence continues at coordinate 19,393,902 of JANIHY010000004.1, read as the reverse complement.
AGCCTTAGTTTGGTCAGGAAAGTAACAATAAGTGCAATTGACATATTAATGGTGATTCTGGTATAAACTTCAACCTCAATTTCATCTTTTCTATCAGGAAAGTCAACTGACACAACTCAATGTCACCAGATCCAATCAAAAGGGGTACACGGAGTGAACCTAGCGTACAAATCAACAATCTAGTAATAACTAAACATTTTTGACCTAGAAAACAAGAAAATCTCAAAAGTTCCCTATATCAAGCAGTCATCTAACAAAGAAAAACATAACTCACCCTGCAAATAAGGTGGCATATGAATATTCCACGTTTCCTTCCTAAATTAGAGCTAACACTAAACTGATATTGCAGAACATATTAGGCATCAAACAAATAACCGGCAAACCCAAAAACAGATATCACACAAAACAACAAAGTACATAAAAGAGCAATCAAGAACCCTAAATTAATTAGCCTTCCAAGAACAGAAAACTCCCCCGAACCTTCCTAAAACCACTCCACATAATCCAAACACGCCAATATCTTCACACAAGTATACAAGAACTGTAAAAAAATAATCCAAAGTAAGGGGCTTACCGTAGCAGGCCAGGAAGGATAGCCTTTAAGCTTGGCGAGCACGAGATCACCGACTTTCCATTCGCGACGAGGAGCGGCGGCGGCGGCCTTACCACCCCCTCTTCTGCGACTGGGAGCCATCGCTAAATGGCCACCGTTTCTATCAATTTAGAGGACAAACCTGAAGCTGAAGCGAAGCCACCAATTCAGATATAGGCGGAGAAAATGAGAATTGCGGCACTGCCTAGGGTTTCCTTCAGAGCACGATTGAACGAAGCAGTTATCAGGCATTGAGAGCAAATCCAGGTACAGAGTGAGCACTGTGACTGTATCAAACCCTAATTTAGCAGGCACAGAAAGAAGAAGTGAGACAGAGAGAGCGAAGAATGAGAGAGAGAGAAGGAGAGGATTATTTTGGTTTGATACGGGAGGGAGCTAAAGTGCGCTGGGGAAGTGTAGGTTAATATTGGTTGGGGGTTGTACACTAACATGCGCTTGGGTACACGTGACCTACCAACTGCTATCATCAAAATTCACCTATCTAAAGGGCTTAAGAGCTATCGTTTACCCATGTATTTTGGGCTATATACCATGTAATTATTAATTTTTAGATAATTATGAATTATTTATATTATAAAAATAAAAATATTAATGAAATAAAATAAAAATAATCATTAAAAAAATTAATATAAAAGATTGGAAAGCGTGACTTTGATGATAATATTTTGATAAGAACTAATATCTTGACAATATCTTTAATAATATTTTGATAATAATTTAATAGTATCTTTTATCTCTTATTCCTGATATTTAATTTCAGCTCAAACTCACCCTTATCTTAGGAATAAAAATCCAAATTTGTTTTAAAATTTATTCCAATATCGTCATTTCTTATTTTATCTATTCCCATTAACGAAACAATTAAACTTTAGGAAATAAAAGTTATATTTTTATTCTTACATATTTATTATTAGTTACTGGTTTGAGACGGACCCAATTCAAGGTGGAGTTGTGGGTGCGAGATCTTATTCGACTCCGGCCTAAATCTTGTTCGACTGTTGCCCCCTCAATCAAGTATTGTACCCTTTGGTCTGCCATGGTGAGGTTGCGACTCGAACCCCTGATCAAAGAGTTTTGTTAGCCTCAAGAGCCACGCCTTTCAACAAAACCCTTTGGTCAGGGGTTTGAGTCGCAACCTCACACTGGCAGGCCAAAGGGCACAATACTTGATTGAGGGGGCAACGGTCGAACAAGATCTCGGCCGGAGTCCAACAAGATCTCGCATCCACAACCTCACTTTGAGTTGAGTCCGTTCAAAAAACTTGATTAAATCTCAAATTTCGTTCAACGTATGGCTCTAAATAGAGTTGGAATTAGGCTAATCAAGACTCGTATTCCCGTTGGCACGAGCCTAATTCAAAAATAGATATAAGAATCCATGCTCGGTCAAATATTCAAATGAGCTCGAGACTTGTAGCTTGAGTCTAAACTTGATCAAATTTCAGATGGCTTGAATCCTGATAAGGGTTTAAGTTAATGCATATAGCTTAAGCCTAGCTTAGGTTAAGCCTAAAATTCTTTTGTTAAATTTAAATAATTTTTTAATTTTTTAATATATCTAATTTAAATATGAAAATTTTAATAAAAGATATCATCTAAAATTTAATAAATTGGATGGAGTTCTTTTAAAATTTGTATCTACAATCTTTACTAACCTAATTCAAAAGACATGTTAATATTTAAACAAATAAGATATGATTACTAATAGGTTGTTTTATTTTGATATTTACTCTATAACTTATGACTTTACTCAAGTGACTTGTTAGTAGTTTCTTTCTTCAAGATTTTTCCATACCTTTCCCTTCAAAATTAGGTAACGAGAAAATTCCTTTATTATTATTATTCCTACCTTTATAATCATTTATCATATATTTCTGCTCTTTGTTACGAGAGATGCAAAATATGTCACATAAAATAAACTAAATAAATAACATAAATCAAACTTAATAGAAGTTATGGGTAAACCCACTTTCATGAAAATTCTCTCAAACATTTATTAGCTTTTAAAATGTATTTTCAATTTAATTAATTAAAAAAATAAAAACAATCTTTATTTTTGATTTAATCCAACTTATTCATATAAGAAGAAAAAATGTCGAATTTAAAAATTATTGAAATTAAAATGGTATATTGCTTCTATTAACAATTTATAGCATTAATTAAACAAAAAACAATCTATAGCATTAAACAAAAATTAAAACATAAAAGAATAATATCAAGTCAAAATTTTGCCGATACAAGGAGTATCAAAGTGCTATTATCAAAAATCTTGTTATTTACAAAACTAAAGTGTATCACAATGCTATTATCGAAATGAAAAAAAGATTTTAAAAAAAGAGCAATTAAAGCAGGACAGAATGAATTTGAGCTAACTTGCAGAATCGATAGTATAGTTTTCTTTGTTAACATACAGAAAACCACACAAGTTAAAAGTTATATCATTAATTCTAAAAAACCAAAACAATCACATGAAAAAAAATCAAGGAGTAAAGATTAAAAAAAATAAACCAATGGTAAAAGAAAGAGGCTAGTTAATCATTATAATTATGATAGTCGATAGTTTGCATTACTTCATCCAGATATAGAAACATTATTATGTAAATTGTACCTGCTCATGCAACACTTGTATTAAATGAATATTCAACACTTAAACATACTTTTATCATCAAATATTTGTTGGAAGAATGGACTTTGTACTTGATAAAAAAATGACAATATAAGATCATAGAATATATGAGTATTAAAATTATTAAGGTAAGTAACACTAACATATTATAAGGAATAGATTTTATCCCGAAAATCTTCATCACCTAATTAACTTCGGGCATATATATGAGATTTCGCAGTATTAGAATAATGTTGAGCATGACAAGGATTAACTATCCGATCGTTAATATTAAAAGTAGACTCCGAAGCAACTATAAATACTGAAATTGCTAAGATGTCTCATCCAATTGCTTGCATGATTATAAACCACTTCCATGTGTCTTCCACCATGATAATATAATGAATTGCACCTTTTTAACCAAGGTTATAACATCTACCTCCAAATAATTGTTTAACTTCATCCTACTGTAAGAAGTCTTAGCCCTTTTTTTTCTTAATGAATTGCTCAAATTTAGGGTTCACACCAGCTATATCAATAATAGATGAAGCTAAAGCTAATAGAAAACTATTGCAGTCCTAATCTTTATTCAGTCTTATTTGATAATCATTAAACAAATTATATCATAATTATTTCATAATATGAATATGTGCTTGAGCTCGATCATTATACAACTTTTGATAGTAAAAGTTTAGCCCCTTAGTCCAACTTAAAAATGACCGTTATAGTTTGTCCTATCATAGACTAATAAGAATTAGGTTTCTCCATCATATGCTCTATCATAACCCAAATCACCTTATTGGAATAAAAATCTTACTAAATAAAGCTTAATTCACCTCACACATATGGCTAAAGAAAATGTTTGAAATTGGATATTTTGTTTTTGAGACAATTCAGTAGCATTATAAAATATCTCCAACTTTGGACAAAGTGCTTTAGCTAACTCTCATTGCTTTTTTGTTAACACATAAGTACGTTGAGGATCTCCTTGTTTCTACCTTGTAGTCACCTTAATATACTTCTTTGTCAACTCTAAAAATCCTAAATGTTGAACTTCATCTAGTCGAACAATATAAAATTAACCTTTTGTGCACAAAAGTTGTAGTTGTCATATAATTTCTTTGAATTTTAACATTCTTTTGGGTATCGCTGTTAGGCCCCAAATTTTTGTTTTTCTTGAAGTTATTAAGTATGAATTAATTTGATTTATGCTTTATGGTCTAGTTTGATTT
>JANIHY010000004.1:19267132-19287744 GCA_027479065.1 Erythroxylum brevipes | reverse complement strand
CGTTATGGTTTGAGTTTGTTGTATAGACACATGGATCCTGGCTTTCGGGAAGGTCCCGGAACAAAAAATTTTGTTTTTCCGCACCGTGGGCATGTGATGCTCACACCGGGATTTTCCTACATAAGTAAATTATTACGAGTCAAAAGAAAATTTTAGGCTTTAAACTTAAAAAATATCCAATTATAACTGCATTTATTTTGCAATATATCATGTACAGAAAATGGATTAATTTATTTTAGATAAGTTATTGTGAGTCATATTAAAAATATAAATTATCACAAAAATAAAATATTTATTTTTTAAAAAAATCAATGTGAAAAGATTTATGAGACAAATTAAGAATACTTGCGACAATATTAGTCTCATATTGGGATTGAGAGTGAAGAAGAAAAGAAATATTTATAGGGATGTCGTTTGTAATTTTTTTTAGGGAGAAAATTGCTATTATATTCTTAAAAGCTGGGGTGAGAACTCAGTCATATCCTCAAGGAGAATAGAACTACAACCTGAAGGTGGAGACGAAAGGTAGGATATTCGGATATTTAATGATCTGGTTTCATGGGCTAGCCAGTCGACACACCTGTTCCTTTCCTAGAAAATGTGACGAAGTTTAACGTCCCACGGGCTTGCCAAGAGTTCCCGAATGGCTATCCCCAAGGAGCCACCGCCTGAGTACATGTTACTGGACGCAGATAAAATGTTGATGACTTCCAACACGTCCACTTCTAGCTCTGTGTGTTTGTATCCCATGTCTTAAGCAATTGTGAGACCTGTGTGTATTTCCCAATGTTCAGCATTTAACGACATGCAAGAACCTATGTTGTGCATAAAACTGCCTAGCCATTGTCCAGAGCTATCACGCAGTATTTCTCCACCTGTGGTACCCCAAGTGGCTGGAGTAACTGCCCCATCGATGTTAAGTTTCACCCATCTTGCTTGTGGCTTAGTCCAAACCACTTGACGTCTATTTGCACCATGATGCATAGGAGTGGCTCGAGCTAACATGTGCTCGGCCTGTATTACCCCAGCCACATATTCTAGTATAGAAGAGGATCCCATAACCCAATTAGGCCACTAAAATGGATGTCATTTGTAATTCTTGAGGTTAGTAGGCCATGTTTGGATTGACTAAGTCTTGAGCCTATTTTTTAAATAATTAGACCTCAAATTACGAGGCCCAAATCTAAGTCAAGGCAATTATAAAAAATGACTTTATTTTTAAAAACATGATGTCGTTTTGTTATTTTTAATTTAAAAATTAAAAATAGGTCATGTCAAAATTTAGTAAGGCAGGACCTAGTCAGGCTTGAATACGATCATCTCAAACCTTGTTGCAAAAAAGGTTGAATCTCCAACTCAAAAGACCCCCTCATATTCCGACCCGACGAAGCAATTGAGACGATGTAAATCAAGTACTCAGCGGCTCGCTAAAGGGAAAGTAAACAACCCACAAACTTACAAGGAGCTCACCCTCAAAGCCCACAAGAGGCTCAAGAGTGTTGCTCCCACACTGCAAATCGTGGGATTCGAACCTTGCACCTTGTTATAAATCTGCCCTTCCGAAATCAACTGAGCTACGTCCTACGGGCCCAATCATCTCAAACCTAATCAGGGCTCAAGTCTGTTGTCGGATCAAGCGTGGCTTCATCCGATCTTTTTCTACGGGCCCAATCATCTCAAACCTAATCAGGGCTCAAGTCTGTTGTCGGATCGAGCGTGGCTTCATCCGATCTTTTTTTTTATCGGTTTCTTTTCTTTTTAACAAAAAAAAAAAAATGAAGACGCTTGCATTTATAGGACAGGATTAAGCCATGGAGTGTCGTTCTGACTTTTGAGCGTTGGAATCGTGACTCTCTTGTAGCTCTCAAGAACTAAAGAAGACTAAGTTAGAAAACAATCGAAGTTGAATAGTGTACCTGAGATGTGCGGTCCTTGAACGTCCAGACAACACCCACACGTACTCTGTCTCGTAGCTTCCACTCCCACTCCTCTTCTACTTCTACTGCCTCATTCTCTCTCTAATAATGTACTAGTCATTTCATGTGAGTTCTTATTCCTCTCCATTTTCTGTTCTTTTTGTATAATTGGCATCTGCTATTCATCTTCATTTGGAGCTTTCATATTTGTTTATTTCCATTTCTTTTTGCTATGGGTTGGGCATTGTTAGAGGTTTGTTTCAAGCAAGTTTCTTGCTTTTAGTAGAGGGTCGTGAGGAAAGATGCTTTGATAGTATAGAGAAGTTCTATGATGATCGTGTTATACAGTTATAGGCTGTGATGGTGGCGGTGTTGAGGAACATATTTGCCTTTTTCCCTCTTTATTTTAATTTTTTCTATGTGACAGGTGTACCTTGGTTGTTCTTTCCCTTGACGATGCCACTGCTCAAGTAAATGACCCTTTGGGGACTAGTAGATTATTCCTAGTGAGTTTGAGCCTACATTTGTCTACGATTTTCAGTAGATGAATTAGTTGGATTTGTTTTCATTGCGTTTGGGGATTGAATTTGACGGCTACTGGAAATGCCAAGAAAAATATATCATCTTTCTTTGGTGATCTATATTGGTGAAGTAACTGTTGTTTCCCAACAAGTGTTGAGTCAATAGTAGAACTCTTCTCTTTTGTTCCCGGACTTGGATTACCCGCCTTTACTAACTGAGATGGCAACTCCTCCTTCTTTACTTGCAATAAGGCCATGTTCCTATAATTGCATCGCTATGGATTCTTCTAAATTGACGCTAGCCAGACATTATGTTTTGGGGAGCCGAGTGATAATAGATCTTGGGAGCAATGATTTACAAAAGAAACTGTTACTGAGAGATGTACGGAATGCAACAAAAAATCAACACCAGTGTCTTAATTCAAGAATATCTGCTACATCTCGAATATCTGTGCATCAAACTGAACAGGTAACTAGTACTGTTAGTGAAGTTGGAAAACAAAAAAAAGTGTCAGCTTTTCTATTTAGAACGGAAAAGGGTGATCCTGTTAAAGTTTCTGTTAGAAAGAAAAATATGAAATATGCAGTGTATGTTGAGGTTTCATCCGTAGAGCTTGATGCAAGTGACAGTAGTCTTATACTGACTTGGGGCATATACCGTTCTGATTCATCATGTTTCATGCCTCTGGATTCCAAGCAATCAGTCTCAGAAGTTAGGAGCATGGATACCCCACTCATACGGCACTCATCCAGCAAATTTGTAGTTGAATTGGAGTTTGAGGCAAAACAAACTCCCTTTTACTTATCATTTATACTTAAATCTATGTTAAATACTGAATTGATTGGCTCAGAAATCAGGAGTCATCGAAGGGAAAACTTTTGTGTGCCTGTTGGTTTTGATCGTGGTAATCCAATTCCTCTGGGTCTTTCCTTTTCCATGGATGGTTCAATGAATTTTGCATTTTTTTCAAGACATGCCGAAAGAGTTGTTCTATGCTTGTACGGTGACTCAATGACTGATGCTTCTGCATTAGAGCTCGATCTAGATCCATATGTCAATCGCACTGGTGATGTATGGCATGCCTCATTGGAAGGTGCATGGAATTTTGTGAACTATGGTTATCGATTGAAGGAGTCTACCCTACAGGGAAACACTGAAAATACAGATGCAGAGCTTGTTGTTTTGGATCCTTATGCTAAAGTTATCCTAAATGTCTCAGCAGATCACAGGTCCAGTGTGTCACCTAAGTACCTTGGACGATTATGCAAGGAACCTACTTTTGACTGGAGTGGTGATGTTCGACCCAACTTGGCCATGGAGAAACTTATTGTTTATCGGCTGAATGTGATGCGTTTCACTAAACACAAGTCCAGTCAGTTATACAGTGATATTGCTGGGACCTTTGCTGGTTTGAGTGAGAAGTTGAGCCATTTTAAAAGTCTTGGTGTAAATGCAGTTCTCTTAGAGCCAATATTTCCATTTGATGAAAAACAAGGTCCATATTTTCCCTGTCATTTTTTCTCACCAGCAAATCTATATGGGCCTTCTGGTGGTTCAATATCTGCAATTAGCTCGATGAAGGAAATGGTGAAGAAGCTGCATGCCAATGGAATAGAGGTCTTACTAGAAGTTGTTTTCACTCACACTGCTGAAAGTGGGGCATTGCAAGGAATTGATGACTTATCCTATTATTTTGCCAGTAGAGTTGACAAAATAGAATCAAGAAATGCTTTGAATTGCAATTATCCTGTTGTCCAGAGTCTGATTTTGGATAGTCTTCGATACTGGGTAACAGAGTTTCGCATTGATGGTTTCTGCTTTATTAATGCTTCATCTCTACTGACTGGCTGTGGAGGTGAATTCTTATCTCGCCCTCCCTTGATTGAAGCAATATCCTTTGATCCGCTGCTCTCAAAAACCAAGATCATTGCAGATTGTTGGGATCCACGGGACAGGCTGCCAAAGGAAACCTGCTTTCCCCATTGGAAGAGATGGTCGGAGATAAATACAAAATTTTGTCATGATGTAAGAAAATTTCTGAGAGGTGAGGGTCTTCTTAGTGACCTTGCTACACGGCTTTGTGGAAGTGGGGATATCTTTTCAAGTGGACGTGGCCCAGGTTTCTCGTTCAATTTTATAGCAAGGAACTTTGGACTTCCTCTTGTGGATTTGGTCAGCTTCAGTGACGGTGAACTGGCTTCAGAATTAAGTTGGAATTGCGGGGAAGAAGGTCCTACAAAAGAAACTTTTGTCCTTGAAAGGCGACTTAAACAGATTCGTAACTATCTCTTTGTTCTGTATGTGTCTCTGGGTGTTCCTGTTCTTAACATGGGAGATGAGTGTGGCCAATCTTCTGGTGGTTCCACCTCACATACGAGCAGAAAATCATTTGATTGGAGTGCACTGTCAACAAGTTTTTGCATTCAAACCACAGAGTACATTTCCTTTTTAAGTTCCTTGAGAGTAAGGAGAAGTGACCTCCTTCAGAAGAGGGACTTCCTAAAAGAAGAAAAAATCAACTGGAGTGGAAGTGATCAGTCTCCACCAAAATGGGAAGACCCTTCATGCAAATTCCTGGCCTTGACGTTGAAGGCTGATGAAGCAGAGGAGCAGCCATCAAGTTCTGAATCTTTCCTTCCAAAAAGCGATCTATTCATTGCCATCAATGCCTCAGGTCGTTCAGAGATTGTCGTTCTACCACCATGTCCTGAAGCAATGGAATGGCGCCGTTTGGTTGACACAGCTCTCCCATACCCAGGATTCTTTACAGATGGCGGTGTGCCCGTAGCTGAGCAGATGACAGGCTTGTATACTTACGAAATGAAATCTTACAGCTGCACTTTATTTGAAGCCAGCAGTTCTGATCATTGAAAACCTTTCCGTTACGTCATTTTGTTATTACAAGGACTGTCAAGTTGGTAATCGGAACTGCTTTGTCAAATAATTCTAGTACGAGATATGAACACTGATAAGTATGTAAATCTATCACCATAGTCACCATAGTTTTGGCTACTACTTCGCTTCAATAAAGTGATTTATTAGTTGATTACTCATGTTTCTTGCGTTTGATTTCTAAGTCAATTATTTTAGCTACCCTAATCTCTTGATGTGAATTAGAAAAAAAGCTTTAAAACTTCCAAGAACTGACAAGAGAAAACCTTGAATTTGGTTGAACTTCAATTGTTCCTGAAGTTCGAATGTATTTATTGTGATATTAACATCATTTTGATGAGAACAAGAAGCCACAAGCATTGTAATTCATATGTCGTAATGATACGAGTTGCTCAATGCAATTTTCCTTTTTCCATGTATTGTCTCCGCTTCGATTGTGGAGAATACTGCATCCCACTCGCAGCGTCCGCCTACCAGTATGCTGTCAAATGGCACTGAATACACAGGGACTGAAGTGGTTGCAGCCGAAGCCGAAAAAGGCAAATTCAAGTACAAACTGCCCCATATTTTCTCTTTTAATCTTCAAAACTACGCAACTTACGGAAAACTAAAACAAGTCAGGCCCAAGTGATACATTAAAGATAAACATGAATTCACAGAAAAGAAGGCCACTAAACAATTATACTTGCATACTAAGTACTCGTACATAAAGCACTTCTGAAACTGTATATTTTCTAATATAAAACAACCCTCCCAACACAAAAGCCATATTGTAAGCGCGGGTGATAATACACAAGTTTTCTGTAGCTAGTTCTTGGATCTTTGGTCCTCTCAGAAATAAAAACAAAAAACAAAACCAGTAACAGATAATCCAAATGCTCAGCTGCCGCGAGGTATCTTTCAACATGAAAAGCAACCAGATATCTGGTTACCATTTCAAATTGATGGCTAAATCTAGTAGAGCTTCTACTTGACGTATTGTTCGTTGCTTCTCTTGATGTTTGAGCTTGCTTGCAACGGATTCAGCATCTAGCCCTTCTACATACTGTACTTCACTTTCTTCCTCTCGAACTTCTTGGAGCAAAGAATCTACTTCTCTAACAAAATCTACCCTCAGAAAAGTATCGTCAGCATCTAGTGATGGTCGCAGTGGCCCTTGGTGCTGATTAAAAGAGAATTTGTCAATGGAACTGATTCAATGTGGGATGATCAATCCTAATGGTCCGATAATTGTTTGTAGTACAACTTGGCTGTGAGCAGTATGCACTCAGAGGTCAAATTTTGTGCCATAAATACTGCATGGAATGAACTGTACCTTATCAATGTCAAAACCTTGTGGAACAAGAATGCTAAATGGATCCTCTCGTGGAAAGGTATCGATCATACGCTTTTTGCATTCTTTCAACCATCCTTCATCATCAAACCCCTTGTGCAAATTCAGAAGTTCATTGAGTAGTCTCATGGCAGGACTTGCCTCTCGTTTCAGAATTTCTGTCTGGAATGTAAGTGAAACATATCATGTAATTCCTCACAAATTGGGATGGCAATCAAGAAAAGAAGAAATTGAAAGAAGCCATAAGAATATAAATACCACAAGTGGTGTTAACATATATTAGTGAACATTCAGGCAAAACTAATCACTTTTATTATGTGGAGAAATTTTGTGATCAGCTGGGTCTACTTGCTTTGAGTGATGCATTGAACTTCAAGGGGTCTCATCTCATATAATTTTATACGAGAATTTCTCACACAAAAGATATTAATCTCCAAGCTCATGCATTATCTCGATGGTAAAAGAAAGGGAAAAACAGACAAGGAATTCCATAGAGAATAGCCATCAGAAAAAAATTTGATATCACTTCAGCATAGGTAGCTTTCCATTGCATTACACTAAGTGAAAAGAAAAGTGCATACCTCAACCCTTCTGTACAATAGATCAAGACTTCTTACAGCATCCTTTTCATCCTGGAAAAATCCAGAATAATTATATTATTATCATGACATATATGAACATATACATATGCATATGTGCTCATATCCACATATGTTTGCTAAAAAGAAGAATCTTCTCCTTTAAGAATAATAAAAAAGGAATTACTACTGAAGCCAATCAAGTTTAATAAACTTCATAAATGCATGATTTGCAAAGGCAACTCACATGTTACACTTGAAAAGCTAACCATGATTGATATCTAGTTGGAGGACATCTAAGGCAACTCACATGTTACACTTGAAAAGTTAGCTATGCTTGATAATTAATCGAGGACATCATTACCGTAAGAGAGAGGATAGAAAAAATACCCCAGGAATATTGGAAATAGTATTATTTCAGTTCCCATGTTCAAATCTTGGGGGAAGGTCAGCAGTGAACATTGGTACAAAAGGAAGTGTTACTTCCTCTTGTGTAGTTCAATAGGACCTAATATATTTTTACAAAAGAAAATGTTATAATTTACTTACATCACGCCTAGCAAGATCAAGACGATTCCAGATGACCATTAGAACTAGCTCAGTCAGTTCCCCTTTGTCAGCAGCTTCTTCAATTTTCTGCAGAAAAAAATTGAAAAATTAATCTGCAGAGAAGTCATCAACTAAGTTATTAGAATTCAAAATGAAGGAGGGGAACAATATGGATTGACCTCCCTTAGACCCAAATATTCTATAAAAGGAGATGATGATAACAATAGAAATAGTTAAGGCTAAGAATAGTTTGTCTTTGTCCCCATAGCTGTCCAACTGCAAACACAACAATTTCTACATTTGATAACTCTCAGTTTCCTAAGCATTTTCCCATGTACCTTATAACCAGGTTTCCAAACAAGTACTCAGCCGAACAGCCTCAAACTACCAAGTGAAGCATCTAGGTTATTAAGATACCCAAAACAAGGAATAATCATCATATAGGAAAGACAACAGTAATTGAGAAAATCATATCAAGTTGAATTTCAAAGTTGCATCAGTAAGTAAAAAAATTAGTAACTTGGTTTGATGCCCCATTACCTCCTCCACTTCTTCAGCTGCTCTGATGAAGCTTGAAACCAATCTTCGGGCTTTTCTAACATCCTCTTCAGGATACCCCTTTAATCGCAAGCCAATTTCACGGTACTCTTCAATCTTTCTTTCTTCCTCTTCGTCTTCCAGTCGACGTAACCGTTGCAACTCCTTATCCTTTCTTCGTTGCTCAGCTTGCCATTCCTGAGCAACAGATTGTTAACGCCAAATTTAGAAAGCAACCAACAGTAGACAAGTACCTTTACTTTTAGATCCCAGAATAAATATTCAAATACACGTCCCACATAAAGATTTATCAATATATACTCTTCTTACATCAATAGTTGAGCGTAAGATTGCTAAATATTCATTAGTTTCTTAGACATCAACTTGAACGCAAGCAAGCACTACCATTAATTTCAACAAAACTCCTTTAGTGATGAAACTAAACCCACATAACACATGATACGATTAAAGATGACAAATTTATATCCCAATAGGAGAAATCATTACCATTATGATAAACCCGAATCAGTAATAAAAAAAACTAGAAAAAGAAAAGAAGGAAAGCTAGGAGAATAGAGTACGTCATCGTAATACTCGGGTGGCATTCCTTCAAGCAGTGGTTCATCTTCCAATTCTTTGCTCCTCCGCAAAACTGCCAAGGCTAAACAACCCCACTTTAATAAAAAACATAACTACATACACTACAGAGATGACAAGAGGGAAAAGAATGAAAAACTGAAAAATCTAGCAGAAGTAGGAGCATTTACTGAGACGTGTTTAACAAGGAGCAAATGTGAGAGTGGCAGAGGACTAACCAACGAGAGTCAGGGGTTTGGGCCTAAAGTGAAAGACGCAAACTTGAGGACGCAATAAAGCTGCCCGTGTTAGAGTAAGTGAGGACGTTAGAGGGAGCAAGCTTGCCTCCATTTCTTTATCATCGCCTGTACATAATAATACAGTGTGTGTTTCCAAGAGACCATAAAAGACGGACCTTTGTAATTAGATTGCGTTGCAGGGAAGGGGTGATAGTTTTGCATTAGTAGCCCTCGAAGATTTGTGTTATTGCAGTTTTGCCCCCTGTATTTTATGATTATTGAAAGGATAACAAATTGAAGAATGTCAATTTAATCAAATTATATTTTAAAATTTTGTATAAACTAAATTAAAAATTATTTTTACAAATCTATCTATTAGTTATATCAACACAATGATAATTTAATTTAATTTATATCAACAAAATTTGAAATGTTATTAAAAATTTTAATATTAAACTAAAATTAATGAGAAAATCTGATGTCTATTAAAAATTCGACTTCTAATATAATAATGAGAAAATCGTTAATAATGAAGAAATAATAATAATTTTGAAGAATTTATTGATAATTGGAAAATTTATAAATTACAAAAATATCAAATTTATTTCTAAACAAAACATATTTTTTTTCAAAAAGCATAGGATATAACCCACTACCTAGAGACCATAAAAGCCCAACTCTCTAGGATAGAAAGAAGTAAAAAAAAAACTAAAACAATAGTCTATTAAAATATTCAAACCCCATGTTTAAAAAAAGGATAATGAATAATTTCTCCTAGCTATATCACAAATATTAAAAAATTACTTATGATTTCCATATTAAAATATTAGATAGTAAAAAGGTTGAAAATTTATCAAGAAATGAAGCTCTATCATTAGAAGAAACAAACAGTTTTGAAAATAGCACTTGGAAAAAAAGTTATAAATCATATTTAAGATCCCCAGCTACAAAACACTATCTTATAAAATTGTAACTTTCATTTGGAAATCTTGGTCAAAACTTATAACATTTCTTCTTCCTCTCCTTATAATTTAACAAATATTTTAAATAAAGATAAGAAAATAATTTGTCAAGAAATTTTTATGATAACAGTAAAGCTAAAAACTCTTACATAGAAATAGAAAAAGGAAAGTAAAACAATCAAAAATTACAAAAGCGAAGAACTAATTTCAGATGAATAAGTAAATGAAAATCTCAAATTAAATAGAAGTAAAAAGTTACCAGAAGATTTTCTATTCACCCTTAATTAAATAACTTTCCAGAAGGAAAACTTATAAAAAAAAATTCATAATTAATACTATTTCCTCATTTATCATAGGAGCAAATTTAAATTTAACAAAACGAGGAGTATATTTCATAAAATTATCACAAAAAATAAGAAAGGTTAAAAGCTGTTAATAATTTAAAAGTAAAAAAAAAATTATAAAACTAATGCTTACATACGTACTAAAGAATTCACAATAAAAGCATCTTTCATTATAGTAGAAGATATCCATCATATCATTATCTTAGAACTACTTTTATAAACTAATTATGTAATAACTGATTTCCATATTAAGGGATTAAAATATTATATTACTGAGTCTTATGAGTTGCATGATCATAGAATAAATTTGGTACATTTAGAACATGGTTGTATGATTTCAGTCATATGCATAATAATAGCGTATACAAATGATTTATGATTTCGAAAAAAACATTGCAAAAATTGTATGTACACTCCATTGACATATTTCGGAGTATGAAAGATTTAAAATGATTATGATATAATTGTATATTGTTTATATCTTGAATTTTGGTTTAATGAATTATAATTAGTAATTTAGAGTTAATTATTATAATTGAAAAATTGATGAATTAATATGTACATTTAATCAAGGAAAATGTCAAGTGATAAGACAATTTAACACATGAAAATTTAGGATGACTAGGCCTATAAAATAAGTGACACATGGCAGTAGAATTTAATGACAAATGGCTTGGAGAACTGAGTGACAAATGGCCTAGGATTTTGGTAACATTTTGCAGCTTATATAGAGGACAAGTGGATTGCATGCATATGTGACAAATGTCATTGTAAAATAGTGACACCTAACACCTAATGAATTAAACTAATGCAGAAAGTGTTTCTGTTACCTTCTTTATTATCTTTCCCTCTAACCACCGAAACACACACACCTTCACAGCTTCTAATTTTTGCTTCAATTCTTTTCATCACCACTCAAAATCTTTACAAAATTGTGCATCAAAAAAGCTATTTTGCTGATTTCTTCTTGTTGTTGAAAAACCATTCTACTTCTACCTGGTTTTTGGAATTGTGCTTGAATGCATGGAAGACTAGGGTAGCTTGATAATTAAGGAGGCAATTGAGTTGATCAAGTGAGTGAAAGATTGATCTCTTATGATATACGTTAATAGAACTTAATAATGATTGAGTTGGGGATGGATTGATTGTGATATTGGAGTTAAATGAGTGCTAAAAAATGATACATGAATGGTAGTTTCTGTTTTGTTTTTAATGACTGAAAACAGTAGGTTATAGGTTGTTATATGGATGAATTAGGTTAAGGTTTGAAGTATAAATGAAAGTGAATTCATGCTAAAGATAGGTGTTATTGAAGTGTTCTCGAATTTGGAAAAGTTAGGACTATATGTATGATGTTATAAAATGAATGAATGAGTAGGGTTTTGTGAGATTTATGTAACTAATATGGTAGTTAGATTAGCATGAAATGAAATTGCATAAAAGGACATGAATTATGGAAAACTTGAAGTGTTAGTAATGTTTCTAAGTAGGTGAAATTCGTGGAGAATTAATGAAAAAAGGATAGTGCATGATCGTGGCACTCATCCCACGACTGTAGCTAGTTGTACTAGCTTCTGTCACGATCATGGGAAGGTCCTCCATGATAGTAGGTGAGGCTTTGAAATGACAATTTCATTTTTTTGTATTTGTTGAAAAAGGATAAGTCATTTTACATTAGTATATTTGGACTTAATTAAAGATTGAAATGAACTTAGATTGTTGTTTGATTAATTGGTTAAGGGTTTGAGAAGTTTAGGTTGTTAATTGATGTCATAACTTAAGGAATGGATTGTTTAGATAATAATGTATCTAAATCTGGAAATTATAAGTTGTCAAAGGAATAAAGATGTTCTTATGAATGCAAATATGATCATAAGGATATGAGTAATATGCATTAGGTATGAATGAATGAGAGTTGGGAAATTGTATGAACATATATTGCTAGGAAAACTTGGCGAATGCATGATTGATGAATTTGAAGTAAATCAAGTTTACTTAAGGTATAAACCTAATTGCAAACTAGTCGTATACAAGTTATAATGCTTGAATGGTCAAGATTTGTGAATAAGAATACATAACCGAAAAGTTAATTGAGCATGGATTGAACGTGACACATATACATGTGCATGATTGCATATTCTTTTGATTAAACAAGTTAGTGATTTGTGAATTATGTGTGTATTGCATGACTATAGATGCACAAGTTGATCACCGACGTCTAGACATTGTTGGATCATCAAGGCAATAACTTATCTGGAGCATACTGTGAGTTAACCTACATGTGTAAACTCAACTATATGTGCTTCTATTTTAATTGTATGTGCAGTATGGAATGTGTGAACAAACTGAATGATGAATGTCGGACTTAGCTTCGAGGAATCTGATATATGATATGAGCACATCGCATGAAAAGTATGAAGGCATAACGTATGGATTGATGCATTTCATTGATATACATGATCAAATAAAGGAGTTATGATCGGAGTGATCAATGTGTGAAAAGAGCTTTAAGCTCATGATTGTGATAAATGGCCTCAGACTCAGATAATATGAACTCAAAATCTACAACAAATTCGGGTAAAAAATGAACTCGATATTCACAACAGATATGAGACAGTAAATTAGGTTGATAGGTGCTCGATCACAACAAAACAAAATAAGAATGGAGTCACATGTGCGTTTGCATATTCGACTTTACATATAGTATATTAATGATTGAGATGAACTATTGGATTGTTCTGAAATAGTGATATGAAATTTTTATATACATGTTGTACTTATTGAAATATAATATAATGTGATATGGTATTCAATGCTGGATGATGTGTTATACTTGGTGAATTGGGTTATATACTTGTCTTTATATTCTGACTTAAGCAAGCACATCAATGATGGTTCATTCACTGAATTCGCAAACTCAACAAAATTGCAATATTGATTTTCAGGTTCAAGGGAGATTTATTTTCTATATTTTCTAAAGTGATCTAATAGAATTATAATACTATTATTTTGAGGACAAGAATCACTCAAAGGTCTGGTCACTGAACTCCTAAAGAATCGCATTCACGAAGGATACCAATGTTACTTGATAGATCCATTCTCTTGAGCTCCTTCATTAAGACATCTCTTTGTCTGGAAAATAATTTTCCTATGCAGAAATCGCAGCCTTAACCCCTGATGCTTGCATTCAGTCTATCCCTATACCATGTTTCCAAGACTTTACATCTTCTGCTGTATGCTTTTTGATAAACATCCTACCTTTTAGAAGGTACCTGGGATCACTATTGATATAGATTGCCAACGAGGCAAATGGAATTATGATTTTTCAAACCAACTAGCAAACCTGTAAAACAAACTTTAAAAGAAAACAAGCTAGAAACCACAATTTACCTTTTCTCATAGTTCGAGCAGAGTTGTTCCATTACTTGGAAGATCATTTTAGTGTTAATATTCCCCACTTCCATTACTGTATTTTTGAAGATTCTGATGTTCCTCTCGGACTATAAGTTATACACAATAACAGATATAAGGATGATAAAGGTGTTAAGGTCAATGTTTCTGAAGTTTTGAGGTTGGTTGAACCAATTTAGAATGGATTGAAGGTTTAGCAGGTTTGGAATGTTTATCTAAAAATGGTTGAGGTAGTGTAACCACACTGATTTTGAAAAAGAACATTAAAAAAAAAGATAGTTGGTAGAGTCATTATCCAAGGAACAAAGGGAGCAATGATTAGGAACATAAGTATAAAGGAGCTGATCCTTTGTTTGTAGCTTATTTAGGAAGGCTAACCATAAGATAAAGACATACCTTGGGTTAGTACCTTTATGCCACACTAATTTATGCCAAGGTACTCTAGAATGAAGAGGTCTCATCAAAATGTATGCTGAAGCATTTGTGTAAGTTTTGTAGGGTTTGCAGTCCATTCTAATCTATCGGGTTGATACATTAATGGCTCTAGCATACGAATGGTCTTAATTGTGGCACCTTGTCAGCACCATACATTGTCTCTAATAACATCAACTACTTTTGCATTCATTGAAAATTCTAATCCATTGATAACTTTAAGAGTTGAGAGATTCTTTAGGATACATCTAAGATGCTAAGGGTCCTGTCATAAGAAAATATAAATACCATTTCCTATCTTAAATCTGAATTGATTCCCAATAATATTCCTAACCTGAATAAGCTTCTTCCAACTCCCAGAACTATTATTTGCTAGTTGAGCACTCCAGAAGTTTTTCCTTATAAGAATAATGGTATGAACCCATTTTAGCTATAAAGCTTCACTATCATTAAAAAGAACCCAGATCCTTTTTCCTAAGAAAACATTATTCCAGGTAGACAAATGCTTAATCCCCAATTCATCCTCATTTTTAGGTCTACATAGGTCATTTCACTTGACCTTTGCATGAGTTTTGGACACAACCTTCCCAAACCACAAGAAGTTCCTAAGTTTAGACTTTATCTCTTTAATGATGGAGGAGGGAAGTATGAAATAGATGAAATAGCATGAAATAGATGAAATAGCTGGACCAATAGACCTAAAAAGTAAAGAGGATAGAAATTACAACTGAAGTCTACCAGCATAGGACAGAACTTTATGGGTCCATTTGTTAACTTTGGAATCAATTTTATCCAACAATGGATCCTAGTCAATCTACCTATTAAAAGAGATACACCTAGATATCTCATAGGGAGATTACCTCTTTTATGGCCCAAAATTGTTTCCATCTGAATGGCTATATGATCTACATCAGGAGATAAAAAGAGCTGACTTTTGTTAAGGTTCATGTTGGGCCCCGAATTTTTTTTAATTAATGTCATTAAGCATGAATTGTGATAATTGTGTGTTTATGCTTAGTTTGATTTAAATTGAGAGTATTAGTGGATAATTGAGGTTTATTTGAGTTTAATGTGGTTTAAATGAGAATTATAGGGTAAAATATTTGGGGGCAAAATAGGAAGACCACTTAGGTGGGAGAGCTTAAGGCTTTACAAAGAGGGGTGTTTTGGTCTTTTTCTACCCATTTAGACTTAAGAGAAAGAAAATAGAAGAAAGAAAAGAAAGAAGAGGAAAGAAAAGAAAAAATTTTATTAGAACAAAAAAAAATTATTAAGGAAGAATTGCATATGTGTTTAAAATTTTTTTTATGATTCATGCATCTTCCTAGAGTTGTAATGGTTGAGTTATTTGAGTATGTTGAATATGAGGTAAAGGTTTGCTTGAAAGGTTCACTTTTATGATTTCATTGGCATAAATTGTATGAGTGGTTCCTTCGGATTGGTATATGCTTCATGTGTGTTGTGTATGAGAGCTAAATGGGGTTGTGAAATGTAATTGTTGCATTTGTCATAGCAGACAGTACCTAGTTTTTGATGAGTTTTGCTTTTGTTTCACTAGCTTTGATGACTTTTATGCTACTTGACCCAAATGTACCTCACCTTGCCTTTGCCCCCATTACAACCTTAAAAAGTCCTTTGATTCATGATTTTGCATGTGAACATTAGTGGTGGAGAAATGAAATGACATGCAAAGTTGTGGATTGTCATGATCATAAATAGTGTTGAGTGTACCCTTTGATATATTTTAGTTAAACACATTTTCCTTGTCTACCATTAGATTGCTTAGTTTTTGAAGATGATGAATGTTGATTGATCATGAGTAAATGCTTGGAATGTTGATTTCTTGCTATGATTTTTTAAAGTCATTCATCTTTGTTTATGATTATATTGTCTTGGAAAATATGAGAATTGAGTAAATGTTTCGGATCTTTGAGCTTAAATTAGATATTTTACCCGAGGATAGACAAAAGCTAAGTATAGGGGAAATTGATATGTGCTTAATTGTTGATATTTTAAATTATTTACACTTAGCGATTAATGATATAAAATTCTTAAGATACTCACTTCAATTCATATTTGATTTTAGGTACAATTTGGAAGCAAAGAAATTAAAGCGAGTCAAAAATACATTATTTGAGACATTTTCTGAAGATCAATACCCGTTTGTCTTCATAGAGTGGACAAAGAAAATTAAAAGATGAAAAATGGAGGGCAAAAAAAAAAGAAAATTTTAGTTGCAAGGTTATATATATATATATGTGACACAAATATATATATATATATATGGTGGCAGCGTTTTTGTGTCACATTGAAAGCAACACGTGGCGTTTTAGAATGCAAGAGAGCCACGCACGCCACAGGCGTTTGGAGGAGCAGCAAGGGTTTTTGGAGGGTTGCAATAAAATGGTCAAAATCAGCTAAGCAATAGCCAAGAGGAACACAACGTTTAAGGGAGACACAAGCTACAGTGAGGGTAATGAAAACATGGACAGAAATTAGGAGGGCAGCGTGGAATCAAGTGAAACGCAAGGAGACAGCAGAGAGGAATGAATTAGCTACACAGGGATGCGTTACAAGCACAGAAGAGCAAAACGTAGCGTCCAGGGAAAGCAGCAAAGAAGGAATACAAGCAGAGGTTTTTAAGGGTTGATGTGTGACCTTTAATGGTCACATCATTCAATAGTTGGGAGAAGAATAAAACAGGAGATTGCAAAACGACGTGCGTGGCCAACGTTTTCAAAGAGAAAAACGCAGCGTAGAGGGCAACGCAAACAAACTTGAATGAACAAGGGAATTAAAAGGGTTGTGACCCTTATTTGTCAGATCAATCAGGAATAGTGAGGAGAAGCAACAGTGCAGCACTTGCAGAGAAACAGTGGATGAAGGCGCAGGCTCGAGGAAGCGTCATATGTGGCTTGGCTTGGAGACGTTGGAGAGTTGGCACCGGCGTGGAGAAGAGTAGGCAGTGAACAGTAAAGAATTTTTGGTTAGGGATTAAGATGAGAATTGAAGTAATTTATTGGGAAAGACCCATAAAGAGCTAAATGTCTCAATGCCGGTTCGGAGGTGACATCGACGCCGATGACCCGGGTTAAGTAATTTTATTATCATTTCGTTGTTTCTTTCTCTCATTAGAAATTGATTATGTTATCTTATTTTAATTGATTTGAGTTTTGTGTATGGATAATCAAATTTTTGTTATTATTCAGTTATTTGTGTATGAACCTTTTGGGTATTGTGAGTGATGATTTTAATGCGTTCATTGGATTGTTAATTGCAAAACCCATTGCTACAATTTCGATATAATTCGTAATTGTTATGTTGAAATTCATGTGTAACGACTAATG
The DNA here is from genome assembly GCA_027479065.1 of Erythroxylum brevipes. Lineage (NCBI taxonomy): Eukaryota > Viridiplantae > Streptophyta > Magnoliopsida > Malpighiales > Erythroxylaceae > Erythroxylum > Erythroxylum brevipes. The sequence continues at coordinate 19,270,106 of JANIHY010000004.1, read as the reverse complement.
ATTCATAATCATTAGGGATCATATGACCTAGGTTAAATGACGCATCGTATGTGGTTGTTGCTTTGATTAATCGGTTTTTCTAGTTCGTAATGCTATCGTCTAATTAAATCTAGAGATCATATCCTAGGTTGTTCGGTAGTTAGGTTTAATTAACGATCATATCTTGATTAACAAAACCTAAGGGAAAACTCGGGTTAATTTTTAACCCACGATTAATAATTTTTAGGAGAGGTTAAAGAACAACAAATTAATAAAATATACTTAGTCAGGGTGTAGGCTGAGATTGAACCAAAGAATCAAGTCCCTACCGAATTCCCCACCTTTATCATCTTTTTTGCATGTTTTCTTTAATTTGTTTTTATTAGTTAGTTTCATTTTATTTTTGTTATTTTAAAAATCCAAAACCCCCCATTAAGTGTAAACACCGATTAATTTCATTCCATAAACTTTACACACTCTCTGTGGGATCGACCTAGACTCACCACTACTACAGTAGTAGTCTAGTTATTTTATTTTGATTAGCGAAACGACACGTGGTCACATGCAGAAATATATCAAAAGGACTTTGTTAAGGGTTATAACGGGGCTAGGGTTTAAGGTCTGTTTTTCCTCGTCTGCTTTTCTTTCGTCTATTTTTTTGTCTGCTTTTCTTCTGTCTGCTATTCTTCATCTATTTTCTTTCGCCTGTTTTTCTTCGTCTGCTTTTCTTCCGTCTGCTATTTATTTTAGCTTCCGTCTGTTTTTTCGTCTGCTTTTCATTATTATTTGTACTTCATCAAAATCATTTATGTAACGTCATTTTGACTTAACAATATGAATGGATATAACTAACTATTCCCCACTTTTTGTTGCTACTATATGTCATTCTTTTCCTTTTTTCCTTTTTCTTTTTTCTTTTTTCTTTTTTCTTTTTTCTTTTTTCTTTTCTCTTTTCTTTTCACAAAAATCAAGAGACATAACTAACATTAGCAGCTACATGTAATGTGTTGTAAAAGTAAAGGTATGACAAAAGCTACTGAAAGTGTCTCAAAAAAAGAAAATTTTTGTCAAAAATCCCAAACTGATGTAATTTAGCACTCTATTAAACTTGTGATAGGGTAAACTAATGGTGTTTAAGGTTTAAAATGAAGGTTTTTTACAAAAAAAAAACAAAGGCTTCAAGGGGTTTGCAGGGGACAATAACATAGGTTGTTGTTTAAGTCAAGGGCCAAAAGATCGAGGGCTAAAAGATTGAGTGCTTTAATCATTTCTATTTAGCATGCATCAAACAATCAAAGAAGTGATATGACTATGGAATAGAGTCATATAGGCTCAAATCCTCACTTAGGCTGAAATGAAAATTCGTCATGTTTCTACACATCACCTAATTACTCAAGTATCAATTTCTGAGTAAGCCTATGTAACCAACCAACTCAGCCAATCCGCATGGTTCACCTTCTATCCAAGTGGACTAATTCACTCTTTAAGCATACGACTCAATCCTATTCCGACTACTATGATAGAATTTCAAGGCAAACAACTCCTAACCTAATGTACACCTAATATGCTACAAATAAAGAACATAATTACTAAAACCAAAAATCATAGCACAAAACAAGTACCAATGCATAGTCACAAGAGAACTAAAAACAACTAACAAATGAATATAGAAAACAAAAGCAAAAAAGAGGGAGTTTAGAAAGCTTATGGAGAGGGTGGAGGTGAAGGGGTTGGACATGGCACGTGAAGTCCTTGCATCTCCATGGTGCAAGAATGGATCTAGTTTTTGGAACAACATCCTTGTTGCCTTTTTCCTTGAAGTAAATAGGAAAAGGAACACCTTAGTCAGCTGCAATGTTTACAACAATTTGGCCTCCCACCTCAGCTTCAATAGTTTTGACAACTTTCTTCATTCTTGAATGCATAATAGCATGAAAACCTACAAAAATTATTGAAAGAAATACAACCCTTAGAGACACAAATATGTGAAAATGGAGGAAAGGAAGGAAAAAGAGAAACACAAACAACAAAAATGTGCACAAATGGGAAGATTTTAATGAAAAATCTAAGCAAAATTGCAAGATTTGGTGGAAACTTGAAACAAAATAAGCAAAATCTTTTGAAGGAGGGTTGTGCGATCGAAATTGGAAAGAGAGGTGCATAAAGAAGAAACAAAATCTATTTTGCTATGCGTCTAATTTGCACCATTGTGACAAATTAATTAATTAATAAATAATAATAATAATAATAATAATAAATACATAGTTAAAAATTAATTAATGACAAAATTACTAAAAATGTAATAATTAATAATTACTAATAACATCAATGAAATTTTTTAATAATATTTAATAACAAACAGTATCGTAATTAATAATCAATCAATAATAATTATTCACTGATTCTAATAGCACGCTTTCAATCAATTATATTGAATTAAACAATTAAAAGTTATATCTTTTTCACAGGTGTGACGCTTAAGTCATGCCTGTAAATCCTACAATCAATGAACTTAATTATATAAACATTTTTAGGGGTGAGAATTAAGTGAAGCATGTCACTCTACACTTAATTAATATTAAGTAATAAATCTATTAATTATCAAAATTAATAAATTTGGTAATCAATTAATCTTATTTTAATTAATTAATTATACTTTTTAAATATGTTTTAAATACATTATAATTAAATAATCAATTAATTATGTTATAATTAATCAAATAACTAATAATATTTTACTTACTTAATTATTTATTTAATAAAAAATATCATATATAATGTTAATTACTTGGTAACAAGAAAAAGAAAATAACATGCACGATTGTGAATTAAAAAGTCATAACTGTACATGGCAATCACGCCTGTGAAAATTAAGTCACAGGCGTGACTAGTTACCTATATATACATCAATAATTAATTATATATTAATCATTATTAATTATAACTAAATAAGCTTAAAAGTAAATGATTAATAATTAATTTATAAATAAAGTAT
>JANIHY010000004.1:19220561-19230947 GCA_027479065.1 Erythroxylum brevipes | reverse complement strand
AGTTTTCCGCATAATATGTGATGTGTATGTATGTGCGTTTAAAAAAAAAGAAATTTATACTGAGTTTTGGACTGAGCGATGTAGCACGCCACCCTCGCGGGGCACGGACTCGGATATCACCATCGATGTCGGGTTCGGATCTTGCGGGAGTAGGGTGTTACAGGATCGGCCGTGTTGGGCCCGGACTCAGTCATCACGACCCGTGGGCCGATCGGTCCATTCATCAAAGATCAATCTCCCACCTAATGGCTATGTCAAGCCCAAGTCCAATCTACGCTCTCCTCAGCCCGTTCGCATGAGAGAGACCTCCATGCACACGTAAAGACCTAAACCTAGCTACTGCTCCATATATAAGGTATAATTCCACCATAAAAGAGGTAGGCATAATCATAACCCTAATTTTTCCTGCTTACAGCAATCCTATCTTCACCAAAAGACTTACTTGAGCGTCGGAGGGGCTAATCGGGACATAACCCCCGACGTGCCTTCTTTGTTTTGCAGGAACTTTACACCGAAACTCTTACGTGAAGCAACCGACTCATGGATCCAAACAGCAACGTACAGTTCAGCCAGAATCCGGTAGACAGTGACGGAGCTATGTTATACCTTTCAAACATTTTTTTTAAAAATTATTTATATAACTAAAATTTTTAAAATTACAAATATAAATGGCCCTCTTTAAAAAAAAATTCCTATTAGATGTTAGCCTTCGACCCCCCCTTAGAGTTAAGTCTGGTTTCGTTACTGCCGATAGAACCAATTTAATTATTATATTCATTTATGTTAAATTTATATTAAATAATTAACAAAATAATATTTTTTGATCTCGATACTTTGAAACTTATTTATTGGTTATAAGTATTATCGAAAGCAACAAATCAAAAACCTACTCCAAAGTCAAGCCATGAGTTCGCATCGCTGGTGGGCCTCCACCGATCCGTTTATCTAGTGCATCCTCATCTCTCCCATCTACGCTTGACTTCATCTCTCCATCAAGTGGCCCCCCCAAATTTCATATGTCAGGACCATCAACGGTTCATACAAACCGAGTGCATAAACAGAAAACTGAATCTCGACGCGCAGGAACAAAAAAATCTCGAACTCCGGATTAACAAAAGGCCAAGAACAGCGGCCTTTTTTGTCCGCTACCATCGATGAAGTGTTCTCAGCCACAAGTGGGCACATAAGGTGTACCCCAGAAGAAGATTCTCGATCATCAAATTGGGTCGCAACAATCTGACCTTGTTTTCCCAATCTTCTTTTCCTTTGGTCACTGCCACTCATAATATGGTGGACTCAAAATCGTGGATCTTGAGTCATTTACGTAGACAAGTTCATGTGGTTTAATGACACATAGGAAGGCATAGGAAGAATAGAGATTTGGGTGGTGATTTGATTTCGAAACTGGGTTCTTTCTACCCTGGGGTGATGCTTAAGTTTTGTTTGATGGCTTCTCATGCCTGCCCTCCTGGTCCTGGGCTCATGTTTCTCCGAGACCAGAACAGGGTTGTCAAGGTATCTATCTAACGATCTTATATAGATTGATGAGGGATAATGATTTGTCGTTGTATGTGTTTGTTGAGAATTTGGTTTTCTTTGTTTGGTTATCTGGGTATTGGAGGAAAATCTATTTGAATTTAATAATTGTCCGCAGTCTACCAAACTACATATCTTGCTTGGTTGTTCTAGTGTTTGAATTATGTCCTACCTCATTAACTTACCGGTTATTTGTTGTGTTGTTTATGTGGATGGTCTGTCTTAGATCACTTGGCAAAAATTTTTTTTTAAAAAAAGTCGACCGATATGCCATTACTTCTGAAAGGGCTCTGCCGAGTGCAGTGGACTGATCTTGGGCCGATAACCAAGTTATTGCTGGTTCAAGACCTAAGAGAAGTCACTTGATATGAAATTGATGTAAGACTTTCTTTGAATCTTCGTCATCAAGAGTGTTTAAGCAACGCCCATGTTGGTTATCATTAATTTTTTTTATTAAACGATTCATATCTTTGTGCTTTCTAGTATGGGTTAAGTTATTGATTCGCTAGTTTTTTGTGCACTTATCGGGCATGCTATTCATTAAATTGTATTCGTTAGTTGAAAATTCTAATTCATTTCTCCTCACCAGTTAACCATGTCCATGCTAAAATTGTTCTCCATGTCACGTTTTATTGAATCTCATTTTTACTTATCATAGTTTAATGATGAATAATCTACCATGTCAATGCTAAAATTGTTCTCCATGTCATCCTATTTTGGTTTTTATTGAATCCCATTTTTACTTATCATAGTTTAATGATGGATAATCTCATGTATGGTTGATGCAGGATTGTCAATGCTATCGATCAACTATGGATGTGAACCAGAATATTTCACAATTGAACTCTGCTACGTCGAGATTGCATCCACAGGAGAAACCAAGGATTCAAGAGCATAGATTCCGTGATGTCAACCAGCTTCCCAAGATTGACTTAGCTATTAGAAGGCCTGTTCTCCTTGATCTCCAAGGTTTACAGCTCACTGGATGCTTGTAGGATGACCTAGTCTCAATATCATTTTAGAATATACTATTTACCACCCCATGGTGCATAATTGCAGAATGGATTATAATTATGCTTTATGAAAAGCTTAAGAAATATTCATATCTAACAGGTTTAGGGGCATAGCCCCTTTCAGACAAAAACTTGTTATCAGAGACCATCAGTACATTGTTATAATAGGCACATGATGGGATCACTTTAGTACGAGTTTTTGTGGTGATGTCTGATGGGATGATGTGGCATAATGATTTGAGTCATCTACTTCTTTGTGAATTAATGAAGCATAACTCATAGCAATTGTGATAGTATCTTTACTAATTTCCTTTTCCCTGTAGCAGAGAGTTTCTGTGGCTCAGTACAGTTGAGCCCTGGAATGACTGATTGGTGTACGAGACATGAGAAAATCGTTCAATATCTTCTGTCCAGATCAAGTGACTTACAAAGACGCAGACATGATCTATCTTTACTCTCAGACTTGGCAGGAAGTCAAGAACTAAATTATGCGATGGATTTGCAGTATTATGTTCCTGTTGTTTATCCAAGTGGTAGATTTGATGTCCCAAAGTCAGTAATTGACTTTGTAGGAGATGCTGTCTCGTGTTCCAAGATAAAAAATTACCTACATTCTCCAGTTTTACTCACTGGAAGTGCCACACCAGCTGGAAACATTGACCCTATTCTTGCTGAGTATTACTTGTCAAAGAACTTAACCACAACAAAGTGGCACAAGCAACCAATGCTTGTTCCCCAATTTAGCAGGTATGGATTTTAAGACATAATGGACTTTAATCAGAATACTTGCAGCTTGTAAGTATTATAATATTCTGGAGTCAAAAGTTTTGAAGATTAAACTTGACTAAGTTTTTCCGTGCCATTTTCATGTCCTTATTTAATGGAAGGTTGGTTTTGGTCTGTTCAATACCCCAAATTTTGATTCCAGAAGGCTATATCTTGGACATCCTTGCATCCCATGTCATTCTTTTTTCTTTTATAAGTTCCAAACGACAAGTAGAATTTACACTTTCCAGCATCATTCAAAACTAAGATTTTTGGAGATTTCAAGGGTGACTAAAATGAATGACCTTACTTAACGGTATTGATTACCAAAGTGAGAATTACAACATTACCAGAGTGAGAATTACAACATTGTAAATTATGCCTCTATGTTAGTTAATTTATCTTGGAGGTCACTGACTTCTAGAAAAAGTTCTGTTTCTCAAGGAATCCTTTCTTTTCCTTGGCTCATATCCTAGTTCGTGTTTTTGTATGGTTCTCCAGTTTCCAATTCTGGCAAAGTTGGGTCTAGACCCTTTATCTTATCTGATTATAAAATGTTGACATTTCAATGTTGTTTAATTTTCTTGTTGTGTATAAAGTGTTGTATAGTGCCATTACCAATGAAGTTTATCATAATTGTGAGATGAACTTGTTTTTACCTTTTGTTTTATTATTCAGACATCGTTGTTCATCTTCTCTATGTAACATTAACATTTAAATTCAACTCTGAAATTGAAATTGTCAAGCTGCTAGTGAAGATAGAGCTTCTTGCTAAAGCATTGCTGTTTTACGTTGACTAACTTTGATTAATTATTTCTTTGGCCCATTTTAATTGATTTGTCATGATTTTCATGCTGTTATCCTCTAATTGAGCAGACTTGATACCAGTGAAGAACAAGCTGATAATTTTGGGGATTCTTTAAAGGCCAAATGTGTGGCATCTGTAACTTTGAAGAGGTATGTGGCTTATCTGGTGCTGGAGCACTTCATTTAGTTTAATGAGAGTACACAAGGGTTGGTACATCTTTGCTATCAGTAGGTTAACTTCAGGGTTATGTAACAGTGCAAGTTCAAGATCGCAAACAATAAGTTACATCGGCTGATAAGTGTTGCTCACAAAGTTTATGTTTGTTACTGAACTTATCTATCATCTCATCGAGCATGCTTACAAAGCTGTGTGCATCCATACCCCTTGCATATGCCTTATACATTTATTTCGTTATTTATTTATTACCATCCTCATTTTCATTTTTCTTTTAACCGATGCATTTTCTTCTAAGCAGAAATGAGAAAACTAAGCTGAAGTCATCTCCAAAGAAGAAGAACAATAGGAGGGAAGTTAGAGAGAGGGATCTCAACAGGAGGAGCTACTTATATGCATGCGAGTGTCTCCTGTCTTTCATTGTGGACAAGCCATCTGGGAAAGCAGCAGTCCTTTCAATAAAGAATTCTGGCCCTGAGCTTCCTGACTTTCTTACCAAGATTTCTGTTGGCATTGCTGGGACTGGCCTCGCTGTTCTTCTCTCGGTTCTCTGCAAAGTTTCTTCTGGAAGCATGAAGCCATTTTCTGCATCTAAATTCCTGAGCACTGGATTCGGGTTTGGTCTGGTCTGGCTCTCATTGGCCGTGAACAGATTAACGAACATAATTGTTAGCATCAACAGGAATGCAACCAAATCACGTTTGAAAGATGGGGAAATTATGAGAAATGTGGAAATCATTCTGAAAGTTATATACGTCAGAGGCTTGACAACAATTACAGTGGCACTCTTGGCAGCTTGCATTTAAGTGAGAATGCTTATATATCATGTGATGCTACTGGTTAGGAAAGGAGAACAGACAGGTGGCTATAGATGTATATGCTTTCACCATAGCTAATGATTGATGATGGATGAAGAGGTCTGAGATGACAAGATTGAAGCCCTAATTGTAATTGATCTGTGTCTCCGGTTGGGGTTTCAAAAGTCATGTAAGGATTCGGTCATCATCATTCAACTTCCTCGCAGCAACACGGTGAGTTGGTATGTAGATATCATAATTTGATTAGGAAAATAGTGTCTAGAAATAACAGCAATTTTGTGTCCTGAAATGAAGCTACTAGTCAGTATATTTATAGCAATTTTGATTATTAGATGCCTTGCTTGAATTAGTACCGCGTTTGAGATCAATTTTTGCAACTTTTATCATAATATGAACTGCAGCAAATGATGAGTGCTTTTTATGTTTTGCTCAGTGCAATCATCACCTATCGTTGAGAAATTGTTAATGTTGCATGCCCGCAAGTTATCAGATGATGGTTCTTGCGTGGTCGACGTGCGCAATCTGTAACTGCAATCTTATTCCATCGATTGAATTAAGTGTACAAAATGAAAGAATTGAATGTTAAGGTACTTGTCCAATATTAGGAATATCTAAGAGTGAATTATTCCACTGAAATAATAGGGAACGAAAGAGAAATGCTCACGCCAAAAAGGAACCTATAATCCTATCAAATTAACTAACTTCGAGAACTTGGCATAGAGCAGGTGTGAACTGATCACATCGCATTCCTATCTATAATTCATCTACAAAAGGCTTCAGCTAATTGCTTTAGAAACTACACCTGCTCCAACCGTTCTCCCTCCCTCCCTCAGGGCAAATCTTTGTCCTGTATTCCAAGTACAAAACGTACATAAGTCCGGACTGAAACTGAGAGTCAGATTGATATAACCATTCCACCATGATAGAATCAGTAGTTAGAATATAGGACAAAGAGTAAAACAAAACTTAAAAAGCTTGCAAGTAACCATTCCACAATGATAGAATCAGTTGTTAGAATATAGGACAAGGAGTAAAACAAAACTTAAAAAGCTTGCAAGATGGTAAAATAGTATTCATGAATCTTTGTGCAGTAGAATGAATTAATATGCCTAAACTCGAGTAAGATGACATCAAAACTGCATCATCCTGCTCATAACAAGAGCAAGAACTATATTATTACACCTTTAAAACAAACAAGAATCAATTTCAAAAGTAATCGAACACTTAAAATCTCCCAAAAGATATTTTAAAATCTCCCAAAAGATATCTAGTTAGAAAATATGAAATGGGTATTTGGTATTATTTCCAAAATCAATTTCAAAAGTAATCAAACGCTGAAAATCTCTCAAAAGGTATCTAGTTAGAAAATATGAGATGGGTATTTGTTATTTTTTCCAACTAATCAAGTATTTCCCAATTCACCGGATCCCTTAGAATAGTATGTTGAGACTTCTATGTTAATTTTTAATATGTGATATCAAATTCCCATGCAAAGGCAATTTGACAAAAACACTTTAGGCTACAAGACAATGGTCAATATGAAAAACAGGCATTACCTGCTTCAAGGGGAACTGGATAGATGAGTTCGAAAGTTGCAGTGACATTGTCACCTGGCATAACCATCTTGACATTTTCTGGTAACTCCACTTTTCCAGTGATATCTGCAGTTCTCATGTAAAACTGGGGTCTGTAATTTGAGAAAAAGGCAGTATGACGGCCGCCCTCATCCTTTGTGAGAACATAAATCTCTGCCTCGAATTTCTTGTAGGTTTTCAAAGATCCAGGTTTTGCAATGACCTACAATATGAAGAAAACAACAAAGGAATACTTACAAGACTACCTATTTCAATCATGCAGTTCCATCTAATTCAATTTACACTGTATGCATTTGTCAAAAAGATCAAAATGTAGAAAATGCAGTGACCACCTCTCAACATCTGAGTTCAAGTAGAGGCCAAATAAACAAGCTAACCATTCTATCTTACTTGTCATCACTTACCATTCCTCGTTCGATATCCTCCCTTTTCAGACCACGTAGGAGTAGACCAACATTGTCACCAGCCTAATGAAATGTGTGCAGACCGATTAATACTTCAATATCTCCATGAAGCAACCTTAATAACCAAAACGAGATTACACTGCTAACTTACTTGTCCTTGATCCAATATTTTCTTGAACATCTCAACCCCAGTTACTGTAGTTTTCAAAGGAGCACCCTGCATGAAAAGGCAATTTACTAACAGAATTCCCCAGTCAACTATCAGCAATGATATCATTGAAATGGCTTACAAAGTGAATAATAAGCTCAAGGAACCTCATATATAAGTGAGCAATATCATAGCATTTCCAATGTAATAAAACCTACGAAAATTACAAAAGGGACTCAGTTTCATGACCTTACCGACATTAACCCCAAAATTTCAACTTCTTCACCAACTTTTATAGTTCCTTGTTCAACACGACCAGTTGCAACTGTTCCACGCCCCTTCAACAAACAGAAGCATAAACAGACCGAAGCTCAATTAACTCTAGTATAAAACCAACCTTCTTCAATCATATTAGCTAAAGAATTTATGCAGATACAAAGATATGAGCAAAAGAGACTAGCTATAATGAACAGAAAATTCCCATCTTACAATAGAATATCCCTACTTCTTCTGCAGTGACAAGAACATAACAGCCAAATAAGGAATTAGCCATATCCATGTGGCAGAACCAAAGGTATTTCTTTCGTAGCACAGAATAAGGGATGGGTCTCCGTTCAAAATAAAAAAGTAACACTACCTCAAAACAATGCAGAAAACTGAAGTGAGATGAAAGAGACAGAAAAGTGAAGAAACTTCTTTGTTAAGTGAAGTTTGCTGCTAAAGAATGGCTATATCAGCAACATGTGTCTTCTTTACCTGAATTGAGAAGACATCTTCTATAGGCAGGAGAAAAGGCTTGTCAAGTTGGCGCACTGGGTCAGGAATGTACTCATCCACAGCATTCATCAACTTTAGAATAGCCTTCCTGCCAGTTTCATCATTTGTTCCCTGTAAGGCAGACAACGCTGATCCACGGACAATAGGAATTTCATCCCCAGGAAATTGGTAGAAGCTAAGTAGTTCTGCCATAAATATTTGAGTGAAGAACTTGTATTGAACAAATGAAATGAAAAACAAGTACCAGTTCCTGTTAATAGAGTAACCTTAAAAGACTGCCTACCACGAAGCTCCATTTCCACAAGCTCTAATAACTCTGGATCATCAACTGCGTCAACTTTATTCAGGAAACACACAAGTGATGGCACGCCTACCTGTTAATCGCATTTAGAAAAGTAATTTTAACAACAGGCCAAAAGGCAAAGGAAATAAGATACTGATAAAGTTACAAACTTTATGGGAGAGATATCTACCTGACGAGCAAGTAAAATATGTTCCTTGGTCTGTGGCATAGGACCATCAGGAGCTGATACAACTAGAATACCACCATCCATCTGGGCTGCTCCAGTAATCATATTCTGGGTATAGAGTAAACTTTTTAGAAACATTAGCACATAATACATTTAGAAGATAACTAATCAAATGGTTTTCAAGTTGAGATATCGATATGGCTTGATGTTAGGTCAACCAGAACACACCTTTTAATTTACTTAGTTAATTGCTGCATCAAGTTTTAAATATGCGTCTATGTGCATCTATATGCAGTTATGCAAGTAGATTATAATAAATTACATCATTAATTAAAAAGGCATGAGATAATACTATACTCATAGCAGTGTTATTACCGCAACATATTTCTGGAGCATGGTTTACTTCTTTCTGTATTTTAAATTATTATTCAAATTAGAAAAGGAACAGTATGCTGCCAAAGAATCCAGAAGTTAATCACTTTTAAAGCAATAATGGAAAAGCTTACTTTCACGTAATCTGCATGTCCAGGGCAATCAACATGAGCATAGTGACGTTTACCAGTTTCGTACTCCACATGGGCCTACATGTTGTTTGAACCAGCAATTTGTTCATAAAAAAGGACAAGATGGATGGGAACTATCAGGCACATATATATATATATAACAGAACAAATATGAGGAGCAAGATCCCAACCGTTGCAATTGTTATTCCCCTCTTCTTCTCTTCAGGTGCTTTATCGATCTCATCAAAGGCAACAGCCTTGGCTTTACCTTCATCTGCTAGGACCTACAAACCACCATTCAAGGTCTCAAACAATTAAACGAATACAGTAATACATGATTGGAGTATACCAAGTACAAATAAATGCCAAATAACCAAGTCAAACCTTTGTTATTGCAGCAGTAAGTGTAGTCTTTCCATGATCCACATGCCCAATTGTACCCACATTTACATGAGGTTTACTGGCATTAGAAAAAACATATAATTAGATAAGATCGTTTTTCTATCACTCTTAGGGGTAACGGAACGTAAGATGCTTGGAAAGTTCCAACTTTTATAACTCAATTACTCACTAAACCAAATTATTTCAACACATTCCTCCAAAATGGAAGTTACTAAAATGATTCCTACTTTAATCATGTAAAGAATGCGTATGACTTTAACTATCACCTAAACCAAAAAGCAATCTTTCAAAACACGAGACATTAAAAAGGCAAAAGAACAAAACCCTCATCATATAAGAGAAGATGGACCTACGTTCGAGTGAAGGTGGCCATAGATCTCCACCAAGGTCCAACGGAAACAAAAGTTGTGACATTTTCAGAGACACAATCTGATATTGACAGAGGACTAGCGGACGATCTCCGACAGCAACAGGCTATCTGGGAGGATAATTGATTAAGTCGCCTTAAATTAGGGTTTCTTAGGGCCACCGAAGCCATTGAAGATTGGAAGTTGATGAAGCGCGAAGCGTAGCTGAATCGGAGACAGGGGAGAGGTGGGGGGGTTTTAGAGTTCTATGCTTCTAAAAGGGTTGGGTTTAGTGAGGGTGTTTTTGGTCCAGCTGAAAAAATTGATTCGGTTCAGCATCTGGGATGGACGTAAATGGCAAAAACATGGTTTTGGGCTTTGATTTTGTTCTAATGTCACCACTCACCAGTTCTCACAAAACTAAATTCAATTTTAAAAATATATATCAGATTAACGTTAGCTTTAATATAATTATTATTAAATTTATAAATATTAAAAGTGGTTTATCATCAACAAACTTTAATGATTTTGAAATTTATGCACATTAAATATGATTATACAACACTATTTTATATATTTAATAATTCTAAATATATAAATAAATAGTTTTGTAAAATTAATACATA
>JANIHY010000004.1:19175846-19186775 GCA_027479065.1 Erythroxylum brevipes | reverse complement strand
TTCGTATAATAATAATAATAATGATGATGATGATGATGATGATGATGATGATGATGATGATGATGATAATGATGAAAAAGTTCGTTTTGAATTAAACTATGGAGGTTTTGAAGTATCAAGAAACCTAACTAACTAATAACCAAACAACTTCCTTAGCTTTTTTATTTGGTCAATCAGCTGATTTTTGGCTGATTATCCAACAATCAAACAAGGTCTAAGTCTATTTATTAAAGAGTTAAAAATTTAAAAGCTAAAAAAATTCATTAAAAGGGGTAGAAATTGAAAGTCAATAATTTGCTTCAAGATGTTTATATATATCAAAAAGCTTCTTGACACTTTACCTTGTAGAAACTAAAAAGAAAAAGATTGTGGTTGAGTTTCTTATTTTAACTTTCAAAATTTATTTAATAGAGCTAAAGAGGAGTTTGACCCCATCTATCAATTGGGATGTCTAATGATGATGCTTCAATCTCGTTAAGGAAAAGAAAAGAATTTCCTCTTTTATATTTTTTATTTGCATTTGTTTCAGATGTTCACATTTATTCAAGTTAAAGGATGACAAATATACACACATATACATTAGTCCTTAAAACAGAAAATTTGAGATCCATTTGTTAGAGATATGCTAATTTTTATTTTATATTGATTAATATAATATTTTATTAATATCAACGACATATTTTATTAATATTAATAACGACATATTGATCTTGATACTATTGTTAATAATCTGATATCTAAAAATGTACGAAGAAATTGTTTTTCATGATCACCTATTTGCTTGTTAGTGCAATTCTCTTGAGGTTTTGCAATCAAATATTATTGTTTAGTTGTGACTACTAATGTTTTGTCATTACTGTTATTATTTTTAGTAATTTTAGTGATGCTAACATTTGCAAGATATCTCTAATTGTCGTTATGATCATTTAGTATTTTGTTGAGTATGTGAGTTTATGACTTGAGTCACTTATATATTGATATTAAATTTTAATAATCAAATATACTTTTAAAGTTGACATATTTGTATATTATCGATTTATTAGGGTCCTTCTTTTTGCTTTGTCCCGAACCTATAAAACATTATGAATTGCCCAACATTAAAGTTACATAGTATGCAAGATAATTATATAGAATGAATGTCCTAATTGATAAAATTACCTAATGTGTAAAACAAAAGAATTATTTAATTATAACTACCACCTTCTCGTGGAACATTAGATGGTTTATTTTGACATACATTATAAGAGAAATAAATTAATTTTTTATATTCTCTATTTCATTAGTCTTATTCTTTAGTTAGTTTCTCAGTTCTTATTTTCTTCAAATTTTATAATAATAATAATTGTTTATTTAGTTATTCAAGCATTTATCATTATCAATATTTACCTGTATGATAAATTAGAGATAAAGTGATTTACGTTTTAATTTTTTACAAATTGATCTAAATTTCTATCCTTATTTTTATATTATTTTACACTTTAATGTTAGTAAAAACATACTTATTACCCTCTAAATAGTATTGTTTTTATAAAATTTTGAAGTGACACCTTAAAAAAAATCTTAAAATATAGTATTTGAAGCTTGTTAGCAAATGATGAGTTTTTTTTTTTATTACAAGGGAAAGAGAACAAAAAGATCACAAATGACGACAGTATACAACCCCACTCGCGTCTTGGTGAAACAACTCTAGGACAGCTCCCGGAGGCTCGCGAAGAATGAACAGGCCCGGATCTAAAAAACTGACATATGCTGCAAGTCTGTCAGCACACTGGTTGCCCTCGTGTTCAACGTGACGAAGGACCACCTCCCAGTCCTAATATAAGAGCCCTCAAATATCTGCAATCAACAAAAGATCCTCGGTTAGAACCTGCTGAAAAGATGATAGGATATTAATTAGCTCAAAGAATCGATTTAAAGGATATCCTGCTAAAATAATACGACCTATGTCTTTTGAAAAGACGCTGAAACTTAAAGCTAGTGATTCAGGCCTCTCATCTCAAAGAAAGAAGGTCGCGGATATCTTGATTTTAACTGCTCCTACGTAGCATATGGCTACGATTCAAGTGTTCATCATATTGTGCTCCTTGACAATGATTTTTAACGTGAATTCCAATGAACGTTTTGCTTGATGTAGGACACGGTGACTGGATTAGACAAACTATACCATGTAGAAAAGCAACGTATGGCATCTACTATTTCTTTAATCCGAATCTACAAGTGTCGCAAGGAACCCACATTTTACGACAAAAGTTTCTGTCTTCTGCTTTCCTGCCAATTCGGCGACTTTGTTTATACCCATCTGATCCTTTTTCTTGGCCCTTCCTAAGCTTCTTCGTTAATTGTTCATGGCTCTTAAACCTGTCACTCTTCAAAAGCTGTTTGCTATTCTCTCACTTTCTGTAATCTTCACGCTTGTGCCTTCTATCAGCTCGTTGGACTTCAACTATCCTGCGGTTTTTAACTTCGGTGACTCAAACTCTGACACCGGTGGCGTGGTTGCTGGTGTTGCTTTTCCTCTAGGACCTCCAAATGGGGAAACATATTTTCTGAAGCCGTCCGGCCGGTTCTGCAATGGCCGTTTGATCATTGATTTTCTGAGTTAGGTGTCTTATCTGTCAGTAAGAAAGCTAATCACAGTATTCCGTGAAAAACTTGTTTCAGCACTAAACTGCTTCTCAAGTACAGCACACTCGGTTGCTTGTTGCATGTCGTTTTCGATCATCTAATTCTAACCATATTGGTCTTATAGTGAATGCATTGGACCTACCATTCTTGAATCCGTATTTGGATTCTGTTGGTGCCCCAAGTTTTCAGAAAGGTTGTAACTTTGCAACTGGAGGATCTACGATACTTCCAGCAAGTGCAGCTGCAGTAAGTCCTTTTTCGTTTGGGATACAAGTGGCTCAGTTCGCCAGGTTCAAGGCTCGAGTTCTTGAACTAATCACAAAAGGTAACAATACTACGTGTTTTCATGGACTAAGATGTCGCCTAGATATCGAAATGATATTTGTAGAAGAAGCAACTGATACATTGAGATTGGTTTCAGATAGAAAACATGAGAAGTACCTTCCCTTAGAAGCCTATTTCGAGCAAGGTCTTTACGTGTTCGATATTGGTCAGAATGATGTCGATGGTGCATTTTATTCAAAATCGGAAGACCAAGTGCTGGCTTTTCTTCCAACAATTTTGTCAGAGTTTGAGACTGGAATTAAGGTGTTTATCTCCTTGTTCATTGTTATTATTATTATAATATTTTCTTATAAACACGAAGGGCTCTGTCCTCTGTGAAAATTCTGCAGAGATTATACAGTGAAGGAGCCAGGAATTTTTGGATTCATAATACAGGACCACTTGGTTGCTTGCCTAGGATCATTGCAACTTTTGGGAAAAATGAATCAAACCTGGACCAGCTTGGTTGTGTTGATTCACACAACCGTGCTGCTAGGCTTTTCAACACACAACTACATGATCTTTGCAGCAAATTCCTGGACCATTGTCCGGATGCTAATGTAACTTATGTCGACATTTTTTCAATAAAGTGGAATCTGATCTCAAACTTTTCAACATATGGTATTTATCCCTCAAAAGTTTCTTTGTTTCCCCAGTAATTGGCGAGTTCTAATTTACAATCATTCAGGTTTCAAAAAACCATTGGCTTCTTGCTGTGGATATGGTGGACCGCCATTGAATTTCGATAATCGGATTGCTTGTGGGGTAACCAAGGTACTGAATGGCACCACGGTGACAGCAGATCCTTGTAACAATACTGCTGAATACATTAATTGGGATGGCAATCATTACACAGAAGCGGCAAATCAGTTTGTTACAAAGCAAATACTAACAGGAAACTACTCTGATACATTCCTTGCAATAAAGAAGTCATTATTTACCAAGTTCAAATCCCTTTCTATCTACCCCCAAACGTAATACGGTAGTTCTGGCTTCATGGACTTGTTATCATCATTGCTAAATGTATAGTGTTTTAATAAGCTGAACAGTTCAGGTTTGACTGGAAATTCTGGGAATGAAATGAAAAGGACAAGAATGAAGTTTATGGTTAATGCTGTATTAACATGTTTACAGAAGTTGTTCTCCAAGGCTCTGAAAACGTAACTCTTGTCTCTTGAGGCTCAGAAGGGTACGAAATAGTAACAATTAGACCATGTTTTAAGTTAATTGTAATTCGAGAAAATTGTTGCTTGCCCTTTTGCTCCACAGAAACAAAGTTGCTTTTCAGCATCTGTGATTAAATTTCTGCTATCAACTTGAGCTTGTATTATTTAATTGAACTTCAGCACAGGAAAGTTATGACAAGTACAAAGAGTCTCAACTTGGTTTGGTATTGGAATTAGCTTAGGTTCTAGTCTGTCAGAGGACAACGAAAAGGCTTCAGTTTGTTGATAACTACAACTGCAAAAACAATTGTTCACAATCATACTGGTGCTACAAATTCCTTAGAAACAAGTCAAAAGTCCAAAGATTTGGTCGTTTATGTGACCGCTGCTGATGTTCAGGTCAAGCAAGAACATTTCTTGTGGCAGAGATCCGAATCTGCGGTTCCTTGGCCCTTGTACAATGATATTTAATGTCAATTTCGGTGAACTTTCTGCACGTACTTGGAGGATTTGAAGCCTTTACTTTTTAATGTCTTTCCCTCTCAAATTGTGCCATGTTCCGAGTTCCATTCCATTTTTACCGGTTATATTATTCATTATTTACTCACTCGACATTCGATTCCAGAAACTCAATCTTCTAGACTTTGGTGACATGAACCGTTGACCCTGTTCACTACCATTCCCTTTTCCTTTTTCATTGCAAACTGTTTAGCAATAAAAGCCACCGGAAAAAAAAAAAACGTAGACCGACCATTACATCTGTTCTTTCGTTGCCTTATTCCAAGTAAAGCACTCTCATTTCACTGAAAAGCTCCCTTCTTTGTTTTCCAGACACCTGTGCGACTTTGTTTAAGGACCAGATGCTTTCTCTTACCCCTCATGAATTTCTTTGTTCGCTGTTCATTGCTCTTAAAGTATCTTCTATTGGAAAAATGTTCATGATCTTCGTAGTTGCAGCGATTTCCACGTCTCTGCCTACTTGTAGCACCTTCAACCTCACCTACCCTGCGGTGTTCAACTTCCGTGACTCGAATTCCGACACTGGTGGTCTAGTTGCTGGTGTTGCTTTTCCCGTAGGACCTCCTAATGGGCAAAACTACTTCCAAAAACCATCTGGACGGTTTTGCAACGGCCGTTTGCTCATTGATTTTCTGAGCTACTTATCGAATCATCTTACATTTATATCAGACTTAAAGAGAGCTCATCTTTCCTTCTTCTGTACCTTTTTTAGTTCAAAACTCATAAAGTGGAGTACACTAGTTTGTCTATGAAATAGTAAACTTAATTGCTGATAGTCCTTGCCAGTCATCTGACGATATCGATGTTGCAGTGAATGCAATGGACCTACCATTCCTGAACCCCTATCTAGATTCTGTTGGTGCACCTAGCTTCCGAAGAGGTTGTAATTTTGCTGCTGGAGGATCTACCATACTGCCAAGTACAGCTTCAAGAACTCCATTTTCGTTTGGGATTCAGGTGGCTCAGTTCATCAGGTTTAAGGCTCGGGTTCTTGAATTACTAACAAATGGTAATGATCAGATATCCCTTCATGAGTTAAGATGATTATCACCTAAAGATGATCATGATATATTTAACCGAAGTAACTGACTTGGGATTGATTCTAGGAACAAAATGACAGAGTAAGGGTAGGGAAATTCCAGAAAATGATCAGTATGTATTAATGGAATAGTTTAGAGCTATCGCTCCCCAACCGAAGGCCGTACAATAGGCAGATATTCGGAATGAAAAAGGTAATTCTCTCATCATTGCTAACTAACTTATATTCACCTAGGAGGTTACCCGTACAGCCCACACAATATTCCCTTATTCTCCCTAACGGTTAAGCACACATGCATACACTACCACTCATCAATCTCTCTCCACCTCAACGTCCCGCCTCTTCTTCCTCTGATAAACCAGTAACGGTTTTGGTTCATGGCTAACAATACGCTCTCCCTGGAAACAGACCTTGTCCACAAGGTCTGATTCAGGAAATTGCCCCCGAAAATCTGAATAACTGATCCAAGTAGCTTCATCAGGTGCTTTGGCAGCCCATTTGACCAACAGTTGGTGACACGGAGTGGCAGGAGGGTCGAAAGACTTGGCCTTAAGAATGCATTCTGGAATGAAACCTGGCTGGTCAGCAATTAAATTGGAAGGAAGCTCACCTGAAACTTGATGGTCACCTGCTGCCTTCTTAAGTTGAGAAATGTGAAAAATGGGATGAACCCGTGAAGTCTGTGGCAAGTCTAATTTGTACACCACTGGACTTAGTTTCTGCAGCACCCTAAATGGCCCGTAATAACGCGGAGTGATCTTATGATACACTCGCTGTGCAAGAGAGGTCTGTCGATGTGGTCGGAGCTTTAAGTAGACCCAATCATCCACTTGGAACTCAACATGACGTCTGTGTTTATTGGCCTGCTTAGTCATCCTTTGTTGCGCTCTAAGTAAATTATAACGTAGCTGCCTCAAATTTTCATTTCGGTCCTGATGTACTGCTGCCACTGCCGCAGTCTTGAATTCTCCAGGTAAATACTGAACTAGAGTAGGAGGTTTCCGACCATACACTATTTCAAAAGGAGTGGTTTGAGTAGCGCCTTGAAAATTGGTGTTATACTAATATTCGGCCTAATGCAACCAACGAATCCAAGCTTTAGGCTGTTCAAAAGAAAAGCATCGTAAGTATGTTTCTAAGCATCTATTCAAAACTTCTGTTTGGCCATCCGTCTCCGGATGGTAAGCAGTGCTCATTTTCAGTTGGGTTCCCCATCCTTTGAAGAATTCTAACCAGAAATTACTCATAAATAAAGGGTCCCTGTCACTAACAATGGAGTGTGGTACTCCACGAAGCCTTACGATCTCCTTAGAAAATACTTCAGCCACCGATCGTGCAGTGAATGGACGGCGAAGACCAATGAAGTGACCATATTTGCTCAAACGGTCGACTACTACCAACACACAATCAATTCCATGAGAACGAGGCATACCAGTGATGAATTCCATGGATAAATCCTCCCATACTTGAGTCGGTATGGGTAATGGCTATAGTAACCCCGCAGGAGCTTGAGTGTTGTATTTGTTGCGTTGGCAGGTTGGACATTCAGCCACAAACTTCTGAATCTGTTTCATCATCCCCACCCAATGAACATTTGCGGCCACTCTTCGGTACATCCTATAGGCTCCGGAATGTCCTCCTTGAGGGGTGTAATGGAACTCCTGAATTAGCTTAGGAATCCACGAAGAAGTAGCAGGTAAGAATAGCTTCCCCATAAAAAAGATTATGCCATTCACAATCTTGTATTTCTTGAATTCAGTAGGGCAGTCACTAATCCGCATTTTAAGTTTCTGATTAGTATCATCTGCTGCCAATTCTTTATCTAGATTTGTCCATTGAGTCCAACAGGGGAAAGAAATTATGGACAACTCAACATCCTCCTGCCGCCTAGACAACGAATCCGCAACCTTGTTCAATATGCTCGGCTTGTATTCTATGTCGAACTCATACCCAATAAGCTTTGCCACCCAGTTTTGTTGAGCTGGAGTCGTGATTTGCTGTTGAAGTAAATGCTTCAAGCTACACTGGTCTGTACGTATCGTAAATTTGCCCCCTACAAGATATGGTCACCAATGTCGGATGGCCATCACAAGAGCCATTAACTCCTTCTCATAAGCTGGTTTAGCTAAATTCTGTGGTGCCAAACTTTTGTTGTAAAAGGCAATTGGTGGTCCTCCTTGCATTAACACTGCTCCTATCCCTCCCCCGGATGCGTCACATTCTACAACAAAAGGTTGGTGAAAGTCGGGCGTAGCTAGTATGGGTGCAGTGGTCAAAGCCTGTTGAAGTGCAGTAAAGTTTGCTTGCGCCTCAGCTGTCCATGAAAACTTTTGAGAAGACTCCTTTTTTAGTAACTCGGTCAATGGACGCGCTATGTTCCCATAATTTTGTATAAACCGTCAGTAGTATCCGGTTAAACCAAGGAAAGCTCTCACCCCTTTTACCGATCGAGGTTGCGGCCATGTGAGAATACTCGCCACCTTTGCTGAATCCATAGAAACACCATCCACTGAGATTATGTGGCCCAAATACTCAATTTTGGTCTGTCCGAACTGACTCTTCTTCTCATTGACAGCAAAGTGTTGCTCCTCCAATATTCCCAAAACAACCAATAAGTGACCCAAATGCTCTTCCCAATCCTTGCTATAAATAAGGATATCATCAAAGAACACCAGTACATACCGTCGCAAATATGGTCGGAAAAAGCTCGTTCATTGTCGCTTGAAACGTAGCCGGTGCGTTTTTCAGCCCAAAAGGCATGACCTTGAATTCGTAATGTCTGGAATGCGTCCTAAAGGCCATTTTAGGAATATCTTTAGCCCGTACTCGGATCTGGTGGTATCCAGATCGTAGATCGACCTTGGAATAGAACCTAGCCCCATGTAATTCATCCAGTAGTTCCTATATCACCGGAATCGGATACTTATCTGCCACAGTCACCTTGTTCAGCTCCCTATAGTCTACACAGATCCGCCACCCTCCATCTTTCTTCCTTACTAGCAAAACGGGACTGGAAAATGGCCCAAAACTTGGCTGAATTATACCAGTTGCCAGCATCTCGGATACTTGCCGTTCTATTTCATCCTTCTGCGTGTGACCGTAGCGATAAGGCTTGACGCTCACAGCAGTAATCCCTTGCTGTAAAGGTATACTGTGGTCAATGGTGCGACGTGGCGGTAGCCCCAAAGGCTCATTAAACAGGCTTGCAAACTTCTGAAGTAACTGTTGTAAATCTGACTCCTGTCTAGCTGAACGTTCCCCCTCAACCGAATTCAATTCTATCAAGGAAGCTTGCCAAAGTACCAGGCCGCAACTAATCGGACTTGATTTTTGCAAAAATCGAACTGTTGCTGGGGTATTAACTAGAGAAGGATCTCCATCCACTTTGATTGTTCGTCCACCAAACTGGAACTCCATAGTCATACGACCCCAGTTTGCTTTAACATCACCCAACTGTTGCAACCACGAAACTCCCAAAATGAGGTCGACCCCACCTAAAGGAAACACAAAGCAATCGACCAGAAATTTAGCTCCCCCAATCTCTACTGAAATCTTTCGTCAGAGACCTTGGGTCTCTTCACGTCTCCCATCTCCCAACCGCACGCCAGTCCGCAATGTTGGTTCAACATGGAGTCCCATCTTCTCTGCTGCCCCTTTGGTGACGAAACAGTGGCTCGCCCCACTGTCGACCATAATAATAACGGCTACACCACAACCCAACCCTTGTAGCTTCATGGTTTGGTGACTTTCGCACCCACTGAGAGCAAAATAAGGAAGTTCGGGATTCGTGAACTGTTGGTCGTTCGGAAGTTCCTGTGGCTCCATCACCGGCGGCGTCCCCTCGCCCTTGTAGTCGTCGGCCAATATCACCGTGTGTAGTGAGGCCCCTTGACATTGGTGAAGAGGATGGTAGGGTTGAAGGCAACGATAGCAAAGCCCCTTTGCCCTAATTTCTTGAAACTCTTTTTGGGTGTACCGTCGGACTCCTCTGGTTGGGGCCAAACCTGTATGGCCACTGGACCCAATGCTACTCCCTCCAAACTGAGCTGGCCCGGTGGTCCCCTTCCAGTGACTCCTAGATTGGGCCGATCCAGCATTTGGGTGAGTCCCCCAAGCTCCAAATCCACTCCTCCTTCCATCAGTAACTTGAAAGGTGGTCTGAGGCCCTTTTCCCCCAATTACCGACCCTACTTTTCACCCCTAAGCCAAAGCCCTCTCGATGAGAATATGACTGCGCGCTCTTCTTCTTGCCCAAAACTTCCTGTTCATGTTCGATTTCTCTGGCTAAATTCATTGTCCAATAGAGATCTACAGCCTCATGCGAACGAATCCGTGCCCTAATCTCCTCCTTTAGTCCATTCAGAAATTGCCCAATGAAAAACTCTTCTGAACACCTCCTAACTTGCACTGCCTTGGCCAAGAAATCCTGAATAAATTCATCCACTACCCCATTTTGACGAACAGCCACTAAAGCTTCAAAGGGGTTAGTCGCCAGTGCAACTCCGAACCTAGTGAGCACTTCTCTCTTCACGTCCTCCCAGGTCATTAGGGGTTTCCGATCCTGAAGCCAACTTATCCAGTGGAGAGCATGACCCTCCATGCACACTAAAGCCAACGTGACCTTCTCTTCCAGGGTTTCTTGCACCTAGAAATATTGCTCTGCTCGTCAGAGCCAGCTCATGGGGTCTACACCAGTAAAGTTCGGCAGCTCAATACGCTTGGCAGCTACCTGCACATCATCAAGAGTCACTACCTATGCCGATGATTGCCCAGGAACAGGGGTACTGGCCGAGCCCCCCCTCTGTCATCAACGACTGCCCACCCAATGTTTCTTCCGTTGCTTTTCCTTTCAACGCAGCAACGAGCATCAATTTAATCTCACTGAGTTCTCCATCAAGCCCTGTTAGTCGTTGCTCCAACGCTCACAGACTCCTCTCTACCACTTCTAGCCTATTCTCCATTCTGGTGTTGGTCATGAGGTTCCACGCTCACCGCACCAGTTTGGTAGAGTGGGTTGGGAAATTCCAGAAAATGGTCAATATGTATTGATAAAACTGTTTAGAGCTATAGCTCCCCAGCCAAAGGTTGTATAATAGACAAATATCCGAAATAAAAGATGTTTCTTTCATCATTTCTAACTAACTTATATCCTCCTAGGGTTAAGCACGCATGCATCACTCTCCAACTCATCAATCTCTCTCCACCTCAACGTCCCGCTTCTTCTTCCTCTGATAAACCAGTAACGGTTTCGGTTCA
>JANIHY010000004.1:19132425-19142889 GCA_027479065.1 Erythroxylum brevipes | reverse complement strand
ATTGTATTTTAATTTATTTGATATGCTTTAATTAATTTATTAAATATATTTAAATTAATTAATATTAAAAATATTTTAAAAAAAAGAGTCAATGTTAAAGAATGAATTTCATTCTTCTACTAAATGGAGGGTGTGAAGGATTTCCCAAAAGTGGGATATCAAACTATTACCCCTATAATGATAATCAACAAATAACAACTCACTTTTCATTCCATATCCATTAACTCCTTCCCAAATCCATCAACCAAACACCCCCTAAATGTTTGAACATGTTCGTTGATGCATATATTAACTACCAGTCAGGGCACCTTGACTTTGGTGATATAGTATTTAATAAACATTGTTAAAACATCACTATGGTACTTACAAATTTCTTCTACATCAGTTTTATTCTTATTAATTATGATACAAATGAGAAAATAACCTTTTTTCCTGTTATATTATGCACATAATCCTTGCCAGTGGTAGGATATTTGGATCTGTATTTTGGTTTGTCATCCTTGAAATGTAACTTTAATTTGTAGTTTTGTTTTTGATGCTAGCAGTAGGGTGTAAGTACCATGCTTGTATCTTACTCCCTACTTCCAGTATAAGGTCCTTAATTGTATAGTCATACTTAACTTTTCTGGTGGAGCATCAACTTTACTCTTATGTATACTGTAGGTTGCTGCATTAATACTTGAAAATACATTTACGTCAATACTAGACATGGCTGGAGTTCTACTTCCCTTCCTGAAATGGTTTATTGGAAGAACTGGTTCGAAAGGGCCTAAACTTCTTAATTTTCTTGTGCGCTCTCCATGGAGCACGATTGATGTCATTGGTGAGGTAAAAGTGAAAGTTTATCTCTTATTATATTTCATACCTGTTCTCGATTGCATTATACTTGTGACTCCAGGAATCATGCATTTGTAGTACCCATCTGACCAATGTACAATAAGATTTCTGCCAGTAATAGATAACTAACATTTTTATGTAAGATAATAGTGACCACTTATACAACATGATTTGTTGTTATTTCGTGCCATTTACATGACATGGCATCGAAACATGTTTTGTAGCTACTTTGAAGACAGTCTACACAATTGTGACATGGTAAATACAGTTAGTAACCAAATGGTTCTTATACTGCAGGTTAAGCAACCGATTCTTTTTCTCTCAGGTTTGCAAGATGAAATGGTTCCGCCATTTCATATGCAAATACTCTATGCTAAAGCTGCTGCACATAATAAGGAATGTAACTTTGCGGAGTTTCCGACTGGTATGCATATGGACACTTGGTTAGCTGGAGGCGATCGTTATTGGCAAACAATTCAACAGTTTCTCCAAAAACATGTTCCTGAGAGAAAGGAGAATGAGTCCTTACATGATGGAAAAGGTTGTTCTTCTTACACAACACTTCTAAGAATCAGGAAATTTGATCATGGATAGCCAACATTTTCAGTTTGCTGTTCCTCGCTTTTGCACTTGACTTATAAAACCAAGCCTCTGTTAGAAATTTAAATTCCATAGCTTTAGTCATGTTCATTTTTATCGAAATCTTGCTACGAGAACAAGAAGAATTATAAGAAGACTTAGGTCCTGTTCTTATAAAGTTGAACTGTTAGCACCTTTCCTAGTTACATACAGCCTTAGGGGCACAATGGGGAAGGGAACAAATACAAATGCCACATAGGCTAGAGGTTAGAAATTAGTTACAGAGAGAGAGTGAGAATGAGGGGGTATAGAAGTTATATATAGGATTCGGTATAGGAGGGGGAATCATCTTCATTCATATTCTAGAAATACATATTGTATTGGCCTGGAAATCATACTTCCAGGAGGGAAAGGCTACTGCCGTACCTACTTAATTCCTAAATAATACGATCTCTACTTCTGTTTCCTAACACAGCATTAATCAAGTAACAGAGAAATAATATTTGCACTTCAAGAGGTAGGTATGTAAAACGAAAACAAAATGAAAATCCCTGCTACCCAACATCTATAGCGCTAAGTCACTAACGCAGACACCTATCACGGAGGAAAAGTGACAATCCAATACACCGATCAAGTGAGTCGAGCAATAAACATAACACTAGAGAGCAAGCCCAGCTTTAAGCTTTAGCTGGCTCATCATCGTCTTCAATATCCCAACTCAAATCCTCATCTTCTTCTGCCACACTTAGCCGCTTTTGCAAATCAATCTTGCTTGGACTCCCACTTTGGCCCGTTGTTCTCTTCTCGTCCATACTGCTAAGGTCCTCAATCTCATCCCATCCAAGATCTTCCTCCTCTGCCATTGATTGATGGCTTGACACCACAGAAAATTCACTATCCTTACAAGACTCTCCATTATCACCTTTCACCTCCAAACCAGCTTTCTCATCAGACTTCAACGCGCTCTCTTCCTTAGTCTTCTCCAACTCCACCTGCTCACTAACTACATTGTCACCACCACTGGTCTCAGACTCTCCACTAACCATTTCAGAACTCTTCTCACTTGGCTCGGATTCCCGATCATTCATTGCCTTGGTTTGGTTTGTTTCCTCAAATTTCGAATCTTTCGAAGCATTCTCGCGACTTGAACCCTCAATTTCCACCAAAGGTTTCTCATCTTTTATATCCTCTTTCTCCTCCTCCTCATCATCATCAACATCCCAACTCAAGTCCTCCTCTTCCTCCGAAATTGCTCGTTTCACCAGATTAGCTCTCAAGTCCTCAGCTTGCTTGAGCTTATAAACCCTATAATAATACCTACACCAAAATGTCTCCTCATCAACGCTGTTAGGCACAACCCTTTTGTAGACACTCTCCATAGCACCATTCTCTTCAATCAAGCTCTGACTCTCTTCCCTCTTCTTCTCCAACACAAACCCTAATTTCCACTTCTTATACTCCTCCAAATCCTCCAGCTCCTCACAGTACGTGCTCACATCCCCCTGAATCGCATGCAACTGAGCATCGAAACGACTGTAACGTTTTGAATGCAATTGACCAATACTTCTATCGGCATTGTTGTTATCAGAAGAATCCGATTCCTGATCTAGGCTTAGAATTGCTTCCTTGCCATGAGATATGATCTGGGCTGTTCCTTTCAACACAGATGTTCCAAGCTCGTCGATTGCGTGTCCTACGTTTTCCAGCGATCCGTGGGCTACCTCGATCTCCTTTCTTAGAACCGACCCGAATTCCTTGAGATCGCGTCGGTACGTATCGATGACGGATTCGGATTTGGTTGTTAGAGTTCTGATGAGACCTCCAAAACTCCACCCACCGCCGTCCCCATCGTCTGTTGTTTTAGGGTTCGAATCTCTGGGGGGAGAATAAGGGTCATCGGTAGAAGTTGGATCAGGTCCGGGTGTTGGTGATTCGGGTTCGTCGGAGAAGACAGACTTGAAGAAATCCATTGGCGAGAAGATGTTGATTAATGGTTGGGTCTTTTTGAGAATTGAGGAGAATGTTGCTACTACAATGCGCAGGGTGTGAAGTGCGCACGAAGAAAGTGGTAAGAAGCCCACAGGGAAGCTCAAATTGATGCAAAGGATCCAAAACAAACCATTACAAGCCCATTGATGTCGGTCACCAACTTCTTCATTTTTTTAATTACTAGGGATAAAAGACAACAAAATACACTTCACTCTATCCATCACACCCCACTAACGCAAAATTCTACGATAGAATGCTCCTTTCATATCTTGGTATATGTAATCTATAATAATCATCGGGGGCTCCTGGAGAAGATGTAGTCATGGACTAGCTAAAAAAGCTTGAATAGCCAATCTATTGGCACATTGGTTCCCTTCTTGATAGATATACTGAATTTACACCTCCCATGTTCGATGAATTAACCTTCAGATACCTGTCTTCAAATGATTATTGTTAGCCATAATTATAATTAAAGAAGAAAGAATGTTGATAACCTCCAAAAAATTCACTTTGAGTACCATACGTCGATAGCCAAGTGCCCATGCCAGCATTATACTCGAGGGAACTCCCCATAATTCTACAGCCAAAAGCGAGCTTGCTCAATATTCTAAAGGAATCTACCACACCATCGACTTTGGCAGTCCCAAATCAAGCCTCCAGCTGTAGCAAGGTTAGACTCGTGTTTCATCGCTCCATCAGTATTTAGTTTGACCCAACCATCCATTGATTTGGTCCAGCCCACAAAATTACCCAACAATAGACTCCGTGTTTAAAACACACGACTTTCCACTGCTCTGACCCATATGACCTAATCAATGTAATTCATCACTTTTTTATTGCCGTTTGTCGGCCACACAAAGTCAAACTCAAAAATGCTTCTGTTTCGTCATTGCCATAAAAACCAGTATGCGACTATAAAAATTGTGGCCCACGCTGCCTGCTGCCACTTATATTGGTGCCTAAGGTTGCAAAGAACCCATATCCCCTCGTCTTGTTAAAAAAACCCATATCTACTATTTCAAGAGGAAATTTGCACTAGAAGGATTTCACCCTAGGACAATCTCTTATTGCATGTAGGGTTGACTCTTCTTGTCCACAGTATTGATAACTTCTATCTCTTGTTATATATCGCACCATTCACTATTGATTGATAAGTAATTTCCTCTTAGCCAGAAGACAAAGGAAAGACTTGGTCCGTTGTAGTCCTGCCTATTTTCATATTAGCTCCATAGCTTGCTCGAATTGTCTGTGGTGTTATTCTCGATTAAATCATAAGTTTGATGCCATTGTGAACCCTTTGTGATTTGCTTGTCCCCACACCAACATGTCTTCTTCCCTAGTATTTAGGTGAGGACGGATTGACGCAATAATCATACAAACTGTGAAAGGGAGATATTGTTGGAATAAATTCCAATGCCAGTGACCAAACTCATTTGTAAAATCAGATATTGTAGCGTTGAGAACACTGTTAAGAATGTCTGTGGTCGCCACTAAAAATAAAGGACCCCAACCATCTACCCAATTATCCAGCCAAAAGTGAATGCGTCTTTCATTTCCCATATTCCATTTAACTTCTTGACGCACAAACTGTCATGTTGCACCTTGAAATAACCTTTTTTCGTCCGATTGTCGCCTTGGGGTTACTTTAAAAATTTAACCAAGGATTGCGTATAGCACAACCTCGGGTCGTTCTTTTGAGGAACCAAATGTGAAATTTATTTCCTAAGTAACTAAATGCAATGCAAACTAAATTATCAAATGGGGTTGATTTTAACAATTACCGCTAAAATTTGCAACGAATTAAAATAACACTAAGGACTTGTTTTTGGTATTTTTAAAATTTAAATGAGTAATTTGAAATGACAATGAGTGAATTAAATAAGAAAAACAAATACAAGTAATTAACAATGATAAACGCAATCATCTAGTTCAATAACGCAGGCAATCATCACTCAAAAAGATATGGGAGTTAAAACATTTAAACCAAGAATTAAAATCGAGCTTTTAATCTAACAACCGAGCCACCTCGAATTGCTACAAAAATTTTTTTCCAAAAATCCCAATTTACTACCTGCCACCAGACTAGTAAAATAGAACTAAGGGTACTAACATCAATGCTCGACTTTTACACAATTTTTAAGAAACAGAATTAATGCTAGCAACAGATAAAATGTTCCAAATTATTCAAGGTGGCAAATAATTCAAGCCACCTTGAATAATTACCAATTTCTCTAAAATCGCAATACAAAGTTTAGACCCAAAACAAAGTAATGAAATTAAATCCGAAATCAACACAATATCAATCGCAAAATAATAATCCAGTCACAAAACACAACTCCAAATAATTAAATAGTAATCTATGAATTACTAATTAATTAAATGGAAAGAATAAAAATGCAATTTTAACTCCCTTATAAAAACTCCAAGCTCCTGCCTTTGCCATTGAACCGAAGGATTAAGACGAACTAGCCACAAAAATTCATTGAAGTTGTTGCCGATGTTGAGATTCGGTGATCAACCATGAAAATATGAAGTTGCGTCGTTTATATTTTCTGCAAACCATGCACTTGATCCATCACAGCCATGCCTTCCTTAGCTTTTGATGTAACTATTTAATTGTTCTCCAATTACCTAGCACCACTTCACACAACTAGCACACACATGGACTCACACAACATCACCAATTGTTGCACACTGCTGCCTTCAACGCCACCTACTATTGCTTTTCTTCTTGATGTGAAAATTTTCTTCCTATTCATGCACTCACCACCAGCACACACACATTTCTTTACTCCACAAAACCGCACAGCACCAACACGGTACAACGCCCAGCCTCCAAGATCCTCGCATAAGCACACTCAAGCAGCCTTTTCTCTCTTTTATTGCTTGATTTGTCTATTTGTAAATCTTCTCCAACAACAGCAGCCCACGCACATGCAGCCTACGTTTTTCTTCTCTCCCAGCCAAGCACCCAAGTCCCACTATACCCAGCTGCCAATCTCACATTTCTGCCTCAAGCCTCTCTAAGCTACACAACACCTTCCTTCAATGACAACAAGTCACTCACCAATGTTAGCTTCAGCTACCCAACACATTTTTATTTATTATTCTCCAACACACTCACTCAAAAACCACACAAAAGACCTCCTACACAAGCCAAACTCAAGATGTTTTTATTCTACTACGCACATTCTACTCACACACGGACACCAAGCTAACAACACACTCACTCCCCCCCCAATGCCCAATAGCCATCTTTGTTTTATACTCCCACACCAATGCACTTCAGCTCTTCCCCCACAAACGTCGCCTGCTACCTCTTTATTTTTGCTTAGCTACTCATCAAACAACCCACCATTGCACTCCAAGACAACGTCCAGCAGCCCACCATTTTGGTTTGTGATATATTTTTCAGACCACTCACGTAGCCCTTTATGTTTCTCACCCTGTTAATGAACATTTTGTATTAATTTTTGATACATAATTTGCTAAACTCTTATATGTTTAATATTTAAATTGGACTACTTAAGAGTTTTTTGTTTTAATTCTAGGTATATATTAAATTTGGGACACAATTCAACTCAAAGAAAAGAAAAGATAGCATCTGCGCTGGAGTAAAAAAAACATTAGAGAAAAGACTTGGGCATGGACATTGAATAGGAAGAGAACAAAGAAGCATACAACATTCTAGCTGGTGGAATGAAGACAACGAAGAAGCAGGTGGAGATAAAAGAAGGAACATCCATGAGCTAAAGAAAAAAAACAAAGATACAAAAAATGTTAGCTGGTTGGATAATGGAGGACGTTGACAGCTGGGGAAATAAGGGACTAATTCATATCACTCAAGACTCTCCAATCACATGGAGGCAGCAAGTGGTGTTAGCTAAGGACAAGAAAGCATGGGTAGCATCAAAAGAAGCACTCACGCACAGCCCTCCACCCGGAAAAAAACACACTCAACCTTCATCCCATTTTCTTTAATGAAAAACAGAGGAGCTTTCTTTTTATATGGATTGCAACACCAACAACAAGGAGAATACACTAAAAAAAACTCACATACGGGAGCTGAACATGGAGACATTGAAGTGAGCTGAAGGAGGAGCCAATAAAATAAACACTACACTCATCTCTCCATTAATAATCGAAGTAGCTAAAGTAACAGCTGGTAGCACTCACACATTAAGCAGCTGTTGGAGACTCACGTTACAGATCTCAAGATTCTACATTCACTCACGTTGAAGACAAGCAGGAGGTGGCAAGAAGTTGGAGACTCCACTCACGTTAGACCACAATTGAAGAACTCTCCCCTCACGACATAGCTGCTGGTGAAGGAGGACATCTTCCTATGTTTGAAGAAAACGTTAGCTACAGCAAAGCCACGTAGAAGCAACTGATGGATGCTAGGATTTAAGCAGCTGGTGGCTGAACATTAACCACACACACGCTGCAGCTGAAGAAGAAAGCAAGAGGTGGAAGCCAATATCGTCGCAGCATGGTGGAGCAGCCACGTGGAAGGAGAGGACTGAATAATCACTCACGCACAAGCCACCCAAAGCCTCTCCACTCACTCACATTGAGGCAAGCAGCTGTAGGGATAAAAAAGTGAGCTGGAAAATAAGAGAAGGCTTGAACGTTGCAGCTGTGGAAGTGACCAACGTACCAGCTGTGGAGATTCTAAACACACACGTTGAAGCATGATCGGTTAACACCTAGCTATTGTGGAGAGGAGAACGTGAGCAGCTGGTTGGTGAAGCACGTTGCAGGTGGACAAGCTGTGGAGAGCACTCACGTTGCACCATCAATTACCACTCTCATACACTCTTATCCTCACGTTGACAGCTGGTTGGGTGAGACACATGGAGCAGCCATATTGAAGAAGAACACATGTTGAAGCAAAAGAAGCAATTGGTGGCTAGAGAGTTAAAAGGAATTGGCGCACAACCAAGGAACAGAACAGCTAGAAAAACACTAAACAAGGAGAACAAAACTAGCACTGAGTGAGGAGGAGGAGTTTGCGTGAGCAAGGGATATTTTTAAAATTTTCTTTATTCCTTATTTAATTTAAGTGTGTGGAGTTAATCAATGCAACCATATGTTATAACCATAATTTATGTTTCATTGATAAATATGTGTGAGTAAGTTTTTATTTTAGGTTAAGGTTAAGATTGATATTGGATTAGGATAATTTTTGTGGTATTGATTTTTGCTTGATTGAATGCATATTTAGTCCGAATTTAGCTTGATCATGTAACATCCCATTACTAGTGGGAAGGGTAGAAAGGTAAATGGGAGTGACTAATGAGAGTTGGATGCATTTCCATGTTCATGCATGATATGCCTTACACTTATACATGAATAGTGGAGTTATTTGCACATGAAAATAATTGTACATGCATTCATGAATAATTCTAGGTATGATTGGATTAACCAATGAATTTTTAGAGTTATGGACGTTTTACATTGAAAATATTAATGATTGGCGGAAATATTGTATTTGTATATATTGGTGAAGTTATGTAGTATTGAGAAAGATATATATAATAGGGAACAAGAAATAATTAAAATAAGCTTTGGAGATAGTTGGATTGTAAAGATGACAGTTAAGGGAGTAAGTTCAAAAGAATCTAAGTTGGAACTTGGGTATTGGGTAAGTGACAAGTGTCACTCAGGCCTTGTACTCCAGCTAGGAGTAGGTTACTATTCTTTGAGAATTGATAGGTTAAGGCTTGTCCAAGTCCTTTCTTTACTATCATCTTTCTAAAACTTCTCTTTTTGAAACACAGAGTTTTCCATCAAATATCTTCTAGGAGACTTTTGTGTTTTCCCTTTTCTTTCACCAAACCTGTTGGAACCCCACCCTGGTGAGACACGGGTCCGATGTCCTTCATGACGTCTGGACGCGCAACCCACGAGGGAGGGATTCCTCACCACAGAAATAACCTTGATTCCGTAATTTAACTTGCAAAATCATGAACCTCGTGCTAATCACCTTGCAGGGTCATTAGCTGTAACTCCACAATTGTGGCGAGCGCACACTAATTAACCACCAAAATCGTAAGTTGACTTATTCATATAAATTGTATCCTTAAGCCTTGAGTTTGTTTTAAAGCAAGAATCACCTCAAACGGAGTTATATAACTCAAGTTATGCTTAAAAAGCCTAAAAGAACTCATACTCCAAATATGATCTCCAAACCAACCTCTCACTTACTTTAATTCAAACTCTCACAAATCAACTCCAAATGGTACCAATTTTTATGGAGAGAAATATATATGTCTTATAAATCTAATGGTTTAAGTCTCACCTCAATTGGAGGTCGGATGAGGGAGTTGAGTTCAAAAGAATAGATTATGTTCACACCCTAAATCAATTCGAACATCTCTTGGCGCGATCACCATAAATTTTAATCTAGATGTCTGATTGAGTTCATTTTTAGACCATTAGAAAGTAGACATCTAGATCTACAACTCTAATGAAGACTACAAAAGGAGATTAGGCCTCCAACTATGCCAAAAATCACCATCTTTCCCGTAGATGTCCGTTAAACGGACATCCATGTCCATGTCCGTTTAACCAATGTTCTGAAACCCGGACCGGTCATCGAACCGGTGGCCTTACTGATCACCGGTTTGGCCGGTTCGACCGGTTCAACCACCGATCGAACCGGTGTGACGTAATAATTATGCAATAATTATATTTAATTATATATAATATTTAAAATATTTAAAAAATTCAAAAACTTAAAAAAAATTGTCGGACTGGTAATTGACCGGTTTTTGACCGGTTCAGACTGGGTCAATTCAATGCCGGTTTTGAGGGATAAATCGGACCAGACCACCGACCGGACACTGGTCGGACCGGTCGGACCGGCCGGTTCGGTCCGGGTTTAAAAATAGAGCGTTTAACAGACATTAACTGGCCAAGAGGTGTTTTTCCACTCGAGAATGTCCGTTTAACGGACTCCCATGTCCGTTTAACAATTATTGGGGCTCCCCAAAGCCCCCAATGCCTCTCCAATGCTTCCAATCTTCAACCTAACACTCTAAACACTTGCACACT
>JANIHY010000004.1:19110097-19124291 GCA_027479065.1 Erythroxylum brevipes | reverse complement strand
ATAGAGCACCCCATATTTTTCTTCCGAGCCATCCGAGCCAAGCCATTTCCTAAACAAGCCATTGGACAGGTCGTCAGTGGGCGTCTCAAGTCAGCGGGCGTGGTATGCAGAAACGACGTCGTCAAGTTACTTGGAAAGAGTAGACATAGTAACTTGGACAGGTGATCTGCGCTCCTTTTTTACAATTCCAAATTAAAATCAACATTAGGATCTAAAGGCGTGGTCTTGTTTACTTACCTCGGCGTGTACGGTAAAACTTCCTGTAGCTACTGCCGTGTTTCCCCTACTTTGGATTTCCATCCCCTGCTCCACGTCGGTGTCGGGTATCAATCCGTCAACTTGTATGTTTAGAGGGTCAGTGAAAGGGAGGGTGTTTACATCCGATCATCCCCGACAATCCACCTTTGTTTGTTCGACGCCTTCTATCAGATGGCGACTCTTTGCTACCTCGAGGGTATTTTTCACAACCGCTAGGCTGCCGCAGATCATTTCGAGTTCTTCATGAACTCAAGAACACGACTTTGGACCAACGAAATACCTGTAGCTTATGCTGCAAACCATGTAGCAGTTCTAGTCTTAACTGTGAAGAAAAGACATTCCATGAAACTCAGAGAAGTGCAGGAGATGATTCAGGCCTGCATGGAATCCAGTTTCATTGGACGAAGGAAAGGCTGTGAAGAAAAGGAGCAGAGTCATGCAAGTGAGGCCACGTAACAAGCTAAAGCAAAGGGTTCGTAGGAGTCAGCAGATCGTCGAACTTAACTTCAAAAGTGGCAATTGAAATCATTATACATTAGAAGTAATAAGATCATACTGGATGGAATGGAACACATTCTTTTTTGTTTTTGAATAAGTAATCAGCTTTTGGTTGTTGGCAGCTTAAACTGATAAATACAAGAGAAATATGCAAATTCTTAACATTCCATATCAAAACTGGAAAACTATAAAAGGCTAAAAGAACACATATCAAAACTAGAGCTCAGAAATATATAGTATTTATAGACATTCAGTACATCGGAAAATCAGCTGAACATTGTAGACGAAGGAAAGGATCCCATCTTCTTCATTGTCATCATTGTCAATAACAATAATTTCCACAGATTTCTGAATCTTCCCCCATGCTCTATGCAATAACGATAATGTAGGGATATCAGTTGCAGAGACCTTCAAGTTCATTAAGCCCCAAAACAAAAAAAGCAACCCCACGTCCTTTCCCGTCCTTAGAAATCATAATTGGTAAGGAAACTCTCTCGTGTATGATAGTTGAACCAGTAAGAAGCACATATTCCTTGCTTTTCCTTCAACCCCACCAGCGAAGGAAAGACAATGTCAATCAAAGAACTCGTCTCTTCTTCCCCTTTCTTTTTCTTTTGTTATTTTTCTCTCTAATCAAACGATGATCACGTTCTATCTTCCCGTGTCTAATTTTATCATTATCTCTCATTCTTCCAAAAAATGTACTGAAGAGCGATAGAGATCATAAGGAGCCCATAGATGATCCACCGCGCAAGGCCTTCTGGAATCAAGCCTTAACCATGGCTTCCCTTTTCCACTCCAATGAAGCAAGCTAATAGGCCCAGGATGCAAATTCCTACACTTCCCCTCAATGTTATCACCCCCTAAGCCATGTTGGTTCCATCTATGATCCACAGCTTTTATTTTCCCAGCTAAAACCAACAAAAATGGTGGTAATGACCCCAAATGGTATATCCTCTTCTGCTTTTGCACTCCCATCCACTCCTCAACTTTCAAGGAATATTCTCCTTCCCTCCATTTCTCAACATCCACGACCATAACCCCGGTGTTAAAATAACAAGGTGTCCGTCCGTCAAAAGTCTTGGACAAAACAGGATCAGACCAGAACAGCTCCGTGAAGTAATTGGTGAAGTTCGCATGGCAATATTCCGGTGCAGCCAAGACTTTGTCCTCTAAATCAACCTCCCATAATTTTGTAATATCATCAACAACAACAAGATCAGAGTCCAAATATATAACACGTTTCACGTGAGCTGGGATAATGTCTGCAAGGTAAATCCTTGCATAGTTTAGAGGTTGGTCCAGCGCCTGACGGATGGATTTAGATATCTTGCCACGAACACGGTTGGAGTCAAACCTGTAGATATTGAAGTTCAGGTAAGGGAATGTTGAATTAATGCTGGAGAGCACCTCAGGCTCGTAACGTGCCCATAGGAAATGGAACTCAACGCTTTCCGGACATGTTGAGTGCTGAAGAATAGACAAAACTGCAGCCATTGTGCCTCTAAGGTAATTGGCGTCAAGGGTCATCGCGACATGTATTCTATGAGGCCCGCAGGAGTCTCCGTTACGAAAAGCAGGAGCTTCCCGGAAGGGTTTCCGGACAACACCGAGGTGGATTCCGCCAGAGGAGGAAGCAGGTGAGAGCAAGATGGGAAGGATAAGAGACAGGAGGCCATGGAAGAGAGGCAGAAGGTTCCAAGAGGCCATCCTGTCCTAATAATAAAGGGAAGGTGGCAATGGAAAGTTGAGGGTAGATGGTGATTAGCTAGAGAAGAGGTGTATTGGCCATTATTAGGCCGGTTAAGGGAAGGCTACCGATTGATTATAACATACAATCGAACAATAAGGGAAGCAGAGAGGTTGGTGGGATTGTGAAGAAGGGAAGATCCTTAGGAGGAGAGTGATACGTTGTTTCCCTCCCCCTGTAAATACCAAAATGCAAAGCACCCTTGTCTTTTCGCTCAAAAACTCTCTATCTTCACCATTTTATCTCCAATGAGTGAGTCTATATCTCAAGTATGAGATCTTTTCCCCTACACTAAGAGCCCTATTTGAATGGCACGAAACGCGGGTTCCACTTGCACCGGAAATGCTACAAAACTTTGATCAACAGATTACTGTTTTTACAAATACATGTAGTGGTAACTGATAACTGATATAACCTTCCTTGCGAGGATAGCTACACACTGTATTTGGCTTAATGCCTTTCCTTAGGGAGATTAGTTAAGAAACGCCCACTTGAACATGGCAAAATAGAGCAACAGAAATGTCAGTGTTATACTTGAGTCTCTCCATCTCTCTCTGGTTGGAACAACCGCAGGTACCAAGACCTAAGAAAACCAGCAACTGAATCCTCATCCCTTTTTGTCAGGTTATATTTTTGGAATCTCCTGTCCTTGGCTTGTTTCGTTTCATCAGAATGAATGGACGACGATGCAAGAGAATGAGATGCAAACGTTGAAAATTAAAAAGAAAAACACAAACAGCTTCATAAGTTCTTGTAATAATTATCAACTTTTAACGTGGATTCATAAGTTCTAATTGGAAACATCACATCTTTTAATAGAACTCTTTTTAAGTACCACAGAATTTAATTCAACAACTTTTGTAATTCTTTCACACCGACAATGCATGGAATGTCCCAACCTCGTTATCAACATTATTCAACTATATGTTATTTCCTTTTTTCTTTTTTAATTTTTATATGAATTGTAGAACAAACAGCAAAAACAAATGTGTGATTTGATTCAGCAACCTTGCTTATTTGTTAACTAAATAATTATTTTCTTGTTTACTCTTTAGACTATTTTTTATATAGAACTCTATGCATCACAAGAAAATAAGCATTTTGTAACGTTTTTAAAACGCCAAAGAATGTCCAAAAATGTATTCTGCAACGTTTTAAAAAAGTCACAAAAATTGTCGCAGAATGTGGTGTAGGCAAATAGTTTCTACGACGTTTTATGTAAAACATTACGGAAAATACTGATAATCCGCGACGTTTATAAAAACGTCACTGAAAGTTTGGACAATCCGTAACTTCTGTAGGAAACGTCGCGGATTGTTTCACATTCTACGACGTTTTTTAAATGTTATATAATGTGAAAGAATCCGTGACGTTTCACGAAAACATTGCAGAATATGTACAATCTGCGACATTTTTAAAACATCGTGAAATTTGCAACATTTTACGATGTTTTAAAAACATCATGGAATGCCTTAAAAAAATATCGCAAATAATTTTTTCATTTTTTGAAAATTATTTTAATTTAATAAATTTTCAATTTTAATAATGATTTTTTATTTTTTCATTTTTTAAAAATAATTTTAATTTAATAATTTATGAATTTTAGTAATTATTAAAAAAAAAAAACAAGTATGGCAACATTTCCCCTATCAGTAATCAGTTGGCCATTGAAAACATTTGAATTGATTGTGAGTTGATAATTTGTCCTGTTCTTTTCTTCATCATTTTTTTAAAGCTACTATGTATGCATATCGTGAAACCTCATTACCCTCCAAATTGTTCTCGATGATAAAAGTTTGTTCACTAAGTTAGTTTTTTTTTAATAATGAAATTCCCTAAGCTATGTTCTGAATGTTAGACGAGAATTTTAAACGTAGATAAAGTGGTATAGCTGAAGTTATGCTCAGACAAAGCGTTTTATGTATTTTTTAGAGAATACTCTTATTCGAGGAAAATGTTGTCTTTGTAAGTGTACTTTGATGTTTTCTTCCATCAATCCTTCTCCCAACGAGGGACCAAAAGAACAGAAAACTTTTGTTATAGATCTGCCTTCATGTTCACAAGTGACGTGTTCTTTTGTTATAGTTATGCAGGGTTTTACATATAATAGCATAATGGCCAGGGAAAAATATATAAATACTAATTATGAATCCAAAAGGACCTCACATTTTCAGTCAAACAAATTATCCATCATCTGATATCGGTAGTCCTCAATTAGTCAAAAAAGTCAAAATCATGTATTTGATTTAATCAAATCAAACCTGGGACACCGCTTTACAGATGATGTGGAAGAACCAAGGCCAAATCAGAATGATGTAGAACTGAAGTTTGAATCATTTAGAACTACGATACCATAGGAAGGCTTCATTCGTAGTCTAAAACTGCTGTAAAACTGAAAATCCTGTGTGTTTTTCCTTCCTGTTTCTGGAAAAAAAAAAAAAAAGAAGAAAAACACTTCCACGGCCTATATCATTTGATGCCACGATATGGTTCGTCTTTGTTAGCAATATACAGAGAGGTATCAAACTAAAGTTCATCTTTTTCAGGCACTTGAAGGCATTGTTCATCCCAATAATAGGGAAACCTGAGCTTTGCAGCAATATGGGGCATAAACCAGTCCTCATATATGAACCTGGTAACAGAAACCAAAATTATAAGATCTTGCCTCTTGATAATTAAATCTGACGTGAGTCCTAGGAGTTCATATCAAGGATGACCTAATACTTTAAGAAAAAAGTGGAACTAAATCTAGAATAAAAACTAGCCCTATTCTATTAGTCAGATAGCAGCAGAAACTATACGTTTCAACATTTCACTTGTGCATATGATTATGCAAGAGGAACCAATATTTCAACCAAGATAAAGGAAGACCCAACTTGCATCGTACAACTACATTGGATAAACAGAACAAAAGAAATAAGAAGAGCAGTATGCTGTTGGTTAGAGCAAGAATCAATGGATGGATGAATCGATACCATGTACGGCTAGTGCAAAACAAAAAGAGATTACATACACTTTCACTGGTGGACGAGATATTATAGCAAGTAATTGCAAATCCTCATGTCTGTTTGAATTCCAGACCTACAACAAGATATTGGTTAAATCAGAACTTAGCAGAGAATGGTTAAATGGCTGGTTTAATCTCCATTTGTGAACTGGGATAAAACTGAAGAAGAAAAGAATAATGAAGAGGGTAACGATGCTATACTAATAAAATTGTAAGCACAAAAAGAGGACATTTTACAACCAGAAACCCTTCACTTTCCCAGAACTTATACAATTGGAGTTTAAACACCTTAGCATTTCTGCAAACATCAAACTGCAACTGCAAATTATAGAATTGGATATCTGTATGTACTTCACGATTACGTTCAGTCTTAATTTAGTAGTCCAACAAGTTCACTAAACATGCTTCACCAGATTGTATATGCAAAATACGCAGATGAAAAATTTTGACTGAAAGACATGCAGAATCGAAATGTAGACATGAAGATATTTCAAAATCTGTGAGACTGAAGTTTGTGAAACAATTACTGAAAAAGAAAACACGAAATAAAATATTCAGTTTACTTGCCAGAAAATGATTATTTACCACACAAAGATTTGGCTTATCCTTCCATATTCTTTGCTTTTCCATAACACAACCACCTATAAATTGCATAACCTGTTCTGTGGCAATAATACGAGAAAGGCATACCTGGTGAGCATCATTAACGGGTATATGAAATGTGCTATTGGGGAAGATGAAGTGTTCTTGCGGCTTTCCAGGGCACTTCTCATGGGAACTTGAAGCAAGAAGGAGAGTACCACTTCCTTTCAGCACAATGAAAACCTCCTCACATGAGTGCCTATGAATTGGTGTGCCTGAACCTGGAGAAAATGTTTGAAGCCACACTTCCACCTTCAATCCAAGGAAATATGTTATTAAGGCATCCGCTTGCCAGTCATAATTTACATTGGATTAATCGTGTTTCAAAAATATAGTTCTACAGGTCACCAATTTAGATACAGACGTAGAATGCACCTATATTCCAGTTTGCAACACCGAATAACAAAAATCTGCCTTATAACAGATGTTTACATAGTGCTAATATAGGTCTTCCTCCAAGGTTCTGCAACGACTATTGGGCTGTATTTTCTTCACAGTTACAAGCGACCAGTCGAATAGTAAGCCATTTAAGGTTCCAAGCAAACAATGTGGCACTCAAAGATGTGGCACAACTGTCTTATTCATATAAACCAAGATCAGAATAGGTCACAATAAACATAAACATGGGCGCACACCTCCTTCAGACCATGGAGTACAGAGCCAGCAACAGTTATGTGGGCCAAACCACCCCTTCCATAATTATCCTGAGGAAGATCACTGATATTCTTCACAAGAGGAAAACCTGCATAACCCAAAAAAGTACTATGACCATCACTACATATTAGAGAAAGCATTTTCTTTCCAGATTATATCACATGGAAGCATGATTGTTGGGATTCTCACCCAAAGTTAGACCAGACTAAGCAACCAACTCAATATAAACCTCATATGTCAAAACATAACAAACGTTCATATCAAATTCCCAACATGGCTAGTTCAAGCATCTCCCTAGCTCTCACAATCTAGAACGTTACTTTATAGCAATCGTAGCAGAACCAGCTATACTATACCAACGAAACTAAATTAACTTACAGATTTCCGCCCGTAAAATCAAACTGAAAAAACAGAAAAAGGTAAATGAAATAGAAGAAAAAGAGCAGCAATTTTGATAACGACAAGAACTTACCCTTAATAGAGCAAGAGGAGGCTCCGGCTGCTATTGCCGGAAGAACAAGAAATCTTAACAAATAGGCTAAAAGTAGAGGAGGCCTCGTCATTTTTTTTCTCCGCCAGATTCTATGACCTTCTGGTTCCCAGTAAACAAACCGGTCACTCTGGATTTTGAAAGTCTCAGGGCTTGGGCTGCTCTTATAAATAAACAAAGATCCAGAATCGAGAAGACTCCGATTTAATTTTATTATTTTATTAAAAATTTAAAAGTTACTTTTTACGGTTAAATCTAAAAATTACAGTACAGTTTTCGGGGGGTTTTTTTTTTTTTTTGTACGATTAACCCTACCAATAAAATACACCAAAGGTTTATCTTTATTCCCTAATTTCCCAATACCTATGGCTGCACGCGACGGTGAGCTTGACCCATTATAGCTCTTCTCTGGAATGCCACTGGTTTTGTGTCTCGGCGATTTCGCCCACTAGTTCAGTCTTTCAAAGCTAAGGTAAAAGTCGATGCTTGAAGCCACGTCCAATTCTTCCCTTCTTTGTTTGTGTTATACTCAAAGCCGAGACCAAAATACGAGCTTAATTCACCATTTCATCGATGTTCATATTGTGCTCTAGTTTTTAAATAATTTAACGACCAGAATTTCACTGGAGGGTTAGTGTTTCCGTTCTTTCCCCATTAACAATAATGTGTGTGGTGTTCTTATTGGTGAATTTGTAATGAGTACGGCTCATTTCTTATAAACTTGCTTTCTGTTTACTAAGAAGATAGTTGCTTCGTTGCTTGC
The DNA here is from genome assembly GCA_027479065.1 of Erythroxylum brevipes. Taxonomy (NCBI): domain Eukaryota; kingdom Viridiplantae; phylum Streptophyta; class Magnoliopsida; order Malpighiales; family Erythroxylaceae; genus Erythroxylum; species Erythroxylum brevipes. The sequence goes on along the minus strand of JANIHY010000004.1, from coordinate 19,116,229 downwards.
AAACGCGTATTGTTAATGTATTTTTGCAGATTCTTTGATCAAGCTAAAGCAGTATGCAGATTGGAAGTCATGCTGGCATTACAAGACCCAGTTTCTTGCTTGTACATCAAGAAATACCTGTAGTTATGTATCTTAAGTTGCAGTTGAATTCTTTCTCAGCTATAAGAATTCAAAATAGTTTCACGAGAAGAAATAGATTGATTACAAGGTTTGCGTATTCCGTTTCTGAGAGATCAGTGGGGTCAAGTTCTGCGGGTTCATCTAGGGCAGACAATGTTAAGTCGGGCCGGAAGCATGTAGATTCTTCGTCTCTTTATGTTCATCCTAGCTTGAGGGAAATGCAGAATGAGAAGATTGTGAATCGTGCCAAGGTTTATGAATTTCTAAGGGGACTTGGTATTGTTCCTGATGAGCTGGATGGGTTGGAACTTCCTGTGACAGTGGAAATTATGAGGGAACGGGTTAATTTTCTTCACAAATTAGGACTGACTATTGAAGACATTAATAATTATCCACTTGTTCTCGGTTGTAGTGTCAAAAAGAACATGATTCCCGTGCTTGACTATCTGGGAAGATTGGGGGTTAGGAAGGCAACTTTTACTGAGTTCTTAAGGAGGTATCCGCAGGTACTCCATGCTAGTGTTGTTGTAGACCTTGACCCTGTAGTTAAATACCTTCAGGGGATGGATATCAAGCCAACTGATATTGCTAGGGTGCTCGAGAGATACCCAGAAGTTCTAGGATTCAAGCTTGAAGGAACCATGAGCACATCAGTGGCTTATTTGGTTGGTATTGGAGTTGCAAGGAGAGAAATTGGAGGGGTTTTGACCAGATATCCAGAGATTTTAGGGATGCGAGTAGGCCGGGTGATCAAACCTTTTGTTGAGTATCTCGAAAGCTTGGGTGTCCCCAGACTAGCCATTGCTAGATTGATAGAGAAGAGTCCTCACATTCTAGGTTTTGGAGTAGAGAACAGGGTGAAATCAAATATTGAATCCTTATTAGAGTTCGAAGTAAGAAAAGAGTTGCTTCCTTCTATTGTAGCACAATACCCTGAGGTTATAGGAGTTGACCTGAAGGAAAAGCTCCCTCATCAGAGAGATTTGCTTTGTTCAGTTATTGACATACGTCCGGAGGATTTTGCTAGAATGGTTGAGAAGATGCCACAAGTGGTCAGCCTTGGTAGAACTCCTATTGTAAAGCATGTGGATTTCCTCAAGGATTGTGGGTTATCCTTGCAACAAGTGAGGGTGATGATTGTGAAGTGTCCGCAGTTACTTGCTTTGAACCTTGACATTATGAAACGTAGTTTTGATTACTTCCAGAAGGAGTTGGGAAGACCTATGGATGATTTGATTTCTTTCCCAGCATTCTTTACCTATAGTCTGGAGTCTACTATTAAACCAAGGCATAGGAAAGTGGCCGAAAAGGGGTTAAAGTGCTCTCTTTCATGGTTCCTCAACTGCTCCGATGAAAAGTTCAATCAACGGATGGAGTATGATACTATTGACATGGAGGAGATGGAAATGCCGTCATTTGACATGAATACTTTGATAGGATCAAGAAGTGATGAGTCTGCTTCTGAGTACGAAGAAGATAGCGATGATGAGTAGATACAGAGCATTGCATAGTGAGCTTTACTATGTTACCCGCAGAGCAAAATGTTAAGATCTACTTGCTCGCTTTTACTGGTATTCTTTCTTTAGAGTTGTGTAGTTTTTCTCGGCTTTATTAGAAGTTATTCTCACCTTTTAAATGAGTTCGTATTTTTCTGATTCGACTCTAATGGTTAGATGCTGCAAAATAGGCGTCAAATTTGTCTAGTCAAGCTAAAAGAAGCTTTGAATTGTGCTGCGTATATATATATATGATTCTTAGTAATTACTTGAGTAATGGCAGATAAGCTCAATAAAGATCATGATCGGTTAAATTGGATACATGTCAATTTAAAGGCCTTTTTGTAGATCTACATTATAATTTGATACATGAAATAATGCAAAATATTTAATTTGAATAACTAAATAACCTAACCTGTAATGTTAATAAGCAGTTTAATGCTAACTGTGGCTTACCTAATTGTAAAAAATGTTTTTCTTTCCTAGGAGAGGAGTAAAGGCAATATGAAATTGAATAAACAAAAACCTTTTTAAATATGCAGAAAGTCCTAATTAGACCAATATAAAAAACACAAAATCAACGGTCATTAGTCACAGAGCAGCTTAACATTTGGACGCCTTAATCTTTTTGTTGCTACTCCCACTAGTGGCAACCTTTTTCCCAACATCCTCAGGAACAGTATCTTCCATAACCTTTGGAGAAGTGAAACTGAATTGAGAGATTGGCACATCTTTGTAGTTGGGGTTGGCCTCTAAAAATGCTGCAATTTCATTCCTAGTTCTCAACTTTTTTCCTGTTGGAGTAATGTAGTAAGCATCCATTTTGGAGAAATCTCGTCTGAGAACAAGGCTCCTCTTAAAACCTTCAGGTGTCTTTGGGAGGCCAGGCCGGTCAATGACCCAAGTCCGAGTAGCATCGTACTCAATGTCAGCAGGATCATCGCATGCAATACCAGGTTTCCGGTTGCAAACAAAGGGCTCTTCTACAATTTTACTTCTGATTTCTTCATACTCTTCTTGTGTTGCTATGACCCTCCATTTATAGCAGCTGTTACACTGTGCAGCATAAGTATCGATGGAACGTAGTGCTGGCGTTGAATCCTGGAGTTAAAATTCAACTTATTAAGGCAATAACAAATGCATATTGTCACAATAACAAATGCATATTATCAGTTACTGTAACACTAGCTTACTAAAAAGAAAATTACCCATAAAGGGAAAGGGAAGACCAAGATGCAACGATAATCCAACAGTATGACAGCTCGACAACCTTTTACTCATTCAACAAACAATCCCACTATGCCAGCTGGGGCTAAAAAGACCATAAAGTCAGTAAAACTCGTCCACAAGACATCATCTTCTGTACCCAATCTACAAGTCACTAATAACCTAAACCCCATCTTTTTCTATTCCTACTGAAAACAATCATTGCCAATGCAAAAACAGTAAAACACCGTTTGACTAATTCACCAATCTCCAGAATCGCCTTTCCTAATTTTGTCAGACAAACAACAAAGTAGCACACACCCAATACAGACCATACATACAGAAAATGCACTAACCCAATAATTATCGCTCACATAAACTAATCTAATCCGATATCAAGCCGATGAAACCATAAACGTGGATTCTGGAGATTAAAAATCGAATCATATATAAGCAAAAACATAGGAATTAAATTTTTTTTATCAAATTTCGAAAATCCGTACCTTCGACAACGTCTTTGGGGTTTCCTGCTTGTCCTCTTTCATTCTCCTTTCTTTTTTCACTCTCTATTTCGTCCCTCTTTTGAGCCAAACAACTCGTATTTAAGCCGTGAGGGGGAACACTGGGATTTGCTAATCTTACCGACATACCCACAGTTTACGTAACTGACGCATCCAACGCGTGGGTCCCATGCGGAAGGAAGACCAGCGCTTGCAGCTCACGTGTCGGGGGACTCTTTTAGTCAGTTGGACTTGGACCCGATAGAAAGCCGGGTCCACATGAGGAACGGAAGGTGGGCTATCGTGGGTCCCATATACTACTTTGTTTTCTTTACGTGTGTCTTGTCGTTTACGCCTGTTAGTTTCTTTTACTTTTTCGATTTTTCGTTTTGTTTTTAAATTTTATTTAATACGAAATTTATTTTCAGTGATAAAAACAGATAATTATTTGACATTCTATTAAATTTTCATAAGAGAAAATATTTCAAGTGATATTCAATTTGCGATTCAATCAATCATAAAAAGAAAATGATGGGCCCACAAAAGATTGGCCTTACAGCTACCAAGCGTTTAGCCAACAGCCAGATAAGGCTGCCTGCAATACCATCCCCTGTGTTCCTTCACTGATAATCTCACTCACTCTGTTTTAGAGAGACAGAGGATGGCAGAAACCAGCAAATTTATTCCTGGTAGAACCTTAAATACAATCCCCAGATTCAACTCTGCTAATTCAGTACCCAACAAGTTGTTTTTTCACACTTTCAAAATCAATGCTTCAAGAACAAATGACTTCAAGCTGGTACGAGTCATATGCATATGCACCAACTTATGTTGAATACCAACTTATGTTGATCTCCCTATCTTCATGGGCATACACCACATACTTTTCCATTGCTAGTCTTTGCATTTGTAGATGTTTTCGATTATAATAATCATATGTTTACGTTAGTGAGTTGAAATACTTGTGACACCATTACTTCTAAGCAGATGAGTAAAAAAAGTTCCAGGACTTCCCGTCGTTTGATCAGTATATCTACTGCTGATGGTAGATGGCATGGAAAATGGAACTCGCACTACTTACTCTCCCTTAAAGATCTTCACTTGGAAGATCTGATTGAAGATGACCATGACAAAGATGCTGAGGTTTCTGTCAGTCTGTGCATCCAAAAGGTTAATAAGTTTCCACAACTTCACTTTGATCTTTCAGCTGTATGTACATTTTCAGCTAATCATGGTACAGATACACCAATCAACTTTTGCGTGTGGATTATCAATACCTTGTACATGGCTTGCCTTAGATTGTTGTACCTTGTACTGGATATGAAATCATGTAGTTTTTAGAATATTGGCAACTCAATTCTCTGAGAGCATAATGAACCAGGATGGAATTTGATAATAATCTTCCGTTGTCGTCTCTGTTCTAGCATGCAAGCTTTGGTTTCTCGGTGGAAGGGAGGATCATAACATCCTTTACCAGGAAATGTTGCATCTGCTTTTCCCCTTACTGCAGAAAGGTTTGACATCTTGAACATCATCACTTAATTTTCAATTGGTTCAAAGGCACAACGGAGTTCCCTTAGCAGCAATTTCTATTCGTAGATTCTCTATTTATTGACTGCAAACAAAAGGCTATGGACTTCATTTTTCAAGAATGTAACTAAGTTTCCTGTAAACATACTTTCTTCTGTCGCTGATGATGATTGATCAGTGGCTGTAGAATTTAGTGATAACATACTTGTTTTTCATCTTCCTTTCAGATTGACACAAATTTCAGCGTTTGGGTTCTACAGTCCAGTAGAAACAATCGTGCTCTCCAGCTACCTGAAATTGGGGGCGATGATCCATCATTAAGTCACTAGGCTCTCTTCCTTTTCCTTCTTTGATCACATTCAGAAACTAACAAAGTTAATTAATGCATTGCAGGTTATCTATGTGAAGCCTGGAAATGAAGCTGATCTTGACTCACTGGTACAGGACACGATCCGGTTAACCACCTCAGTTGAAGTATGGACTTGATTATCCACAACGGTCCTCTAAACATAAGAGTCAATGACAGAATCTATATAATTGCAATGTGCAAACTCACCAGGTTTCTGCTATGCAGGATACTTGCTCAGAGACGTGCGAAAAGTCCGAACCCACATTGCAATGTGAGCATACGTGTAAAGATCGGTTAACAAGGTACAATGTTATGTGTTCTCACTTCTCAGTTCCTAAAGAACATGTTTTTTCTGTTGTCACAGTCATTGGTGCACAAAGTACAGCTTCTGTTGACAAGAGGTGGTCTAGACTTTTGCAGCTCAAGAAAGCTAATCTGTAAGAAATTTGGATCTTAAATGGATTGTTTCGACTTGTCTGGAACTTCCAACTTGGGAGAATGTTAATCAAGCACTATCTTATGCCACCACAGGAAGGCTGCTTGATCAGAACTGCCTATTCTTCAAGATACCAGTTGTGAGATCAGAATAGATTCATATGATGCAGTTGCAGGAGACAAAATACAGTGAATAAATACAAGAAGGAACCCCAGAGGAATGAGATTCTGAGAATGGAGGTCCTAAGACTATAACGGTGATTGATGAGGATTAATTGAAGATAGCCTTGGATCATTCCTAACATAAGTGTTCATTATGCTATGTGATTCGCCAAATATACCTGTACTTGCCTTTCTTTGACAAAGTAATCAACAACAAATGGTCTTTTTCGTGTAATGTTTCCACTTTATGTCCGTTAAAAAAAAAAGAATAAATTAATGATCATAATGGTGAACAAACTTCATAAGCTAACTATTACCATTTAACTCCTCAGCG
>JANIHY010000004.1:19063217-19078503 GCA_027479065.1 Erythroxylum brevipes | reverse complement strand
AAAAGGGTTCTTAATAAATTTAAATCTTATTATACTAAAAATTCTTTACATCCTAAACAACTAGGATAACATATATAAAATAGAATAATTTATTTAACTTATTACTATTTTTTATTTAATAAGGATTCCTAACATAATTTAAATTTATGCTCTTTATCTTTGATGTCAACTTAATTCTCAATCCTTATTACACCAAATTAAGGCTTGTGGTTGACTGATTTTTTCTCTTTTGTTTTCTATATACGTTAAGCACTTTTGCATCAATTTTCCTCCCTTGTTCGAAATCTTTCTCGACGTAGAATCTGATAAATATTGATTATATTAATTTGGATTTAATTTTCAAAATTTAGATTCTAAAATCCAATTACTATTAGAAATTAGTCTTCCTTTCCATTTGACAAGAAATCGTCGATATTTTCCATCACTTGGGGCTACAATTTGTTCAGCAAAAACATCCTCTATCTCCTCTGTAAGATGGGGAATGGTTGGAATTCCCATAGTTGCAGTAGGAGATGGCGTATTACCACGTTTCCATGTTCTGCATCAAGTATAGGTTGTTGGTATAACTTTTCTTGTGGGAATTTTGACTTTCAGGGAGTGTGTGTCAAGATTGTCTAGCCTCTCTATAATTGGTCGAACATGTTTCCTTATAGGAGTTGTTACATATAAGTTGGTTTTTGGAAAACTTTGTGAACGAGGATCATTAATGCCCAATTTCTTTGCAATATTCAAAAGTATTTCATCTTACTCTAGGTCGCTAAATATTCTTCTATACACCCTTCCTTTATGTGTTGTCATTATGAACCAAAGTTCTTATACCAAAATGATGTAGAACAAATAGAAGAAATATTAACTAGCAGCTAATAATTACAAAATTAGGACATATGACTGATATTAGGCTGCTAGAATATCAAATTTTAGGACTGAATTTCAGTTAAGAATGCTGAAATTTTAGTTTGGTATAGTTAGTGTTTTAGGGTTTGATTACTGGAAATTTAGGCGTAGAATCTAAGGAGTTAATATGGTTGGAATCTAAGTTTAAGGTGACTAGAATTTAGGTTAAGTTTGCTGAAATTTAGTGAACACAAACAATGGAGAGTAAGAAACTAGGAATCACTCCTAGAAGAAAGCATCATACTTTCTGGTTGAAAACTCAATTTTGTAGAAAATTTTGATATTGTTTTTTTTATTGAAGGGCTAAATAAACACATATATAAATAATTTTTTATAACCCTTATTTTAGTAGGAAAAGGGTTCCTAACCAATTTTAATTCTGTTCTAAATTTTTTTTTTACATGTCATAAATAATTAGGATAACATATCTGAAATATAATAATATATTTAACTTACTACTACTTCCTATTTAATAAGGATTTCTGATATAATCTAAATTTCAGCCCTTATCTTTGACGCAACTTAATTATCAATCCTCATCCACCAAATTAAGGTTTGTGGTTGACTAATTTTTCCTCTTTTATTTCTTCTACATACTTTAAGCTTTTTTGCATTGTGTAGGTACCTTGGAGGAGTCTTTGATATCGAGTCTCTTGTTGAAAAGTTACTTCAACAGCTTGCGAGTAAACAAACGATTTTGGTCAATGTATACGACACCACCAATCAGTCTCAACCAATTAGCATGTATGGTTCAAATGTCTCAAATGATGGGTTGGAGCGTGTCAGCACACTTGACTTTGGAGACCCAGTTAGGAAGCATGAGATGCGTTGCAGGTAATTAATATTTTGAAATAATTTGTCTATAATATTACTGTTCACCATACCTACTAAACCAAACATGGTAACTGCATAGTTGTTTGCTGTTGCCATGATAAGAATTTTTCTTACGAGAGAATAACTAAAGCATTTCAATGCTCTAAATGAAATTTAGTACAAATGTATAAATTAATGCTGTACTAAATTTTTGGATTTTAGATTTAAGCAAAAACCTCCATTACCATGGTTGGCAATAACAACTGCAATTGGCATTCTTGTCATTGCATTGCTTGTGGGTCATATATTCTATGCAACTATGAATCGAATTGCCAAAGTTGAAGATGACTATCGTGAGATGATGGAGCTCAAAAAACGAGCTGAAGCAGCTGATGTTGCAAAATCACAGGTATTTTATATCTTTTCTTGCATAAAACTTCTTTAAGCTTTTAATTATGACATGCAGTCTAAAGAAATTGTCCTTATTGCAGTTTCTTGCTACGGTTTCCCATGAGATCAGAACTCCAATGAATGGTGTTCTTGGTAAGTTTTGAAGATATACTTAGTATGTTAAAGTTGTAGCTATTGCTTCACCTATTGACACAGTCAAATTTGCTCGATCATGATGTGACTATGTTCAATTTCAGGGATGCTAAATGTGCTTATGGAAACAGATCTAGATGGAACACAACAGGAATGTGTTAAAACTGCCCAAGCTAGTGGAAGAGCTCTTGTTTCAATTATAAATGAGGTTTTGGATCAGGCAAAAATTGAATCTGGCAAGCTAGAACTTGAACCTGTGTTGTTTGATCTGCGGGCCATTTTGGATGATGTCTTGTCACTCTTTTCTGACAAGTCTCAGGAAAAAGGACTTGAGGTACAGCGTAACAAGTATTATTTCTTCTTTGCCGTTGTTTTAGCTAACTACTTTTTGGAATGTGGCGCTTATATTTGATTGTTTCATAACTCTTTTCTTGCATTTGTATGATCAACTTGCTGGGGAGAGCAGTTGGCACTATACATCTCTGATAAGGTTCCGGAAATGCTAATTGGTGATCCACTGAGATTTCAACAAATCATCACCAATCTCATGAGTAATTCCATTAAAGTAAGTCTTTGATGAGCTATTTACGACATCCTTTGGATATTACTAACTTATATTTGAAAGTTGATGAGCAACATTTGGAATCACTCACAACTGCAAAAAATTTCTCTCCATGTTGCACCAATGTAAGAGGAAATATGATCCCACTTAAAAAGAAATTAAACTTATACTTGACAAGAACAAGATTTGATATTGTCATACAGTGTACTGTGCATTTTGTGAAGCTTTTGCTTTTGGTAGTACTGTCCAGATTGGCTGCTTAATTATTTACGAATTAGCACCATTACATACTTGCTATATGCCAGATGATTTTTACTTTTTTCTGATGACTTTTAAATTTTTTTATATGAAAAAGTGTGAAAATTATCTAGTCTTTATCTTCACCTTATTGTTGTTTAGTGTGAAGAGTACTGGACAGTAACTAATTTGTACCAAATCTATCATGCTTGCTATTTTCTTTTTTAAATAAAGTTGTATGCCCTTCTTCGCCAATAAGAAATGTGCTTCTTTGTCCTTCTTGTTCTTTTCGACAGTTCACAGAAAAAGGACACATCTTTGTCACTGTCCATCTTGTTGAAGAGGTCATTGAGTGGAGAGAACCTTCCCCTTTGAACACCTTGAGTGGTTTGCCGGTTGTAGATAGACGAAAAAGTTGGGAAGGATTTAGAACTTTCGGTAAAGAGGGTTCAAATAATACTCTCTTGTCAACCTCTGAATTCATCAATCTAATCGTTTCGGTGGAGGATACAGGAGTAGGGATTCCTTTGGAAGCCCAATCTCGTGTTTTTACTCCTTTTATGCAAGTTGGTCCATATCTTTCCCGAATAGGGGGCACTGGTATTGGTTTAAGCATAAGCAAGCATCTGGTTGGCCTTATGAATGGAGAAATTGGGTTTGTAAGTACCCCAAAGATTGGATCAACGTTTACATTTACTGCTGTCTTTACCAATGACAGCTCCAGTTCAAATGAATGCAGAAGTCAAAAATTGAATAACCAATCTAGTAGCATTTCTTCAGAATTCCAGGGAAGGACTGCGTTAATTGTGGATCCAAGACCTGTCAGGTCCAAGGTTTCAAGGTATCATATCCAACGGCTTGGGATTAATGTTGAAGTGGCTTGTGACCTGAATCACTGTTTATCCACTGTAACAAGTGGAAATAAAGTTTTTGACTTGATCCTCGTAGAACATGAAGTTTGGGATGGGGATTTAAATTGCTCTTCCTCTTTTGTTGATAATTTGAAGAAAATAAAAAGTGTTCCTAAACTCTTCCTTCTAGCTAATTCTATAAGTTCTCCGGATGAACCAGCAACATCTGGTGTTTATACTCCAAGTATTCTTAAGAAGCCTTTGAGGGCAAGTATGCTGGCTGCATCTTTACAGCGAGCAATGGGTATCAGGAGCAAGAAGAATCCCCGCAATGGAGAGCTGCCGGGTTCGTCTCTGTGCAACCTTCTTCGCGGAAGAAAAATTCTCATTGTAGATGACAACAATGTGAACTTGAAGGTTGCTGCTTGTGCTTTGAAAAAGTATGGAGCTGAAGTGGTATGCGCTGAGAAGGGGGAAAAAGCAATACAACTGCTTAAGCCACCCCATCAGTTTGATGCGTGCTTCATGGATATCCAAATGCCTGAGATGGATGGGTATGTTACAATTCATCTTTTACAAAATGGTTCCCTGTGAGCCTTGATCGTAAATCTTTGCTTGTCTGCTTTCTTTAAAGTTTGTCAGTGTATCAATCTTAGCCTTCCATTCATCTGACCCAGCTTCTTGGGCTGCTTTTACTGCTGCTTTTCAGATTTGAAGCTACAAGGAGAATTAGGGAGGAAGAGTGGAATGTAAATAGCCTTACTCAAAATGCAAATGTGTCGATTGAATCCTATAGTAATGTTTCAAATTGGCACGTTCCGATTCTGGCTATGACTGCGGATGTGATCCAGGCCACTCAGGAGAACTGCCTAAAATGTGACATGGATGGATATGTTTCAAAACCATTTGAATTTGACCAACTCTATCGAGAAGTTTCACGTGTTTTCGACTCAGCTTCGAATACCAATTTGTAGAAAGTTTTAATAGATGGCGTATTGAAGATAAGCAAGCACCGGCCCTTGGTTCTCCAGTGCAACTTGGAGTGCGTGAATGAGTTGAACATTTACCACGAGTGTGAGTATCACGTTGTTACATCGATTATGGCATCAGTAGCCTTAACATGTTCCAAGTTTTTTGTTTGGCTGAAATTGCCTGTGCATTTCTTATGCTTATGATTATCCAGCACTCAGGAACCTAACGTTTTGATGTGCTTGTCATCCAACAGGAAGCTGATTGTTTTATGGGAGAGAGTGTATATAGAAGCCGTAATTTATTGGCGGGGCCTGAGTTTTGATTTGATGGTTTTAGGGTCCATTTGATCATTGTAAAGTTGGATCTCAGTCCCAATTCCAAACAATATCACTGGGTTGGTTTTGTAAGATCCATGTGTAGAGGTAAAAGTTCTTAGAGTAGGACATCATCCAAATTCAATTACCACTTGCAGGTGGATGCAGAGAATCCATCTAGTTTAAGCATGCTGTAGAAGCTCCGTTGATTCCATGCAGTAATAAGTTGATAAGAGTTTCAGAAAGAACCTTTTTCTGAGGATTATTGTTTGTACCATAGACATAGATATATAGATTAGATAAGATAGATTCAGTGAAAAGGGCATGGCGGCAGTGACAGACAGTTGTGTAAATACTATTAATAAAAGTTTGTGTAGCTCTTATTCCATTCTTCTCAGTTTTGGTGATTATATAATGCTTCCGAGGAATTTCATTTTATGCATTTTGGGGGCTCAAGTGTCAGTAATTACGTAAAACACTTTATGCTGCCAATCCTTTCTCCTAGCTAGTTCTAGACTATAATCCCACACCAAAGTTGATGTACTCGATCTAACCTACATAATTCTATCACGTCAAATCGTGTTATTAATTTAAGAATGCTAGCATCAGTAATCGCAAAAAGTCGATATGTCCGAGTGGTTAAGGAGACAGACTTGAAATCTGTTGGGCTTCGCCCGCGCAGGTTCGAACCCTGCTGTCGACGACATGTCTTAAAAAGCTTTTGTGCTCCTCCTGTGAAATTAGTCAATGAATGAAGATGTTTTCCATCAGCAACAGCAGCTCAGCTCCCTCCTATTTTATGTTTTGGCATCTTCTGTGAAATTGGTCACTGAAAAAGGACTCTTTGGTATTTAAACACCAATAACCTCATCTCTTGCTTTAATGGGCAGTGCACCTTTTCGGACTGCAATAAGTGAGATAATGATATTTTTACTATAAATACAATTTGATGGTCCCTTGTGTGTAGTTTTTTTAACAATATTGCGTGTATAATTTAATAAATGGACTATAGATGGTTGTAACACTTTTGATGTGTATATCATATCTTGCAATAAAATGCATATCTCATTCTTGGACATCTAGTTAAAATTGTATAAATTTCAATATATGAATGTGTTCATAGTTATCAACTTTAAAAGACTTAATTCGATTTACTGATTTGACCGTAATAATTAAGAAATAGTCAACTTTTTTGATTCAGTTTATAAAATAATATGTGTTAGCTAATAAATTAACTAAATTTGTAAACTGAATTTTCTTTAAAAAAATCTAAAAGAATATATTATCATTATCTTTTTTCAATCAATTTTTTTTTTAACAATTTTTAGTTTTAGCCTTTAAAGGTTCTCTTATTTAATCAACATAATTATCGGGCTTCCTAAGATCCAAGTTAGTTACGCCTGCTATTTATTAATCAATATTCACCACAACTGATAAATATTTTTCTTCTCGAGTCTCTTTACCATTTTATGGTATGCTTTTTTTTTTTCCTTTTTGTTTGATCTTAGGTTTCTAGAGAAATACATACAAAATACTTTTCCAGTGCTTAAGATGACTCAATTATGCTTTTAAATCAATTGTAAATAGTTATACATTCATTTATTTTAACTCTAAAAATGACTATTGTTACTTTATGGAAGCATTATGTATCTCCTCAAATACTTACCATATTCCACAAAATTTTTGAATTAGTTGCTAAAAGTCTTGGTGATTTAACCAATGGAAAACATTCCATGTTAATTGGATGGATCATCTCCTCTTTCATTTATGATTTTTGGGGTATATGATAGGTAGGAAGCTAAGTATTTTAGTTTAGAAACATTCTTTTTCTATGATTTGAGGTGTTTAGTCGGTGATTTATGTTGGTAATTAAAATTGACCATTGTTTTATAATTGAATTATTTTGACCTTAAGCACGTAGATTGACAATTTTTAGAAGGAATTGTTTATATATGATCTATCTTTTCCCAAAAAAATATAATTTAATGCATGACCTTGAGCATGTATATTTACCTTAAACAATATATTTCATCTCTGAAATAAAGTCTCACTATATCTATTGCCACATACATGCAATCAGTAGAAATTAATTTACTAGACAATTTAGGATTCATAAATAAGAGAAGTACAAACAAATTAGTTTTTTTTAACTACTTGATCTAATTAAGAAAATAATTTGTTCCCGCTAACTTAACTTTCTAATTCTGCCCCTAGTTCTGACTCTAAAGGCATTGTCCCACATATGGCTTTAATTAATTAAAAAAGGAAATTAACACATAAGATTTTCTTTCATCATTGAAGGAAACTTGTGATTGTAAAACTTTTTTGTTTCTTTTTATCCCTTTTTTGGTCATAAGTTAATAGCCCTTTATATTGTACTAATTGTAAACTATTTTTGAACATTCTGATAATCAAATTGTAAACTATTGTCTCATGTTTTTAGGTTAAAATATAGTGGAGAATATGAAATCATTAAAAGATGATTCAATAAACTTAACATCTTCTACTTGTGGTAAGGTTGATCCAATATAGAATTAATTTTCCTATTCTCCAGTATTTTATAGAAATGTTCAATATAACCATACGTTTTGTAGTGTAATGTTTAAATAGGGAGAATTTTATATAATAAAAGAACATTTTATTAAAGTTAAGGATAATACTACTTTAGAAAATAATAACATTTAACGTACATAAGAGGATTATAAATTATTTATAGCAAAAAATAAAAAAGAAAACAAATAAAGAGACATGTAATGTATTTTTGAAGATGATGAAGTACAACAAGTATTAGATAAAAGAAAAAAGAAAGTTATTATTGTTATTATTAACATAGATACTTATTTTCCACCGAGAACAACTTCTGGTTCTCAACCTAATTTAAAAAGTATTTGATTAATAAGAATGTTGTTTTATGATGTAAATAAGCTTGGGATACATAGTTATATCATTCTTATATTCCTTTAAACTATTTAAATTCACCCTATTTTGAAGAGTAATATATTCTACAATAATGAAAGGTCAAGGATTTAAGACACATTTTTATTATGATATTTGTATATATTTATTCCAAGATTTAGAAAAGGAATGTTAATTAATTGTGAATACCTATAAGTCAATTAGGAAACAACATGGTGCACTATTATAACAAATGGGTGGATTGATAACAAATAAATAATCTTGATTAATTTCTTAATTTATTGCAATATTGGAAGAGCTTTTATCAAGCATTTTGATGCTTTTGATATGATAAAAAGTGCTCATACTTTATTAGAATTATTTTTTAAAATTGTCAAGTGAGTTGGGCTAAAACGTATTATACGCTTCATTACATATTATACAACTAATTATATATCAATTGAATACTTTATAATCAAAAGTATAAGCATATTTATTAGTCTCCATGTGTTGTTTATTGCATAAACCTTATCTTAAAAGTTATTGGTTATATAAATCATATTCCTGATTTTACTTTATGTGCATCTAAGATTGTAATTTTTGTATATAATCATCTTATATTTATGTGTTACTTAAGAAGGCAAGAAGATTAGGTTGAGAATATCCATTATGTTACTCCTTCGTTTGTAACTATATTTATAGCTTTAAAAAGTCTTTATACAATCATAAATAAGTATTTCAAATTTTAGTGACAAGTAAACACTTTTCAAGTTATGAATTACTTAAGGGCGTGAAAGGAAAAGAGATTTATGTTATTGTTCTAGATAATAAATTTTGGAATAATTGCTTGATTATTGTAAAGATTGTAATTGTAACATCCTGTTTCTACACCTAAGGATTTAACTGTTAGGTTGAGTCATATCATATGAGAATACATGAAGTGCATTTCATTTGCATGTATCATATTCGCATACACACATGAATCATGATTTAGAGACATTGTAAAGATAGTATATGCACTCAATTGATATATTTTGGGGTATGAAAGTTTTTAACTGATTATAATGTACTCGTGTATTGATTATGTCTTGAATTTTGTTTTGACAAATTATAATTAGTAATTTGGAAATTTGATGTTGTAATTAAGTGATTGATGGAATGATGTGTGCATCTAGTCTAAAAAAAATGTCAAAGGGCAAGATAAATCAATACATGGGAATTTAGGTTGATTGGACCTATGAAATGGTGACATGTGGCATTAGGAATAAATGATAAATGACTTAGCTAATTAGATGAAAAATGGTTTAAATACATGAGTGATAAGTGGCTTAGGAAACTATGTGACAAATAGACCAAACATTAGGTGATAATTGGAAACATGAGAAGAAGACACATGACATAGCTCTCCACTTGACAAGTGTCACACCATATGTCTCACCCCTCACCACACACTTGTACCCCACGATTCCCAAATTTGAAAGACCATCTTCTTTCATATTTTTGGTCACATGCTCTTTTCTTCTTCCTCCTCACTATCGACACACCCATACAATCTCCATAACCTTGAATTTTGCCAAAATTCTGTAGCCTTCAGCTTATGATTGAAGCCCTTTTATTTCCATCTTGTTCTTCGTGTATACTTGAATGCTTGGAAGGCTTGGTTAGCTTCTGGAGACAATCAAGAAAAAGTTGAGGTGTTACTTCCTCCTAAAACTTAGGGAGAGGCTTTGTTTAAGCTGTCTCAGGATATGATGATGCTACTACATTTTACCTAAGGCTCCAATTGATCAAGTGAGATAGTATGGAGCTGAGGAATTTACTAGGATGTCTTTGGAGGAATAAAAAAGAGCTAAATTCTAAATTGAGAAGGTGAAGAGGGTATTGGATGAGATCAGCTATCCATCTGAGCAGATGGTGCACTGTCCTGTCTCTCTTCTTCAAGGAGCAGCTATGAATGGTGGAAGTTCGTTCTGAGGAGTCCTCAACTACTGGTGCCTTTGACTTAGGATTTCTTTACGCAAGAATTCAAAGCAAAATATATTACAGAGGCTTACAGAAAGGATAAGTGGAGGAAATTTTTGAGTTTAAAGCAGAGAAACTTATCAGTTGCTAAGTACGATCGGGAATTCAATCGACTTAGTAAGTATACCCCTGAATCTGTGTTTATTGAGGAGTTTTGATGTCATTAGTTTGAGGATGGTTTGCATGACTCCATCAAAGACCATTTTCTGACGTTTACTTTGTTGCAGTAAGTGACTTGCCATCAGCTGGTACAAGTTGTAATGAAAATAGAGAGGCAGGAAATGGCTAGGAAAGAAACAAGTCAATAGAGGCGCTTTGTTAGAGGATGTCAGTCATCGGGTAAACGAAGCCAGGAAGGTACTTTCTCTACATCGAAAGTTACTAAGGGATTTGGGAATCGGGAAAGGCAACAAAACTATCCCTCAATGACTGCTTTTGGTAAGGATTCATCTAAAGGCCGAGGTTTTGGTGCCCCAGAATGCCCTGATTGTTCTGCTCAAAATTAGGGTGTTTGTTAGAGGGCTATAGGTACATGTTTTTGCTACGGCAGTACTAAGCATAAGATAGCCAATTGCCCTCTCAAACAGGCTCAGACGTCACAAGCCAGTAGGGAGGTCTCTCATGCATCTACTCGGAACAGAGGATGAGGTAGAGGTCGAGGAAGATACAATTAGAACAGACCTAATCTGAGTTTCCACTCAGAAACTATGAATCGACTATCTGTTTCTTTTGCTTCGGTTCGAGCTTACGCACTGAAAGCTCATGAGGATCAGGACGCACCATATGTCATTGCTAGTATTGTTTCTCTCTTTAATATTGAAATGCATGCATTGATTAACCCTGGATCTACTCATTCATATATTTGTGTTAGAGAAATGTTTGATAAGGATATGCCTATAAATCAATTAGAGTATGACATGCATGTCACCAGTCCTCTGGGTAGTAGTGTGTTAGTTAATCAGGTGTATAGGAACTGTCCTATTATTATCAAAGGAAATGATTATATAGCAGATCCAATCAGATTACCATTTCATGAACTTGATTTGATTCTGGATATAGATTGGTTGTCTAAGCATCAGGCAGTAGTTGATTGTGGTGCTAGAACAGTTATGCTTAGGAAGCCTGATCAACCTATAATAGTATTGCAAAGCATCCACAATAGTTCCTTAACTAATGTAGTATCTGCTATGCAAGCTCGAAAGCTCCTTAGGAAGGGATGTGAAACATATTTGGCTTTTGTGTTTGATTCGAAGGAGGGTGGTACATTGCTAGATATTCCTATGGTGAATGAATTTTTCGATGTGTTTCTTGAAGAATTACTAGGACTTCCTCCTGAACGGGAAGTGGAGTTGTTTATTGAAGTCATGTTTGGCACTACTCTTATACCTAGAGCACCGTACAGAATGGCTCCTACTAAATTGAAGGAGTTAAAGGTGTTAGGCAATTGAATAGAGTCACAGTGAAGAATAGGTTACCATTGCCAAGGATTGATGATCTATTTGATCAGTTAAAAGATGCAAGAGTGTTTTCAAAGATAGATCTGCGATCAGGATACTATCAACTTCGGGTAAAGGATGTATATGTATTGAAGATTGCATTTAGAACCCGATATGGACATTATGAATTCCTGGTAATGCCATTTGGGTTAATTAATGCTTCAGTGGCATTTATGGATCTGATGAATAGGGTATTTAGGCCTTACTTGGACCAGTTTGTTGTGGTATTTATTGATGATATCTTGTTCTATTCTAAAAATGAACATGATCATACTGAGCATCTCCGAATTGTGCTACAAATCTAGTGGAAAAAATAATTGTATACTAAGCTGAGTAAGTATGATTTCTGGCTTCAAGAGATATCATTTCTAGGGCATATTGTCTCTTCTGAAGGAATTATAGTTGATCCTAGTAAGATAGAAGCGATTGTTAATTGGAAATCACCACGGAATGTGACAGAAATGAGAAGTTTTCTGGGTCTAGCTAGTTATTACCGTCGGTTTATGAAGGGGTTTTTGGTGATAGCAACCTTTTAACTAAACTGTTACAAAAATGAGTGAAGTATGAATAGTCTGATAGATGTCAGAATAGTTTTGATCAACTGAAAAGTTTTTTTACTGAACCTTTTGTATTGGTTCAGCTAACTTCTGGTAAGGAGTATGTTATGTATACTGATGCATCGAGAAATGGTTTGGGTTGTATTTTGATGCAGAATGGACAAATGGTTGCTTATGCTTCTAGGCAATTAAAGTCTCATGAACGGAATTACACTACACATAATCTGAAACTTGCAGCAATAGTGTTTGCCTTAAAAATTTGGCAACACTACTTGTATAGTGAAAAATGTTAGAATCTTCACAGATAATAAAAGTCTAAAGTATTTACTTACCCAGAAGGAACTCAATCTGAGACAACAACGTTGGTTAGAACTGTTTAAGGATTGTAATTGTATTGTGGATTATCATCCGGGTAAAGCTAATGTTGTAGTTGATGCCTTGAGTCAGAAGATCATTTTAGTATTATCACTTAAGCAGAGTGAATGGAAATTTGTATCTGATGGAGCATTAATAGCTCAGTTGAAAATAAGGCCTACTTTGAGACAAGAAATTTGTGATGCTCACAGAGCTAATGATAAGTTACAACATCTTATCTTGGCTACTCAGGAAGGCGAGCAACCTGATTTTTTGATAAAAGGAGATGGTGAATTGCATTATAAAGATAGGTTATGTGTACTAGCTAATGATGAACTGAAAAAAAAGTCATTGTTTGAGGCTCATAATACAGTATTTACTATGCATCCTGGGGGAAACATGATGTATTGGGATCTGAAATAGTATTACTGGTGGTTAGGTGTGAAATAGGATGTTGTAGATTATGTAGCAAAATGTCTGACATGCCAGCAGGTTAAAGCTGAGCACCAAGTTTCATATGGTTTGTTATATCCTATTTCTGTTCCTCAATGGAAATGGGATAACATTACCATGGACTTTGTTACTGGATGTCCTCTCACTTAAAGAAAGCATGATGTTGTATGGGTAATTGTGGATAAGTTTACTAAATCTGCTCATTTTCTACATGTTCATCCTGATTATTCTTTAGATAGGCTTGTAAATTTATATATGAATGAGATAGTGAGATTGCATGGAGTACCATTGTCTATCATTTATGATCGTGATCCTTGATTTACTTCAAGATTCTAAAAAAGTTTACAAAAGCTCTGGGAACTTAGGTTAAGTTTAGTACTGCTTTCCATCCCCTAACAGATGGACAATCTAAACAAGTTATACAAATATTAGAAGATATGTTGCAAGGTTGTCTATTAGAGTTTCCAGGGAGTTGGGATAACTATCTAACGCTGATAGAGTTTGCTTACAATAACAATTATCAGATAAGCATTGGTATAGCGCCTTATAAAGCGTTATATGGCAGAAAGTATAGAACTCCTATATATTGGACTGAATTGAGTGAAAAACAAGATTATCTAGCCTAATATTGTGAAAGATACTGAAGAAAAGATGCAGATTATTCAACATAGGTTGAAAGCTACCAGTGATGGGCAAAAGTCCTACACTGATCTAAAAAGGAAGGATATTGAATATCAAGTAGGGGATAAGGTGTTCTTGAAAGTGTCACCTTGGAAAAATATACTTCGATTTGGTAATAAAGATAAGCTTAGTCCGCGATACATTGTTCTTTATGAAATTCTAAAAAGAATTGGACCAATAGCTTATCAACTAGCTCTTCCTGAAGAATTGGCCAGGTTATATGATGTATTTCATGTTTCTATATTGAGAAGGTATCGGTCTGATGTTACACATAAGATTCATGTGTAAGAAATTCAAGTACAACTGGATTTGTCTTATAAAGAAAGACCAGTTTCTATCTTAGCCCGAGAAGTTAGGCAACTTAGAAACAAGCAAATACCTTTAGTAATAGTACTTTGGCAACAACATGGACTTGAGGAAGCAACATGGGAACCTGAAGAAACCATAAAAGTTCAGTATATGCAACTATTCAGATCAGGTACGGATTTTGAGGACAAAATTTTTTTAGGGAAGAATTGTAACACCCCATGTTAGGGGTTAGAAAATTAAGGATTTCTAGTGCAACGTATGCTTTGCATAATTGAATATTCGCCAATATGCGCATATGAATTTTGACATACACAAATAATTGTACATGCATTCATGACATTTTTCTAAGTAAAATGGATTTATAAATGAGATTAAATTGTGAATTATGGATTATTGGTGGTAAAATTTTATTTGGAGACTATTAGTAATATTTTGGAAATTTTTGAAATTTTCTGAAAATTTTAGGGTATTTAGATTAAGAAAAATAGACAAATGGCATTATGGCATGTATTTCTCCTATATGGGTGACAAATGGCTCACATGCAATGGCGCTATATGTCAAGGAATTAATAAGACACGTAAGCATGTGGTTTGAAAGGTCAAATTTCTGTAGGTCTTAGTTGTTCTTCAATTTTTACTATGTTCCTTACTCATCACCAAAACTCTGTCTTCACTGTCCAAGTTGGGATTTTGCTAAAGAGGCAAGTAAGTTGTTTTAGTTTTCTGGTTATTTTGTAAATGCTTTGATGATGTGTTAGTGTTGGAAATAAACACATGCACGAGTTATGTAAGTTGTGTAGTTTCGTTTAGAAAGATGAGTTGTTATATTGTACAGTAATTATGCAGGAAAAACTGTAGGTGAATTTTGATTTTGGTATTTGGGTTGAATCTTGAGTTTTGAGTTGTATGAGAGTAAAATGGGCTAGAATGGGAGTATAAATGCAAAAAATATAAGTTAGAAATGGTGTAGGAACCGTGAAATAAGGAAAGAGAGAAAGGGCAGAAAATGTTGTAAACAAATGTTGAAGATGATGGATAGTTATGAAAATTTTATGGTTTTGGTATTTGTAACTAATCTTGCATTTTGAGTTGTTTTCGTATAAGATAAGTTGCATGGATATAAAAATAAAGAGAATATGAATTAGGGATGAATTAAGGAAGAAGAGAAGAAGATTTGCGATTTCTGGAAAAATGGTTGATGAAGAAGATGTAGGAAAATCCCGGGAGGAACATCACATGTTCCAGCAGCGGAAACAAAAAAATTTTTATTCCCGGGACCTTCCCGAAACCCAGGATCCCGGTGTCGGTATGAAAACTCAAACCTGAATAGCCA
>JANIHY010000004.1:18990053-19005729 GCA_027479065.1 Erythroxylum brevipes | reverse complement strand
TCATTGAATTTTTTATTAATAAAAAATATTCATCGTCATTTTTAATATTTAATACCAAATATTAACATAACTATTATTTTTGTTTAATATTATACCAAGCAATCATAATTAGTAATTTTATTCATATTTCGACTCTCACTTTCCATTCTCATTCCTATTTTTTATTCTGATTCCTTTATTATTACTAACCAAATGAGACCTATAAGGTATCAAGTTAAGGACATTTCATAAATAGCTATGTTAACATATATTGTTTTATAGAGAATTTTAGTAGTTAAATACCATTTGAATTTGGTTTACATTATGAAGAAAAGGGAATGATCAAACTGAGCATACTAGTATTTTCTTACTCGTCGAAGCTAGAAAGATTTATTGCTTGCGCTTAGATTTTCTTGAAAATATTTGAGTATTCTTTTCTATCTAAATTATATAGACTAGGTAATTAAATGACATCATAAAGTTTATAAACTTCTTCTTGTTCCATCTTCAAAAAGAGATCCATAGTACTATCTCAAAGTAGAATATGTGATCTAAAACCTCCTAAGCATCTCATTCTAAAGATAGCCTAAGAAATTGTATTGGAAGAATAATTGGTCTATAGATTCATTGTTTAATTGGCATAAGCAACAGATACAAGTGGCTAAATGATTACATGGAATCCTATCACAAGTAAATAGACTACCATTGATAGCCAACAAATGAATGAATGAGGTTTTCTAGACAACTTGGGAATATCACATTGTAGATTCATTGTTTGATTGGCTTAAGCAATAGATACAAGTCACTAAGTGATTCCATGGAATCCTATCACAAATGAATAAACTACCATTAATAGCCAACAAACAAATGAATGAGGGCTTATAGACAACTTGGGAATACCACATTGTAGATTCATTGTTTGATTAGCATAAGCAATAGATACAAATGGCTAAGTAATTCCATGGAATCCTATCACAAATGAATATAATACCACTAATAGCCAGTAAGAGAATGAATGAGATCTTCAAGGCAACTCAGGAATACCACATTAGCCTCCACCATTCAACTTTAGGTTCCTTAATCCTTATTAAATGATTTCCAAAATATTGGTTTGTGAAGAGTTCTAAAGAATGAACACTCTATATACCTTATTACTTTCCACATAACTAGGGAAGAAGTTTGTAGCAATGGTAGTAAGTTCCTCTTTAGTGTTTATAAATAAGTCATACAGACTATCTAGAGAGACTTCTCTAATTAAGGATTTGTAAAGGACAATTCCTCGAAGATAAATGGAAGCATCAACGCTACACAGAGGATCAAGGGAACTCTAATTATCAGAACTGAAGTTAGTAAGAGAATCATCTCCAATCCTAGTTTGGAATAATCTTCTAGTGAGAATTCTGAAATTGAAAATGTTAAACATTGTCCACGAGGTATCATTCGTATTGTAACTTTAAAATTCTCCTACTAAAGATAGTGTGCCTGGATCCACTTGACTCAAAGGGATTCTTTATCTATTAGAATCCTCAAAATTCTCTTCATCATTATTACTTTGGCTACACCTTGTATTTCAAAGAAGAATGATTAGCTAGCTTAAGGATTTATAAAATTTTTGTTAAACTCTTTCAAGAAAAAAAAGCCTTTGTTGAAGAAAATCAAGATAGTCTTAGTGACTATATGCTTGATCAAATACCAAGATTTCGGAAAATATAAGGCATTAAGCACATCAGGATTAGAAGACTTATTAGGATTAAGGCTAAAGATAACCTTTTCCATATCTAAGGGAGTGAAGGGCCTCATTAATGCTAAAACTTCCAACTCTAGAATCATATATTTGATGAAGAAAACGTGTAAAAAGAGAGAAAAGAAAGAGTTATTAGATAAACCAATAGGTAAAGGTTCTTTAATAAGGTTCTCTAGTGATGAGCCTAAATGTCATCATCTCCTAACAAACATATTATTTTCTTTAGATTTTTCCTAGCAGTAGTTGACCTTAGTCATATAGGAATATTTAGCTAAGGCTTTCCTTTCCTCCTCAATAAGAAGGGGATTGGAAGAATTAGAATAAAAGGGGGATTAGATTTGATCCATTGCCTCTTTGGTGACATTGTGTTGTTGTATTTAGTTTAGTTAAAAAGTTTAAGCTCCATTTTGATCCTTTTTAGCTTTTCATTGCAAATAAAGGAAGGGGAACCTTGATTATAACAATGTAAATTTTCATTAATAGGCCCCTCAAATCCCTCATCATTAGCCAAGTAATTGTTAAATCTAAAAGGGAAATGAATTTTAGTACAAAGAGACAAGTTGGAGATGGTGATGAGGGAATGATTTGAAAAGAAAGAATTTCCAAACATAGCTTTGCTTTTGGAAAGATAATCTACCATCTAAAATAAACCATGTCTCTAACTTTTTCCTTATAAACCATTTATTGTGTTATTAGTTAGACCAAGTGAAAATTTTTCCCTCCATCTTGAGATTAGCTACTTTAATACCTGATACAAATTTAGCTAAGTCATCATTTAAGTTCGTGTGATACAAGTTTCTAGCCTCTAGAGGTAAAAGAATACTACTTAAATCACCAATGATTAGTCAGGTTTTAGACACTTACATGGATGGATTAAAGGCTATTCCATAGCTCAGTCCTCTAAAAACTGAAGTTACAGGCATATAGGAAGGAGGTATTAACCTTGGTATTGAGTTGCAAAAAGAACCAGTTCAAGGTGGAGAAGTTGATCGGTTATAAATGAGCTACAAACTTGCACTTTCTCCATATCATAGGTCAATATCATATGTCCATAATGATGAGCAATATGATTAGAGATGATGGCCCATTTATTATTCAAAAAAGAGAGTTATTTGCATTTGTGCTTTAGCAATTTGGTTTCTAAAAGG
Source organism: Erythroxylum brevipes (assembly GCA_027479065.1). NCBI lineage: Eukaryota > Viridiplantae > Streptophyta > Magnoliopsida > Malpighiales > Erythroxylaceae > Erythroxylum > Erythroxylum brevipes. Next base: position 19,002,858 of record JANIHY010000004.1, on the reverse strand, counting down.
TGGTCTCTTAAGGTAGGTTTTATTGAGTTAAGATAATCCTTAAACATGTGTTGCTTAGAGAGGTTGTTAAGGCCCCTAATATTCTAAGATAAGGTATTCATTTCGCTAAGTAATTAGTGTTTGAGTTGTTTTTCTACCTATTTGATTTCCTTTTAACTAATATGATGTAATCCTTACCAGAATTAAAGCAATTAGGGGTAGCAAGAATTGGTTCTGATGGGGTTTCCTTAGCTTATGAATTAGCAAGTTTAGTTTGAGTTACCACTAAAGAGGGAGCAACTGAATGCACTTTTGGTATTGCATTTCCAACATTTAGTAATTGTAGGTGATTTGGTGGTTACAATATGGATTGATCTGTAGCCTCATTAGAAGCAGACTCAGTAACTTGTGGTGTTTTAAAATTATTGTTGTCTTTTGAGTTTTCCTTGCTAGCCTCTCCTAATTAGACATGCCTATCTTATCCAAGTTAAACAATTCCTAGTAATCAAAGTTCATTTATAATTGTGCGTCTATAATTATGCAAGGGTTCTAAATTTGATAAAAAAAATATTTGACCAATCATAGAAATTTATGTCATCTTGTCATTACAAGATTTACAACTAATTTCTTATCATTTTATTATTTCTTTTAATAAAAAATGATCTAAAATAAATGTTTACAACTAATAAACAAGTTACATCTTAGTATGCTAGGTCTAATACTAAAATGGAAGTTTCCATAATTATACTTGAAGATCACAATTTTTAGTCCCAATATCTATTTATCATTTAAGTTTGTATGCCTTAAGTGAGATTACTTTATTTTGACTTATAATGATGAGAAAACAACAATGAGTTATTTTTATAATTGCCATGAAAAGGGCAAAGAAAGCAATCAAGGATAATTTTAAAAATAAGTCTTCTTTGTATATAGCTTATCTTACAATCATCAATGAAAGATGAGAAAGTTAACTATATTATTTACAACTAGGATACTTTGAAGTTCTAGTGTCTATTTTAGTCCAAGTTTAATAAATAATGTTGAAGTTAATAGGAAAATGTTATCAAATATCACATTAATTGTTGCACATAAGACGATACAAAATCTCCTTAGCTTGCAAATGGAGGTTTACAAGGATGCGTCAAGTGATTTTAAGAATTGACAATATTGATCTTTTAATGGATTAACTTATACAAAAAAAAATCAAGTACAGAAAGGTTAATTAAAATCACTTTGATATTCCTAAATATTTTGGTGATCATGATGCATTACTAGACGTCAATCTTAGTTCACATATATAAGTTATTTAATTAGAGAATTAAAAATAAATTAAAGTAATTTGATTGATCTAATCATAATTATGAATTTAGGGTTATAATTTATATTCATTGCTAAAATATTTAAGAATCTAATGGTTCACAGACAAAGAATGGGTTGAAGAGAGAAAATGTGTTTTAATCAAGCTAGACTTGGTTGTAAAATTTGATAAACTTTATGATTAAATATCTTTCCTTTTAAAATGATCATCCTTAACTAGATTTAGGTATGATACTATATGATCATTTTGATATTCTTTTTCTTAAGTACATCTAAGTTATCATAACTAGATTTTCATAAAAGGCTTTGGTTTAATCTTTAGAGAAGGAGGAATGGGTGGACATTTGGTTAAGATAGGATATACTCGGATGCATTAAGGTTGAGATGAGCTTAAGTTTTTATTTTATCTATAGTTGGACTTATTTTCTTACTAAGCTCGACTTTCACTTACCCATAGACGTGTTGTCGTTTCTAGACATAATTAATGGCCTCTTATAATAGTGTTTATACCTTAAGATAATTCTTAAATGTCACAACTTTGTTTTGTATTCTGTTGGGCATCATTGAACTGCTATGTTTCTCACCCTCATTATGATTAGTTTGGTGCATGTTTAGATCTCTATGTTCTTTCTCTTTTATTCCATATTTATTGACATTGTTTAAAATCAATCTTGATTATCTGAATATTTTCATTGTCTCAGCAAATTCATAGTTACTCTTGAGTTATTCATCCATCCATTAGGATATCAATTATGCACCATAGTCACAACATCATTGAATTCATGCTTGGCGAGCCTTAGTTTGCCCATGTCATTAGCTCCATACAAACTATTATTAGATAGTAAGTGATAATTTGTCTTTCCTATTTCATAGGTCCTCCAACTTGCTTACTACTTCTCAAAAAATCTACCCACATTTTAATAACCATTTTTTCAATGCCTAACCCCAACTTTGAATTACTCTCTTATGAAACTCCTTGAATTGTAGATTGGAAAAATTGCTCATTATATTATTGATAATAATTATTTCGTCTCTTCTAGTAAAGCATGTGTATGCTTAATACATTTATCCATTAACAATCCTCGTATAATTGCATAAATGGTAATCCTCTTCAATAATCATGCATCTATAATCGTGTATGGTTCAAATTTTGATGAGAAAAGATTTCACTAATGATAGGAGTTTTTGTTATCTTGCCAATACAAGTTTTGTATCTAATTTCTTATCATTTTAGTATTTTGTTCTAATGAAGAAGGAGTTGAGACAAATATTTACAAGTAATAAATTGCTTGCATCTCAATATGTTAGGTCTAATATTGGAACAAAGGTTTTCATAATTATACTTCAAGATCATAAATTTTGTTTATAATATCAAATTTTCATTTGAGTTCATGAACTTTATTAAAAGTAATTCGTTTTGACTAATAATGATGAAAAGGTATATCATGTCATGAAGAGAAAGATGAGAAAGACAACTTTATTTACTATCCTTTTTTTATGGTTAAGGCTTTTTCCTAGTGTGTATTTTAGTCCAAGTTTTACAAAGAAAGTTGAAGTTGATAAGGGAATACTATTAACTATCACGACAATTGTTACATGTAGTGTTGGAACCCGAATGTTTCATAGAAGTTAGAACTATTTGAAGAAGAAATTTTGGGCAAGTATTCATGAGTAAAGAGCAAATGAATGAAAATTTTTGAACCAAGAAATGATAGGCAAGGGTAAAGTAGCGAATAAGAAATGTGGATGTGTCCAAGTTTTGCTTTGTTGTTTCTGGTGGATAAAAGATTTTGGAGAGAGAAAATTAAGGTGAAAGTTAGAAGTAAAATGAAAATGAAGTTGCATTTGTGTAATAAGTGGATGAAGAATATGTGCATATATGTATGTTCTGTTATTGGTGTTCATGATTAATCATGGACTATATTTTCTGTATGGATGACATTGATTTGAGATGGAGTTGAGAATGAGGAGTAAATGAAGTAGAAAAGGTCATCTTAGTATGATTTGTGTTAAGGAAAGATTGTGAAACAAAAAGGATGGTTGATCTAGAAAGTGTTTATGGAGAATGTTTCAGTCTTAGAAAATCGTAAAGAAGAATGAAATCCACATACAAAAAATTTCTTTGACTTAAATCAGTTGATCAGGAATTATGGTCAAATTATGAGACAATGACTCAATTACCTTCAATTGCTCGAATATTGAACATAGAGTCTGAAGGACATATTTCTGATCAAAATTTTGATAAAATTCTTGCTTGGTATAATGAATCATTACTTCCTAATCATACAATGGTTGATTATTTTTACAATATGAAGAAACTTATTAGAGGTCTAGGTTTGTCAGTCGAAAAAATTGATTGTTGCAAATTGAGATGTATATTGTTTTAGGGAGATGATGTGGAATTACAATAGTGCAAATTTTTTGATCTATCTAAGTTCAAACCAAGAATGTGTACTATAAAACAAAAATTAGTACTTGGGAAGCAGATGTATCATTTCCCACAAACTCCGAGACTTCAAAGACTGTATGCCTCTGATGTTATTGCATCTCATATAAGAGGGCATAATGAACATAAACAGGAATATGGAATAATGAATCATCCATTGGATGCACTCACATGGAAACATTTCAATAAAACTCATTCTGAGTTTGCAACTGAAAGTTAAAATGTTAAGTTGGGATTGTCAACAAATGGATTCCAACCTTTTAATCAATCCGACCAACAATATTAATCACGATCAATTATAATTACTCCTTATAATTTACCTCCATGGATGTGTATGAATGAGGCATATATGTTCTTGATGGTGATTGTGCCAAGGCCTAGGAATCCAAAGCATAAATTTATGTAATCTTACAACCATTGGTATCTAAATTGCATCATCTTTGGGAATTTGGTGTGGATACATATTATGTGTCTCTTAAACAAAATGTTTTGTTGAGAGTAACTTTGATGTGGACTATTTGTGATTTCCCTACGTATGCTATATTGTCTGGATCGAGCACAATAGGGAAATTGGCTTGTCCTTATTGTGGCAATAACTCTGATGTATTTTATTTTCCTAATAGGGCCAAAACATCTTAATTTGATAACTATAAGAAATTTCTTCCTCCAGATCATCAATTTAGATGCAATAAACAAACGTTCATTAAGAATAAGATGGTACAAACACCTCCTCCCCCTCACAAAGCTAATAAAGTGATATTACAGGAGATCGATGAATTTGGATCGAGCACAGTAGGGACATTGACTTGTTCTTACTGTGGCAATAATTCTGATGTGTTTTACTTTCCTAATAGGGCCAAAACATCTTGATTTGATAACTACAAGAAATTTCTTCCTCTAGATCATCAATTTAGATGCAACAAACAAAAGTTTATTAAGAATAGGATGGTACAAATACCTCCTCCCCATCACAAAGCTGATGAAGTGATATTACAGGAGATCGATGAATTAGGGTTACTAAAAGTTACGAAACTTGAAGCTAAAAAAGTAAATAAAAGCATTAGTAAAAACTTTGGTTGGAGAAAAAAAAGTATCTTTTGGGATTCGTCATATTACAAAACTAATTTGATACATCATAATCTAGATATAATGCATATTAAAATTGAAAAAAAAATATTTTTGACAATTTGTTTAAGATCATAATGAGCATTGAAGGGAGGAAAAAGGACAATGCAAAATCATAAGCTAATTTGAAACTTTTTTGTAGAACAAATAAGTTAGATAAAAATCTTCGCACTAGTAAATATCCAAAAGCATGTTACACTTTGAACAAAAAATAAAAGGAAATTTTGTATGATAGTTGAAAAGTCTAAATTTTCTTAGTGGTTATGTTTCTAACTTGGTAAGGTGTGTGGACTTCAGCGCGTAAAAATTATTTAAGATTGAAAGTCATGATTGTCATGTGTTTAAGCAAAGGTTATCTAATTGCATTTCGGGAGTTGTTACCAAATAGGGTTTGGGAAGTTATAACAAAATTAACTTTGTTTTTTAAAAGCTTAACATTATCTGAAATAAAGTTGACTAAAATTGAAAAATTGGAAAGGAAAATTCCAATCATCTTGTGCAAATTAGATGAGATTTTCCTTCCAAGCTTCTTTGATTATATGGAGCATCTACCCGTACATTTAGTATATGAGGCTAAACTTGCTGGTTTAGTTCAATATTGATAGATGTATCCATTTGAGACGTAATTATAACTAATATTTAAATAAAAATTATAGCATGTTTTAATAACATAATTGTAATAAACCTATTTGTAATGTAGGCTTTTGCATCACTTGAAGAAAAATGTAAAAAAGCTAGAGTTGAAGATTTGATATGTAATGCTTATTTACTGGAAGAAGTAAACACATTTTGTTCACATTATTTTGAGTTACATGTGCACACAAGAGAAAGAAAAATTCCTTGTAATGATGATGGAGGCGAAAAAAGTGATATTGATGGTAACTTATCAATTTTCACATATCCAGGATGAACATATGAACATTTAATAAGAAGAATGTTAATAGAAGAAGAAATAAAGCCAACCCATGGTTATATATTATTGAATTGTCAAGAGGTTTAACCTTTCATGTAGTAAGTTTAAGTTTAAGTTTAAGTTGAATTTGAATTTGAAATTGATTTTTTGAGTTTTCGAAGTTAGTGCTGTTCACAACTAAAATACATAATAATGTTTTTAGATTATACGAGGAATGGTTATGCGAGCTAATACCCGAAACAACACAGGATGATATCAATAAAGAAGTTAACAGACACTTTCCTCGATGGTTTGAGAAATATATAAGTTTTCACTTGCAATAATTGAAATGGTTAAGTTATGGGATCAAAGTGTTTAAATGACGTTATACTATTTAATATAAGGACCTTTTATGTAGGCCTCATAAAACCCAATAAGAACAAGTTCATATGTGACATTGTAAAAGGACCTTTGTGAACTGTTAAATTGTATCTAATGCATTTTGTTAATGAATACAAATTTTGTACAGAATATCATGGTTATAGCATGACAATAGTAAATAGTGGGGTTCGTATACAAGGAGAATTAATGGATTACTATAGTAAAATTATTGAGATACTAGAAATTGAGTAGCCTACATTGCCAATAAAATAGAATGTGATATTTAAGTGTGACTAGTTGGATCCTACTCCTAATGTTGGAATAAAAGTGCACAGTTGATACAATCTAGTTAAAATCAAATAGCGAAGAAGATTTAGATAATTTGAACCCTTTGTGTTGACGATGAAAGTAATTCAGGTGTATTATGTCCCTTTTCCTAGCTTACGACAAGAAAGTTAGATTAGTTAGCCATTTGAAAAGTAAATGCACCATCCCACCACCACAAGATACATACCCATATATTTAAGCATATTCAAGTACATATCCTATGATAATGGCATGTTAGAGCAAAACCAAAACCAAATTATACATGGCATCATCTAACATAATCGAAAGTCACTAAAATTTAAAACCATTCATTACACTACTCCAAACAGTTTACACTATTTCCTTAAGACAAATATTTACATAATCGCATATAGGTTCTAACAAAAACAACATAATATAGGACACACTACTCCGGGAGTCAGCCCACAGACCTCTGATCCATCACAAAATCCAAAGGGTTCTTTTGTCCTGCCTAAGAACTAAGTCTCCTGTCTCGTACCTGAAAAATCATGTTGCAATTTTTATGAGTTTTGCAAACTCAATGAGTGAACCATAATTGATGATTTCACCGGATTACAAACACATATCACATATCTCATATATATTCATTCAGATCATGTATACACGTCAAATATTTGCACAACATGATGTATCAAATAATCTCACAATCCACATAGCCAAGTACAACAAATAGATCGTAACAATTTATCATTCGTTTCCGCTTTGCAAATCATTAAATATTATATGCATGAGACTCACGATCTTTCTTATTGTTATGATCGAGTACTTATCACAAACTTATACAAATACCGGTCCATAAGACTCAGTCAAACAGAATCATGGAGTAAAGCTCTACATGGAAGCGCTTCATACTGGCAACTCAAGTCACAATGCCTTTATTCGAGCATGCATTATACGAAATGCAACAATTTCAGAAAATCACATATATCACAATCTCATACAAATTCACAGTCAGCGGACCTAAGTCCGGTATTCAACTTTCATAAAGAATCAAATATCAACATTTTATATCAAGTCAAAACACTCCCAATACATGCCCAACTATCAAACTCCTCAGACCTTAGGTCTAAAATCAAGAATCAACTAACAAACAGTTCAATAATGTTGGAAGTGTAATAAATTAAATTAAATTCAAATCAAATCAATCCAAGGAAATCATCTAGGTTGACTCACAAAACGCTCCAATATGCTATTGCCTGGATGGTCTGGCAATGTTTGTCTGACGTCCACTTAACTCCTCTAAAACATACACAACATATTCACAAATATCACATTTTTGTACAAATATACAAGTGTTCTTTTATACACATCAATATATAGAAAGTATGCACAATACATTTTCAATGACAATTCCAGGTATCTTATTGTAAATCTCATCATCAAAATGATCAGATATCAAAGCCCTCATTAATATCATATGATATGTATAATTTGGATCAAAATAAAAAAATGTGAAATTAATTTCATAACCTAAGTGGCCACATCAGATTTTCTACCCACATGATTTCAGGTCAATTTTGCATAATTAATATGGTAGTGTAAATGACTAAATTAGGCAATACTTCCTTATGGAAAGTTGTTCTATAGTGTCTTAGGTTTGGAACATCCCCAAGATCATTCAATTTGATTTATTATTCAATGAGTTATGCACAAAATACCTTAGACTGTGCACATTTGAACTTTTGGCCAGCATATGATCATACCCTCTAATTGTTCAACTCATATCCTACAGCTCAAACATCCAAAAATTTCAAACTTTATACCAATTTAAAGCTAAGAGAGTAAGCTACAACTTTGGTGAAGACAACGCAGCCTAATTCGGGCTAAATCAATCCAGTTTATTCAATAATCACAGGACATGATTTCTGTCCCTGGTAATGCTACAGCCTAAGCTAAAACTCACTTCCATGCCAATTTTGAAAACCAAAGAGACAGAATTAAAATTTGATCTTTTCATAAAAATTGTATAAATATGTCTATAGTTTATTATGAATCAAAAACGAACTCATTATGAAATCTACATCTCAATTTATAATTAGAAAACCGAAACATGATCACGAAAACTTCCAGTTCATAATATTTCAGCAGACCCCCACACTTTCATCCTATAAATAAATTTCAAATCAATTCAAATAACTCTAAATTTTTATGCAGAGAAATAAAAATGTCTTAGAAATCCATTGGTCCAACTTTCAAGTCATTTGGAGTTCGGATACAGAAGTTATAGGCAAAAACTCAAACTGTGCAACAAACCAACTCTAGTTCCAAATTACATTGCAAACACCAACGTCAAACTCACTATTCATCATCTTCTTCCTCCTTTTTCTACTGCTATTTTTTTTTAAGTTCAACCTCACGTCATTTAAGTTCAACCCCATGTAGGGCTCGTTGAGAATTGTCTCATATAGGGCTCATTGATAACTGTCCCGTGTAGGGCTCGTTGATAACTGTCCCATATAGGGCTCGTTGATAACTGTCCCATATAGGACTCATTGATAACTTTCCCATATAGGACTCGTTGAACGTTGAGCTTATAGCTCTGATCGATGGCTATTTGGATCACAACTACTATTTTGTTTCATGCATTCATGCAATGGAATGCATCACTCACAAATTCCTATCCCATTTAATCATTTTCTCATAACATCGAATCTTAGTCTGGCAATCCACATTAAAGTAGGGCATTTTACAATTTCATTTATAACGAAATATAATTTGACCAATTACATATATTTACCCATCATTCATCCAATTGAAAATCAATAGCTTTTCAATATTCAAATCCATATCACTATCATCAGATCGTGGTCTGGCATTCCACATTAAAGTGGAGCATTTCACAATCTCATTCATAAATAAATATACTTTTAACAATTACATATTTACACATCATTTCTCCAATTGATAGTCAATAGTACTTATATGCAACCTCCTTCATGTCCAAATACACAATTTAAAATCACACATGTCATCGGACCGTAGTCCTGCATTTAGAAACATATAATACACATAGGTTATCCAATTCACATTCAAGTAGCATTTCAACATTTCAATTTCTTCAATACATAATCATCGGACCTTCTGTCCTGAATCCATAAGCAAAACACAATTCATCACCCCTAATGTGCATATTTAGTAATCAACCAATACAATTTTAGGAAACAGAACAATTAAAGAAAGTAGACCATCTCAGTCTACTCACAGTACGCTCCAGATTAGCGTTTGCTTTCAATTTCTGGAAACGCCTGAATGCGGGCACTTGACCTTGATTCTTCACCAAATGAAGAGATCTTCAGCTCAAATGGAAGCTCTTTTCTTCCTCTTCCTTATTCTCTTCTTGAACACTTCAAAATCTCTCTTGAAGGTTAACACAAATGAAACCCTAGCTGGTTTCTCTTCTTTCTCTCTCTCATTCTTTTTCATGTTTTCTCTCTCTTATCTCTTTTCTCATCCACACATTTTGTTTCTCTCGAATCTTCTCATTCCCGTAGTTCTTCTCCATTTATAAGCAAGACAACATTTCTTTTTCCAATTTTGTCATTAATGAGTCCAAAAAGTCCATTTTATCCTTCCCTATAAGCTTATGTTCTTTTAAACTTAAGTGTCTTGCCAAAAATATCCTTGAACCTTCTTACACATCACTTTCTTCTAGAAAATATCCTCCATTTTCTAAGTTTCTTATGCCTCCGAAACCATTCAGTTTGGTTTAGTGATTCAAAAGATATACTTCAAACATTTTTAGACTACTCCTGTCTATATAGTATACTATACATAAATACCATAAGAATCTTAGACATTCTAGAGACTAAATCAGATCCCGAGTCCTTCATACCATTTGTAGCTCCATGTCTCTAGTACACCCTAAATTATAAATCATCTCACTTTGATTTCTAAAAATCAAGATATCATCAAAACACTGAAGTAAGTTCAGTGGGATAATGCCAGTTCATATCATTGAAGAACATACTCACTGTACCCGTCTCACTCTTTTCACTAAATCTTTCTCTATTAGTTTCATATAACTATGATTCTTTGTGGAGATGTAGGGAAATGTCTTACGAATTCAATGGTTCAAGAATCAAGTCATTCGGAGGTCTAGAGAAGAAGTTATGGCCAAAAGACTCCAACACATTTCTGCCCTCACCTGAAATGTACATGACTCATTATGAATGCTATAACTTTTGCTATAGAGGTCCGATTGACTTCATTTTTAGACCATTAGAAAGAGGACTTCTGGATCTAAAACTTTTATGAAGACCTTAAAGGTCAATTCTATTGTCTAACTTCTGTATTGTCTCACTTTTGCATCATCTCACTTTTCTTTCGTCTCATTTTTATCATCTGCTTTTTGTATCTGCTTTTCTGTGTCTGCTTTTCTGCATCTGCTTTTTGCGTCTGCTTTTCTGCGTCTGCTTTTTGCATCCAAAATATATCCACTTATAAGAATCATAACTTTTGACTCCGATGTCCAAAATTTACAAACTTTATACGGTTGGAAAGATAAGAGAAAGATGTACAACTTTCCAAAAGGTAACTTTGCCAAAATCGATTTAGATCAAGTCCATATTTTTCTCCCAAAGTCTAAAGACAAAATTTTCATTCGTAAACCAATACTGCACCCAATTCTTCACTTCATGACAATATTTGAGGCTCTTAGGCACAGAATTGAAATTTGATGTCTTCATAAAAAATGTAGCCATATATCTCTAGTTTAATCGAAATCAAGAATCATCTCGTTTGGACAACCACAGAAAACGTTGTGGCTAAAATACTCAAGCATATTCAGTGAACATTGTCTAGATCACTACCAGATCTTGTTTCTAAACCTTCCTTATCACGACTCATACCAAAATCACTCTTTCTACTCCTTCTACTCCTTATTTTCAATAAAAAATCATTTAATACCATTTATACCCAGAAGTTGTCAATGAATGCATGAACCACTTTTTATGTGAAAACATTCCGTATTTATGTGCCATGATGCATGAGCAAGAAAAATACATTTCCTTAAACTCTATTTAAGTTCACGGACACTGAAAGTTCAGGTCCTAACCCTTAATATGAGGACAGGATGTTACAGTCCGTGTGATTCAGGTGTAGGAGCTCCATTTTCGCCCGAAGGTTACACGGCCAGCCCGTGTTAGTTTACACAGGCTGTGTTTTTGACCCTCCAAATGACTGAATTTCAATTTTTGGTCTTTATGAAAGTTTTATCCCTAGAAGTCTTCTTTCTAACCATCAAAACACGAGTTCGATCCGACATCCTTAATGAGAGTTGTAGCATTTTCCCCAAGGCATGTACAATGTGAGATTGGACATGAACATGTTGCATTCATTTAGTCATAACTTCCTCATCCGACCTCCGATTGAGGTGATTCTTGAGGCGTTAGATTTATAACTCCTTTCTCTTCCTTCCCATAAAATTTTATAGCCAATGGTGTCTTTATAATGGGAAGAAATTGAGGGTTAGTTGAGTGAGCATGTTTGGGCCTTGAACATCCTTTGGTTTCTTAAGCATATCTTGAGCTATAGAACTCCGATTTAGTTGATTCTTGCTCCAGAATAATCTTGAGACTAAGAGCTACAAGTGTGAAGAGTCAATTATGATTTTTTTATGTTTGTTATATGGGCTCGCCTTTGTGGCTAGAGTTGTAATAAGGATGATGAGGACCCGATTAGGGCTAATTAGGGTGAAATGGATTAACCCTACAAGGAAGATCACTCGGGCTCTATGATTTTGGATAGTTAGGCTTCAAAAATGGGGCCCAATAGTTATGGTATTTGAGCAAGCTCAAGTTTCATATTTTCGCAAGAAGTTGGATTCGGGAAACAAGCGGGGTCCAACACTCCCTCTCCGACCCCCTTCTCCTTCTTCTTCTTCTTCTTCTTCTTCTTTCTCTTTCTCATAAATACACGCAACTAAGGTTCCTGTATTTATTTAGTTTACAAGTTTGTTGCTCATTTAAAATAGAAATTTTTTACAATAGAGAATCACATGGAGCGAATCTTGGTTTCATATTTGAAGAAGAATAGATCATAGCAGGCACTAACATGAGATTTTACTAGCATTTTTAGCTAAGTCATAATAGAAATGTGATCTTAAGAATTGTTAGCTTCAATTTCCATATAAATGTAAGTGGTAAGTCGACTTGTACCATCTGTAAGTCGACTTATGCTTGCTCGGTACTGATAAGTCACCTTGTTTACCAGTGTAAGTCGACTTATGCGTGTACAGTATCGTTAGATTGTTAGAGTAGTGCCCTAAAGGCAATCCCCTTTAGCGCGTTTTGTTCATAGTCATGTACAGACTTTATGAA
>JANIHY010000004.1:18917108-18927514 GCA_027479065.1 Erythroxylum brevipes | reverse complement strand
TCTTGTTCTTGGTTTTATTATCCTTATACCATATCATGTATGGATTAGCATGTTGATTTGGATATATTGCTTCCGCTATAAGATGATTTCTTAAAAAGTTTTGAAATCTATCGTTTCTCCAAACTAAGCATGTTTTCTTTTTCCGATCCTACAGATATATGTATGTATTGTATATTATAGAGGAGCATTTGGAACGTCAACATCCAGATGTTGCTGAAACTTTAAGACAATAGCTTTGGGAGCAATATGTGGGTAACGCAGACGGTCTCATTTACTTAATTGTTTGTTTTATATTATGTTTAAATTATCGAATGAATGTGATTTGATTATGTTGATTCCGGACAATGAAGGTCTGAGGCTTTTGATGAATGAATTTGATATTGAAGTGCTAGTTATATGTGAATGAGAAGAAATAAATGTTTCTCAACGATTTTTATTGAATGTCGAACTTAAGGTCTGATGATAAATGTGATTTGAATGTGAATGTGAAACCATGAGATTGACTGAGAATATGAGAATGTGAAGCATCCATTACATGAATGCAAGAAAGATAAAGGTGGTGTGACTGGAGTCATCAGTATAAAGGGCTTAAAGCTTAAACTGTAATAAGAGCCTCTGGCATAGTTGTGAATGTACTCGGTATCCACTAAAGGATATGGGACATTAATTGATACAGCTCGGTATCCACTAAAAGATATGGCCTAGTAAAAAGATACTCGGTCACAATGATAATAATAAAGGAAAGTAAGTCTCACGAACCTTGCATATACATTTTAATACATATGTTTAACTAAGTAAATTGTATTGATGCCTTGTGCCGAATGAGAATCTAAAATATGATACTTTATGCATATGTAAAGATGTGAATTATATGTTTCATGTATTGAGGTGATGTATGAATTGAGGTAACCATCAATGATGGTTACCTCATTGAGTTCGCAAAACTCACCAAAATTGCACGTTGATTTTTCAGGACCGAGAGAGGACATTAGCTACTAAGAGACACTACAAGAAGTATATTCTTATACTTTTGAGAAAAGATATGGCTCAAAGGTTGATCAGCTGGGTTTGAAGGATTAGTTAGACATTTTGTGTATCTCCTCTTACATGTAGCATATTTTGTATTAGGATATGATGATGTACATGTATGGATATTCGAAAGATACAATGTATTTTACATTTGGATTTATGGAATGAAATGAGGAATTTTGGTTTTAAATTATGGTGTCTTCTTGATGATGTTTTATAAGAAAATAAAGATAGATGATGTCATGTTAAGTGAATGTTGTGATGGAACGTAACAGGTCATTATCATAGGTTATGTACTGGAATATCCTCAAGGTGTTCCAGTGCATACCTACGGTAGTGGGGGTGTTACAAACTTATTAAACATGAAAAGAACTACAAAAAATTAAACGCATAAAATTACAAACAAATAATCTAAAACAATTAAATAAATAAAATAAACATTAAATAATTGTGAACATTAAATCAAAAACTAATAAATAAAAAATTAAAACTAAAAATATTGTAATTAACAATTGAAACTAAACTAATTATTTAATTATAAAATTATCCCTAAATTTGAAATTAAAAACCCTAATATAGTAATTACACAAATTTAACGGAATTAATGAGTCAATTTATGCAAAAATCAAAATTGGCATGCAATTGAACACAAGCCTAACTTTGAATAATGATAAAAACAACTAATTAAATCTAATTTTACGCAAAAATATCACAATTTAACAATTAGTGAGTAACAATGGCACAATTTCACATTTCAAGTTGAAATTTCACTCAATTCATATACGATTCATCAAATTAAATCATTAAATCCAATAGGTAATGATAATATCCAACTATTAAACCACAATTAATCATAAAATCACACAAATTCTCACAAAATTTCAAAATCCTAAAATTAGCATTTTTGGGCAAAAAATCCTTAAATATATGCAAAACACCCAATTAATCATGAATAAAAAGTAAAAACAACATGAAAACTTACTTGTATGTTGCTAATTTGTAAGGCAAATGTGAAAATTAGGATAGGGAATTTAGAGGGCGGCGATCGAGAGTGATAGAGAAAAGGAGAAAGTGAGAAAATTAAAGAGTTAAGATATTTTTAAGGTGTATCTTAGAATTACAGAGTCTGCGGTCAGACACACGCTCGTGTAACTAATCATGAAAGTCCGCAAATGGTTGAATTGCAACCATTTGTGTTCAACCATTTGCGGATTGACATGGTTAGAGCATATAACTCTTGTAAATATCTGCAATATGAAAATTAGACGATCAAACTTGAAAAATTTTGCACTTAGAGTTATAACCCTTTAACATATATAACCTAACATCTTAATTATGCACAATCTTATTAGGATGTTTAATTTTTTAAATCCTAAAACAAACCAAAAGTTAAATAAATCCTATTATAACATCAAAATAATAGTAAAATAATATGGAATATAGAATACAACTTAAACTAATTCATAGTTTGCCTCCTATACAATGTTTATTTAATGTTGTTAGTTTGATGTACCTTTTATGCTCAAGGTGGCTTATATAAGTTAGGCTTTTGTAGCCTTACCATAGGTTCCATGACCTACAATAAGCTAATTTATTTCACTTAGTGCCAAGTTTCTCTTTCAGTTTATTACCTTGAACTTGTAAAGGTTTTGGAAGACCTTTAAAAGTGAAGTCCTGTAAAATATCAGACAAATTATAAAACTCGCTAGGTGTAATTACATCCATAAATTCAAGGGCATGATTAATGACATTAAAAACTCTAAAAATGACCTCTTCATCCCCTACCCTTAATGTTAATGTACCTTCATCAACATCTATTATTAACTTAGAAGTTGCCAAAAAGGATTGACCGAGGACTAGAGGTACTTCTATATCTTCTTCTATGTCAAGAATCACAAAATCAGTTGGAAATATGAACTTATCAACCTTGACATGAACATCTTTTATAACCCCTCTATGATACTTTACTGATAAGTTCACCCATTCCTAGTTTCTTAAACAATGAAAAAGACATCATATTAAAACCGATCCTTAGGTTGGCTAAAGTCTTTTCTATTTTTAAACTACCAATTTAACAAGGGATAATAAAACTCCCTGGATCTATAAGCTTTTCTAGTAGTTTGTTTTCCTAAACTTTTGAGCTTATTTCACTCAACCTAGCAGTCTCCAACTCCTTCAACTTATCCTTGTCTGACAGCAACTCTTTCAAAAGTTCTATAAGCTTTGGTAGCTGCACAAGAGCTTTAATAAAGGGTAAGTTAGATTAAAGTTTATTAGATAATTCAAGGAACTTATCGAGCTGTGCTTTCACCTGATCTTTCTTCACTTTAACAAGATAGGAGATGACAAGTTAATAGTTCTTGACTTTCTTATAAAGGCCTTCATCTTCAGTTATAGATTGATTCTTAATGGTTCCTTTATTCTCCTCTCCTTCTTTTTTTGGGAGCTCCTTCTCATATTCTGCTACTCATTCCTTAAAATTTGTTTCAGTTGTACTGGATAAACTTCATTGTGGTCTTTTCGAAACTAGCTTGACAATCTATTTGATTTAAAATTCCAAGTTACAAATAAAAGCCTTTGTGAATAATCTTAAGCAATCTTTAACATCATCTCTTCCAAACTAGGCTTATATGGTTGAGGTTCTCATTGTTGGAATCCTGGTAGAGGGTTGTTCCTTACTTGGCCTTAATTTCTTCAAGAGAAGTTAGGGTGATTCCTCCATCTAAGATTGTATGTATTATTATATAGATTATTCTAGGTTCTCAAAGCATTCCTCAGATAGTCCATATGCTCGGCTCTGATGCTGGACAAGGTTATCCTACATGCTCTAGCCCACACACCTCGCACTACATAATTTGACCTTGTGGATACATCGTTAATCTATCAATCTTTTCGCTCAGTGCTTCCACTTAGTTCACCAACTACACTACTGCATATACTTTATAAACTTTGGCTCTAGACGAGAACCACTAGTAATTATTTATAGTCATGTCCTCAATAAGGTCTTAGGCTGCCTTTGGTGTCTTATTATTTAGTATACCCACAGTTGCTGCATCAATAGATTTCCTTATACTCTGAGTTATCCTATTGTAAACAGTTTGGATTTACATCCAAACTAGTAGATCATGATTTGGTATCTTATCAGCATGTCTTTAAAATGCTCCCATGTATCATATAACAATTCAGAATCAACTTGGGAGTAAGACGAGATGTCATTCCTCAGTTTTACAATCTTAACTGGTGGGAAGTACTTCAAAAAACTTCTTCCCCACTTGTTCCCATGTAGTTAGTGATGATCGTGACATCGAGTTCAACCATCTTTTTGCCTTTTTCCTTAGTGAAAATGGAAATAACTGCAGCCTAATTTCATCATCATTAGCTTCAGTAATTTTAAATGTATCACAAATCTGTAAAAAAAATTGAGATGTGTGCATTTAGGTCTTCGTCTCTATGTTCATCAAACTAGACTGACTGTTGCACCATTTGCATAATACTCAGCTTTATCTCGAAATTGTTGGCACTTACAGTCGATCTCACTATGTTGGACTTTGCTTCAGTCATGTCTGATCTAGCATAGTTAGACATGATCCTTGGTTGGTCCTTCATTGTTCTTCATTCTTCAGTATCCACACGACCTCCTATGTCTTTTATTTGACGATTTAGCTCACACTCTCTTAGTTATGTCCTTTGAAGATTTATGCACGTTGTTCTCTCAATTTTTGGATCTTCATTAACTAATCTCGCAATATTACTTCAGGTTGGGGATGACAGTCTTAACCCAGCCCGACTTAACCTTGGCCCGATTTGACTGGGCCATGGGTTGGGAATGTGCAAAATGAATTTGTTTGTCAAATTATTTTTAAAAAAAGTGTAGATGGAACGGTCAGCCCGTGGTTGGGTCAAGCCACAGAATGCCCAACCAATGGGTCGAGTAGGGTCGGGCCTGCCAGGCATTGCACGAAACGGACTGGCCCATTTCCATCCTTACTCTAGGTCATAAAATGACCAAGAGTCAAGATCTATAAGAGAAAAAAAATAAAAAATGAATCACAAAAAACAAAATAGAAACAAAATAAAATAAAAATGATTAGACTAATAAAGTCTAGGCTTTCCTAATATTATAGTCCTTGCAAACAGCGTAAAAAACTTGATTGACTTAGTTAGGTCAATATTTAAATTTACCGCATGTGTATAACGTAGTTGTAGCTAGCATAGGCAAGTACATGTTGATCCTTCGAAGATTGGAATTACTAGTAGTTACCTTTTTTCTATTATCTAATCTATGAATTAGATTTTTAATTAAAATTAAACTAAACTAACAAACTAAAATAATTCTAAACAAAAGATAGAGGAAAATACTTAGAAAAATCAATATCAAATAATAGTGTCTACGTGATGAAACCCTAGGAATCATTAAATATTCCCTTTGTCATGCAATTATATTGTTGATTATTGGACCATGGAAATTTCTATCGTATGTTCTTATCTTTCTTAAGACTATTAACAACTAATCCATCAGTTGATTAACATAATACTTTCTAGTTAAAATCCCCAGGATTGCATTATTGATTTATGAATTTCGCTATTAGGTTTGACCTTAATCCAGAGAATTTACGTCGACCTATCTCTAAGTTTGCATGTATGAATTTCGCTATTAGGTTTGACCTTAATCCAGAGAATTTATGTTGGCCTATCTCTAAGTTTGCATGTAACTCCTTCTAATTATGGTAGATCCATTCAACAAAAAAATTCTCATTCTTAATCATATGGAATCAAATTAATGACTAATATTTAAGGTATATTAGAACAAGGATAAAATGCATAATTGAATCACAATAAATCAATCAATATAATTGTATTGAATAAAATATTAAAACATATTGTTATCACAATCTAGGGTTCATAACACCTAGACATTGAATTCATTTAGTTACTTATAGAAAATGAAATCAATAACAATAATGCAGAAGACTAATATAAAATAAAGAAATCATAATTCTAAATCTCCCTTTCTCTTCTATTGAACCTTCTTGCAAGTATGGATTTGAGGTTGTTATATATTGGATCTCTACTAGAAGCAACCTCTCTACTATATAGGGGTAAAGTTGTATACTATCAGACCTCCCCAGACCTCACTTTATTGCAGGACTTTGGACTGGGTGTGATGATAATATATTGGATATCTTGATGTATTCTTTGTGTTTTCCTCATCCCTTGATCAAAATCGTCACCTCTGGATGATAGTTACATCTTAAAACTCTTAAAATTTTAACTCCCCTTTGTTTGCTTCCACTCACGCCCTTTTAAGTAAATTTTAAGATTTTAAGGATTTACACAATCACTTACACGGGTGTGTAAGAGATTGTGTACATTCAAAACACCTAAATTCATGATTTCATATAGGCATAGAGACTTACATAGGCAACATACACAGTCGTGTATATCAACATCAACAAATGTGTAGTTCTACATGATTAAAACTTAAATTCTTCAATCTTTACATGTTTATAGAGACTTACACAGTCATTGTACACAGTCATGTAGGTCCTTAGTTGCTTCAAATCTTAGTTCCATGCCATGACTTTATCCAAATTCTTCTCATTTTGTCCATGAAGGCAATTATGACCTACAAATGCACTTAGAGCGAATTAAGTACTAAATATACAATTAAGGTATAGAATATCAAGCAAAATACATCAAATATGGGTGTGTAATTATAATCAAATATGCATTTATCAAATGTCAATTCTTAAGTTGATCGTATGATGGTCTTTAATATAATGATCAACTTCAAATTCCATTTCTTTAGCACAAGCTTAAGGTAATTTGAAGCTCCTTTCTTGTTATTTTATAGGATTTTTTTAGATTTTGACGTTTTTCTCCAGAATAAACAACCCTGCCTTTTTTCTTTTGAAATAGTTTCATCAGTTCTTTCTTAGGCATATCCAAACAAGTGAGAATGGGTTCGCATGTACCTTTCTTGGGCATATAATGAAGCTTTCAACTATATTATTGGGGATAATATCATACTTATGCCTTCTATCAAATGCATATTTGCACCACCTCTTTTCTAATAACATCTTTAAATAACCATGAACATATTTCATCAATAATTCAAACTTTTTCATTTATCTTTTTCCCTCCATATTTGTACATTCATTTACTACATATTATATCTAATCCTTTATGGTTCATCTTATTGTATTGTCTTATGATATTTATTCACAAATTCCTAAAGCAATATCTTTGACCATAATGATACAACTAATTTTCAAATATTTTTTTTGAATTCCCTACAATAATTAAAAGAAATCATTATATTGCTTAAGTATTTATATAATATATAGACTTAGCAAAGAATGTTGCAAGTATTAATAATTCTGACATTTGCATGTTAAACATAATTTTTCATTGTCACCTATGTCATAGAGTTAACATTCAAGGAATTATTTCCATGTCTCTATGTTTTCTAATCCAATAACTATAGAAACTTATAAATATCATTATCATTAAGATCTTTACTAATTGTTATTAAAAGTTGCCCTTTATGTTTAGTTTTCAAATAACAATTATTAAAGAATATTATTGGCATGCATACATATATTCCTTTCTTCATTAAATTTGGGCAAACATAATGCTAATAAAAAATCCCATTAGCTATAGGCACAGGAAAAAAAAAAGGCCAACCCAGCTTAGTCAGGCTTAATGTCCATATGTTTGGCCTTAAACAATCAATTTTAAGGTTAAGCTTGAGTTTTATATCTAGATTTTGGCTTTATACAAACTTAGAATTTTTAATTGAAGATTTAAACTAAGTTCAAGTTTAGGCTTGAGTTCTATGGCATGATCTAGCTTGAAGCCTAAACTTCTCTTATAATAAAATATAATATAATTTTGAGTATGAAAATCATAAAATGCTACCATGCTAACCCTAGCTCTCTTTGTGTAACGCCCCAACATATACTCTAAAAGTATGATAACATATCTAGGATGTATTAAAATGAAAATAATGAATTAAGTGCATCTTAGTAAGAGACATTATGGTAACTTAATGTAAAAGACATGGGTTAATGGGTAATTTGTTTGTTTTAGCATGGACATACAGACTTAGATGTCAAAAATGTATAGGAATTTTTGATATATTCCTTGAATTTATGGATGTGATGTGAGGGAAATTAGTAGAAGAACTATCCCATTTTCTTATGGAATTTTGTTGGTTAAATTTGATGTATTTTTGTGTTGCTCTTGCATGATAAAATCGAAGTTAGTTGATTTAGGATGTGTACCTCGTTGAATGGATAGGCTCCACTAAACATATTTATGTAATTTGGCCATATCTTGATCTATATACCTCCAAATTGATTTATTCTAATTGTAAATTAATCTAGAAACATAGATTTAAAACTTTCATGAAGGAAAAAAAAGTTTTATTATGCCTCTAAGATTTTTTAATTCTGGTTTGAAATTTAGTTATGGCTATTGTCTTTATTTTTTAATAGTCTATAGTACTTTGGGTATAACTCTTAGAATAATTATCCAAATTGCATGAAATTTATTACATTAGAAATTAAGACATAGGGTAATGAAATTAGTTGATAATAATGTAGGATGTGGGAAATAAGGGAAGAAGAAGGACCAATATGCAAATTTTCTAAAGTTAACACATGGACTAATTGGATTAAGGCATGAGTGACCAACAATAATAAAGCATGTGTGTCCCATAGGATTTAAGCATATGTGTGAGTTTTGAAAGTTCTGGAATAGGGATATGGAGAGGGGAGATGCACGACATTTTGTGGGTTCTAAGTTCAAAATTTTCTCCTCTTCACTTCACCTTCTTCATCCTATCATTTTTTATATACGAAATCAAGTCAATCTTAGGTGAAAATCAAGGTCAAAGTTAGGAATTTTCTCTTCACCTTTATCTCTTCTTACTTTGTTTATGAAGGAACGAAATTATAAGGATGGAAGTGGGATTGAGAGGTATATTTTTGGTGTTTTTAGTTGCCGAGTCAAGCAGAGCCAAAAAGGAAGGGAAAGAAAGGCAATAGAAGACCTACTTTGTCAATTTTCAAAATTGGGACATCTCTTAGTTGATTTATGTATTTGTGTATGATTGAATGGATATAAAGATTCATTTGGATATGTAATTATTACTGGGATATTGTTTTGGTGTTTTTTTTGGTATTACTTTACACGAACTTGGTTGTGTATGACAAGAGAGTATAGTATAGTGGAATTCTGTCTAAGGTTTGTTTGAGTCAGTCACATTATTTAAGTCATAAATCATCCTACAGACCTCCAAATTATGAGATCGAAAAAGGTGACCTACTGCTGCATTTGTTTTGGAGCATCTTGTGATATTTTGTTTATATCTTAAGATTTAGAAGTCCAAATGGTCTGATTGTTGGTTCTATAGAAATTATAGACATAGAGGAAAAATGTCTAAAAGACTTTGAAATCTTGTTATGACTTTTTCCATATTTATATTAAGGAACAAATAGTGGTATGAATGGAGAGAGTGTCTATCATGACCATGACATTGTTTTTGTTTCCGATTTTTACCGAATCTTTTTGAATATGTATGAGACCTTTCAAACACTTCTAAATAAATGAAATCGGACTTACCATGTATGAACTGGGTGAATGAACATTGGAATTTAAGATTGAGATTAATGCATTCCAAAGAAAAGTTACTTGTACATAAATGATTGGTATGCATATTTATTGCTCATATATGTATAGTATGACTATAAAAGTGTGATTTTGACACCCTCCTAATGGTGGTAAGCTATGAATTGCATGTATGAACACAAATATAGATTTTATGACTTGAAATGTAGATTAGATGACATATATTGTGAAATTGACATATGGTTAAAGGAAATGTTACAATGCCTACTCTATTGTCTTGGTTGTGGATAGATACTATAGGGTTACAGTACAGTTGCTACAATTCGATACCACCGATGTCCACAATTTGATACCATCGGGTATCTACAATTTGATACCTTCGGGTATCCACAGTTTGATACTTTCGGGTATCTAGAGTTTGATATCTTTGAATATCCACATCACCTGTTATCCACACCCACTGAAAATGTACAAGTTTAACACTGAAAGGAAACTTAACAGTCATAAATATGAAATGTAGCATGACAACATTAATAATTGGTATTGATGAGCATTTACATTGATTGTAATAATGAATTGTGATGATGTTAATTTATATAGATAATTTGTATCATATCAATATCTAGCTTATAAATGTGCATTTCTGGCATATGGATAATATGTTGATGTTAAGTCGAGATGACTTTACTAAATATGATTTTGATGTATAACAAAAAGAAAGATCAAATAGAAAGAAAAACAAA
>JANIHY010000004.1:18885970-18897875 GCA_027479065.1 Erythroxylum brevipes | reverse complement strand
TTTTTGCAAAATGGTCCCTGGACTTAATAACATTTACCGGAATGGACCGGTATTTTGCGGTACCTACGGTACCGGCCGGTACCAACCGGAAACGGCCGGTACCGAGCGGAATTTAAAACCGGTACAAATAAACCCGTACCGGTACCGGTTTCCAGCCGGTACGGTACGTACCGGCCGGTACCGGCCGGTACGGTACGAAATTCGTACCATTGCTTGTTAGGCCACCCAACAATATCAACCATAAAGGGTTTCAACTATATTGATCGTCATAAGATGCCCTTCAGTGGATTCCAGTTTCTCCAAAAACTTTTAGTATATCTCCTGTTCAATATTATGATGTATTATTATATCAAATAAATTTAAGTTATTTATTTATGTGAGTCCCATGTAAATTTCGCGTAGATCTCGCAAAATAAATGACTGAAATTTTATAAAACAGAATAAAAGAGGGTAATATTAAACAGAAGATCTTGTCCCTTTCTGCACTAGACCATCCTACAGAAAGGGACTTACTACTGTTGGACCATAACTCTGAATTGCAATAATCGTCTGAGGCTTCAGTGTTTCATTGAAACTTGTTATGTTCGCAGTTTCTGGCTTGTTAGGCCACCCAACAATATCAAACCATAAAGGGTTTCAACTATATTGATCGTCATAAGATGCCCTTCAGTGGATTTCAGTTTCTCCAAAAACCTTTAGAAGCTCGTGATTCGGTAATGATTAAATCTCTATACACAATTTCTTAGGGTTAGGTGAATTCCCATTGACTGCAAGGAAAACCCCCATTACCAACGCGTCACCACCTTCAACGCTGTAAATGATTCAAAGATGCCAATTTGGACTCTCCTGATCAAACGCACGTTTTTTTACTCTTTAGTCAACGGTAGCAGAGATATTGTTGAAGAACAGCACAACCCTACATTTTCTTTTTCTGAATTTGGAACCTAACCCAAATGCTCATAAGCAAGTTAGGCTCTAACGTCAAACCGGAAGATTTCAGTTGAATAATAGGTCATAAAGTTAGAGAGGCCAATCTTGACCTGAAGTTTCACGAAAGTTTATAAGAGTAGGACCGACCAAAAGTTGAATAATAGGTCATAAATTTTCACTACATATCTAGACCAAGAATGACATCTGAAGGCATCTTCCCTGAAGCAACTTTTAGAATCTAGGAAAGGAAGATTGAAGAAGCAACATATATTTGCTCTCAGAATTGGTTTCTACAAGATCTGTATAGACCTGCAGAGTCATGGTCCCTTATAAAAACCAAAGACCAAAGCAGAAATTGGAAGCTATCTTGGTTTTTCTCGGTTTCCAATACAAATCACACAACATTGTCAATTACATCCATAAAATTTTAGCATATCAAGTCCAATCTCAAGTCTCAACTGGTTAAAAGCATATCTAACAACATATTTAGATGCAGTAGAGTCTTAAAACCAAAAGCTGGCAATAACACTTGTTCACATGAAGGCTCAACCATGTTCAGCTGTTTGTTTGTTCCATCTCCCAGCTAGTCAGATCGACACAACCATCCCTGAGAAGCAACAAAATAGAGAGAAACTAAATGACAATGGATCAAAACCTCGAATAAATGCTTCACACTTGAACCAGACTTGAGGAAATAAGAAGCTAGCAAAGAAAGACAAAACTCACTAACATGTAGCCTTATTTACAGAAACTAGCGAGCAATGAGAAGTTCAATCAATAAACTCCGTCAACCATAGCAGGGAACTCATCAAAGCTCCAGAAGTCCACAGGGTTAACACCATCCTGAGTTGAGTCACCATTAAGAAAGCTATCAAGTGAAGCTTCCCAGCTACCCTCAAGATAAGGTGTCTGATAGTTCATCTGGTTATCAAATGCCAACAGCTCCTCTGACAGAGATTTTCCAATATTGTTTTCAGCAGGCAACACATTTTCAGAGCTAGACTTAAGCTTCTTACTTGGATTTGCATCCTCCATGAACAGACTTTCATCAACTTCCTGAGTTGGAGCAAGCACAGATGATATTTCAGGAGTTTTTGAGGTCTGCTCTCCCCATGCAAAGTCCGAGCAGTCAAACGAGTTACTCCCCTGATCTGAATTGAATATTATGGGGCCAGTATCATTTCCATTAAAGGACGTGACATCCACATTTCCACCGGTAGTGAAAGAGTCCATTACTCCAAATTGGTTCATCAGCGGTTTCTCTTCCACAAATCCCAGGTTGTTCAAGTAATCCTCTTCCAGGCTGTTCATGTAACCGAAACTCTTATTCAGATTTCCCTTGGGGAGTGTTTTTTGGGGGTTGTCCTTAACTGTGCGCTTTGTTGAGGCCCGTGTACTTTCATCAGGAAAGTTCACCTTAGCTTTCTTGCCACGAATTCTGCGTGCTTCAGCATCATATGCTCTTGCAGCTTCTTCAGCAGTGTTGAATGTTCCAAGCCAAACTCGTACACCCTTCCTGGGGTCACGAATCTCAGCAGCCCATTTCCCCCATGGGCGTTGTCGGATCCCTCTGAACTGGTTCTTCCTCTTCCTCTTTGCAGATTTTTCAGCTTGTCCACTGAATTCCACAGATTTTATACTTGAAGCACCTTCACAATTGAAGAAGAGATATTAGTTAAACAATACATACATCTATATCTTTGTGCAACACAATTCATAATCAACAAAATAAAGTTTGAAACCCCACCATATGGCTTTTAGCCCAATATCCAGAATGAAATTTAAATAAAAGGCATCTAACTTTTGTCTGCCAAGAATCCTAGAGGAACTCGAAATAGTTTCAATCTAAAGTGTATTCATTTGTACATAGAAACTTAGAAGGATACTGTCACCTGTAAAATTTCACTCTTGTTCTTAAAGAAAAAAATTAAAATTTAGAGCGAACAAAGATGAAGTGCTACTTGCTAAAAGCTTTTCTCATTACATAGGATCTTATGAAATGATAAAACGTCTGCCATTTTTTGGTAAATCAAATATATCAATTAATTTACCATAATCATTCATAAATTAGATAGCAATTAATACCATTTATCTTACAATATGATCAATATGGAAAAATGATTTTAGATCAATCAACACGGAAAAAAGCCCCATCAGAAACAAATACAACATTAGATATATGCAAACATACACACACGGAAACAATCAACAACCAAAAGGTTAAAATAAATAAATAAATGGTGGAAAATCTTAAATTTAAAAAAATTTAAGGCCTCTTGTTTGCTTTTAAGTTATTTCTATTCCACTACTAAGACAAAAAAGGAAGAGCTCTTAAAGGAAAAAGGTAAAGTGCCGGTGAAGAAATTAAGGAAAAAGTTAAAGTAAAAGCCGGTGAAGAAATTATTAGATATCAGGACAACAGATTCATCAGGGAAGAAGGAACCAGAATCTGTTCCTCCACAAAAACACTTTATTTGTCCAGAAAACCCAAAATCCCAATATTTCTGCCATCAAAGATCTAAAAAAAGTCATCTACCAACAACCAGAACAAAAAGATCTCACAAAACCTCAAACAGACAATCCAATACTAACAGTAAGCCATAGATATTAGACAAATGAACTCATCAATTCCAAAAAAAAATCCATGAAAGTTAAGTTTTGGAGGCAAATCCAATTCTACACGATGATCAACACGAGTCCGCAACGAATTAATCATTAAAAAAACATATTTCCATCACAAAAAAGCACCCTAACTAACTACAACCAGAAAAAAAAAAAGATAAACATTTGCATAAAACATAAACAACCATTAAGGCTTGACTATTCAAGGGTACATTCCAACACAAGGAGGGGCCAAAAATTAAAACCCATCTCAAGCTTAGCCCCATCTAAAGCACAGAAAGAAAGAAACTTCAAATAAGAAATGAAAACCCAACAAAACAAGAACCTTTACCTCGGGACTGACCGCGATTGCGCGTCACGGTAGGATTAGGAGCAGAGGCAGCAGCAGAGAAAGCAAAAGGCTTGACATCGATCAAGGCATCAACGTCGTCCTCCTCGACATCTGACTCCTCCTTAAAGCCCTGAAAATCAGCTTCAAAGTCATCATCAACGAGATCCACAAAAGCTGGCTTCGAGTATTGTTTGCTGACATGTTTCTTCAGATCAGGCCACAGCAACTCAGTCGTCAGGCGCCTTATGATTTGATTTTGACTTATATATCTATATACAAATCTTTGTTATTGTTTAAAGGGTTAATTACCAAAAAAAAAATCAAACTTTCATCAATTTTTTAATTATAGCCTGAACTTTAAAAAGTAACAATAAAGTACTCAAACTTTTACTTTCTTAATTCTAGTCCAAACTTCAAAAGTGGCAATAAAATGCTCAAACTTTCAATTTTCTTCAACTATAGCCCGATGTTATCTGATGTTCTCCTAGTACCCTCAACCTTTTTTTTCTGCTTGTTCTTTTAATGCTCCAAACTACTCTCATATTACAGCATACTGCATCAGTAAGCTCTTCGTTTTTAGTTCATTCTCCTGATGTCCTTAGTGTGAAGGCGTTAGAGTTGCATAATATGAAAATTGAAAGATGAGAGTGTCAAGAGAACAAACTTAAAACAAAGAAAAAACTAAAATCAAAGTGTAAAGTCGGGTTGCATAATCTAATTTAAGTTATTTTTTAACAACGACATCATTTTAATTACATGATTAAATGACGTCGCTTCATTAATCTTCATTTGTTGTGTTAATTTTGGCTAATATGTATTAATAGTTAAAGTTTTTCAAACATGTAGCAGGTCGCATCAACAAATTTAACGAAAGCACTAACTTCAGGCTATATTTGAAAATTTGAACATTTTTATTGCTACTTTTGAAGTTTGGACAAGAATTGAAAAAAATTGAAAGTTTAAGCATTTTATTGCTACTTTTTAAAGTTCGGACTATAATTAAAAATTTGACGAAAGTTTAGGTTTTTTTTAGTAATTAACCTTTATTTATATGCATTGTGTGCACGTGCTTTATCCATAATGCTTCATTTACAACCTATATCAACCACATCTAGTGGCAAATTATTAAAAGATCAATGATAATATTTTGCCTTTTTATGCAAATAAGAATTGGAAACTTGAATGTTCATACAATTAGAAATATTCTTTACTCTATCTATATTGTATATTGTCTTTTTACTTGGAACTTTTATTGTTCATGTGTATCAATTAAAATATTCAACAATTATAAATATATATATCATTTAAGCCTTATGTTTTACCTTTACTGTAGTATAATTATGATTGTTTCTTTTTTTAAAATTTATCTATATACGATGACAGTAAATAAAGAAGCTATAATGAGGATATTTCATGGTGGACATTTTAATCAAAAGGGTACTTTTGTATCTTGGTAAGCCTAGAATTTTTGACAACGTAAACTTGGATTATACGAGTTTAAGAGAGGTATGCAAAATGGGTGCCATTTTAAGATATACAAATGTTGTTAATACAATGGTATTTGATTCTTGAAAAGGGGTTGGAAGAACGTTTGAGGAGGCTAGAATCCAATCAGAGTGCATTTGATTTGCTTAAATTAATAGATGTACATGTTATGGTTGATGTTTATTTGAAGCATGTAAATAAACCAACACTATGCTTACTAATGTTAATATGACATAGCATAAAAATGAGATGGTTGTAGAATTAGGAGGTAATATTTGAGTGGATATGAGTTTTAATCCTGGTGTAAGAGTCTATTTGGGATGTGAAAGTGGTATAGGAATTGATTTGTGAGGTCATAGTAATGTTGGAGTAGATGTAGGAGGTAGAAATGATGGTGATTCTAATATGGGTGCTCCAGATGGAGTTGATTTGAGAGTTTATTCAGGAGTTGATTTAAGTGAGGATTTGGGTGGTGAAATGGGTGATCAAAAAGGAGGAGAGTTGTGTGGTTATGGTAGAGGTGAATATGACTCAGATTTTAATACTAATATTAATGTAGATCATGACACAATTTATATTAACTCTTTTGATCATAGGAGTTTTTTGGCCAATGATGAATATCCCAATGGTGAAGAATCATATGATGCTTTAAGGTGACACAGTGAAAGTAATAAACTTGTTCCTATAGTTATTATAAGTCAATAGATGTTAGGTATGAAGCAAAAATGATAAGCTATGGTTGTACTGATGGTTGTCAATTTGAACTTTATACTTTGTATGATATAAAAAATAAATGCTTAAAGCTAAAAATTTTCAATCTAGAGTATATGTGCAATATAACAAACAAGTCAATGCTAGTAATTTTATCACAATATACTTCAAGGAAAAGATCACAGATGAGCCAAGCATTGAGATCAAGAAAATGGTTGAAGAATATAGAGAGAAACTAAATTTGTCTCTTAATATCAGTATGTGCAAGTACGTAAAGAGGAAGGTACTTAAAGCAAAAGCAAAAGAGTAGCGTGATGAATATGTGAAGCTTTATGGTTATATTTCTAACTTAAAAGAAATGAATCCAAATTCTATAATAGAGCTTTAACTTAGAAAAGATGAAGATAAATTGATATTGAAGAGAATGTACGTGTGTTTTAACGCAATGAGGAAGGGGTAGAAAATTTTGTGACCAATTATTGGCATGATATGATGTTTTCTAAAAACAAAGTACCAAGGACAATTTCTAAGTTCCAAAGGAGTTGATGGCAATCAAGGCATCTGTCCAATTGTATAGGCAATGGTTGAGGTGGAGAATTATGAGACATGAAAATGGTTTATAAAGAATTTAGTCATTAACTTAAAGCTTAGACATGGTGAAGGAATAACCATAAATTATAATACGTAAAAGGTAATTAATCCAAATTAAAGTTATTTTTACATATTGATGTTTATGAATGCTTTTAACTGGTTATTCTTAATTTTTAAGGAACTCTTACAAGCCAAGAATGATGTGTTGCCATTTGCTACACATAAGATATGTAAGGCATATATATCACTGGGCAAGGAAATGGAAGGAAAATGATCTGAGGAAAGTGTTATGAAATTGTGTCTAGGAAATGTTTCCTCAAGAATTTGATGATAGACTCATTAAACTAAACTAACTTGCACTAGGATGTCCTCAAGAATTTTATGATAGACTCATTAAACTAAACCAACTTGCACTAGGATGTGTATAAGACTTGCTTGAATATCTAAAGAAAACATGCAATAGGGCTTTTCAAAATATTGAGTCCAAACATCTAATTATGGAGAACAACATAAGTGAGACATTTAACTCTCAGATATTAGTGGGCAGAGATTGCTCTATCATTAACTTGTTAGAGACTAGTAGAACCATGTTAATGAAAAGGCATTCATACCTTAAAGAGCAAGCTAAGAGATAGAAGAGGGATGTAGTACCTGAGGTGATGAAAAACTTGAAAAATTTTTGATTTAATGAGATGGAGACTTATTTAGAATTGGGCTAGCAAGTATGAAGTGACTAATAAAGATGACACATATATTGTTCGAATAAAGAGGGAGTAGACTTGTAGTTGTAAGGAATGGGAACTTTATGGGGATCCTTGTAGTCATGTAATTAGTGACATTTTCCATGCCAAACAACAACTAGAGACTTCTGTGGATGAATGTGATCATAAAGGGAGGTTTATAGAAGTTTATGAGAATGTCTTACAATCAATTAAAGGGCAAAATTTTGGCCACCAAATACTCATGAGAAAATACATTCACCTTTTGATAGAGTTATGTTTTGTAAGCTTAAAAAGAATAGGTGAAAAGATAAAGATGAACCAAAACGAGTGAATCATACTCATAAGCTACCATAAAAGTGCTAATTCTAAATGTGTGGCAAATGTGACCATAATAAGAGAAGCTATGAATGTGGTCCACTTCTTTCTAGTCAAGATGGTGCTAAGGTTTGTTATTTAACATAAATTTGTAATTTATTTCTTCATAACTACTAATCGATACGCCAATGTTGGAAAGTAATATAGGCATAATAAAGATCCAATAATAACAACAATTTTCAGTAGACCAACATCTAAAATTGGAGGAGCTAATAAACGATAGCCTTCCAAAGATGGTGGAGCTGAGGTTAGTTTGACATGATTGTAAATTATCATATATTATTATTCATGTATATTATTATTTTTCTATATATTGGTTTAATGAATCATTTATTATTTTAACCTTGTTTGCAACAGTCATTTGTAGCTCTACTTCCATCATTAAGGAGAGAGAAAACATTTGGATTAGTTGGTCTAAACACATTTCAACTATCATTCTAAACAAGGGGGTTGAGGTGCAAGAGACACCCAAAGATCACATCATGACAATTGTAAGAGTGAGTTGCAAAACAAAGAGTTGCTAGTAATTCAAACAAAAAGCCTTTAACATTCAAATTGGAAGTCACCAAAGTGTGAATGAAAAATAGTGGTGCACGAGTTGGTTGTAAAGATTTTTGGTTAGATTCATTATGTTTCAGGTGTATAATTGTCAATTTTGTATGTAATTTTGGTTAGATCCATTTATGGATTATAGATAATCTTATTTGGAAATTTTGTTTTTATAGAGAATTATGGAAGGATCCATTTTGTATATTTTTTGTATATGTATCATCGTTCGATTCATTATGTTTATTTTGTATACATTTTGGTTAGATCCAATTTGTAGTGTATAAGGAACATTTTGTTTGGATCTGTTATGAGTTTGAATTGAAACATTATATTATAAGAATATCAACTTTTCAAGTTTATGAATGTCAAAGTTATATGATTATAGGTTTATGCTTATCAAATAGTTCATATGCTTGTCAAATAAAACATTGCATATTGTGTTTTTATGATTTAATTTTTAAATATATTGTCACAATTTGAACTTCATTTTAAATGTGATTACATGTGTACTTACATATTAGTAGAATAACTAGAATATATTAACTAAAACTTCATGTATAATACAAGTACTTCTTATATTAGCCCCATTTATATACAACATTTTTAGCTCTATGCTTTCAATACTGAGAAACATATAACAAAAAAGCATATCATCATGAGAACAATAATAATATATTTCATTAATATCTTCTTCAGCACCTTGTTATCATTCATAGTCAATTTTAATTCATACTCTATTTGTTTTATTTTTTCATCTCACTCAATTTGTTCCTCGTTATTTGGTCTTCTGGCAACTTTGTCATACACCTCATCTTCAATTAGTTCCTCGTAACTCAAAGTTAATTGATGCTTCATCTTAGCATTATCATTCAACAATCTTTGAATAACACCATCAACCCTATTTGGAAAGGGGTCGTCATGCCAATGAAAGAACTTACAACTCCCATCCTTGTAAGAATCACAAAACAAACTTTTGTTAACAGATTTATTAAATATCATAACAAAATATGGTTACTATTTAGATATTTTGGGCACCCATAAAACTTACAACCATGATTTTTTCACTCTAGGAAGTCCTTAAATAAACACTGAATCCACATAAGCATTGAATGTTAGTTAAAGAACCATTGTTAATTGAAAACCTAGAAAATGATGTCTCTAATATTGAGTGCTCCATTTATCTATTATACGTCACAACATAACCAAGCAACAATAACAAGTATAAACATCTATTAACAACATGAAAATAACATCAATCACTAACAAATGAATCAATGTCATTTTGGTTACATAATAAATGTCATTTCTCTATCCTGCTTTAACTTTTAGCTTCATTACAATTAACCTCTATCACCTCCAGTGCTAATTCATTAAATATATTTATTTGCGACATTTCATATACAAGGTTGTTAACAATATCAACTTGAAAATATGATTGATCAAGGTTCATATCATCTATAGACTAATTCATAGATTACAATATATGGATTACAAGCACATCTTATAGGAATACAACTCATTTGGAAGAGCAATATGCTAATTAAACTAAGATTGTTAATGGCTTAAGCTTACCAAGTCCAAGCTTCTTTTACACACAAAAGACAGACGATTAGTGTTAGCATTTGAAC
This sequence comes from Erythroxylum brevipes, assembly GCA_027479065.1. Classification (NCBI taxonomy): domain Eukaryota; kingdom Viridiplantae; phylum Streptophyta; class Magnoliopsida; order Malpighiales; family Erythroxylaceae; genus Erythroxylum; species Erythroxylum brevipes. The sequence continues at coordinate 18,887,931 of JANIHY010000004.1, read as the reverse complement.
AACACAAAACATGTATGGAAAAGATAATTGAAGCATCTGCCTCTGCCAATTGAGGATCCATTATGTAAGGGAGGGGAAGATGGATAGTAAACAAATGCAAAAATTAGAATTGAAACAAAAGTAATAAAATTAAGGTAAAGAGAGTGATGAAACCTATAACATCATAGAGTGAGTGAGTGAACGAGCACAAATAGTTTTCAACTAAGCTTCTATGATTGGAGTGACTAGATAGCATTGGAATCTTAAGTGAGACAAATGGAGAATGACAGAACCTCGATTTGAGTAACTGGAGAATGACAAAGAAGCAAATTAGGGCAATGAAAGAAGAGGGGACTCAATCAGGTTTAGGGAAAAGTGAAACTAGGGATTCAGAGGGGGAAAATTATGGGGGAAATCAAAACATGTTGTTGAATTTTAATTATTGAAAAAAACAAATATTATATTAATTAATTATATAATTATTATTATTTTATTATAAGTCAGCTGCCATGTTGACAACTGACTTTATGTGGCATACTTAGGTGGATAAATTTACTCATATATAATATATAAACACCCCATTCGAAGCTTATAATTTAAAATATCCCATTTTACTATTTTGATAATACTAAAGAGGCTTATTCATACAAATATGAGAATGATGCTCAAGTGTTTCATAAAAACTTTAAAATGGGTGTATAAAGACACCCAAATGATTTTTCAAGCAAGAACCAATAAAAGCACATATATTTATAGGCTTTTGGGACTTTTATTGCCTGTTAAAGATAGAAAATAGTAGTAACAATGACTAGTTGCAGAGCATTGATCGACCAGTGTAGCATATTGGTCGACTAGTTTGTATTGAATATAATAGATGTACTAGCCGTTGAGATGTTGGTCAATTATTAAGGCATATTGGTCGATCAGCGTATCTCCTAAAAGAAAATTGGTTGACTAAGTTACTACGTTGGTCAACTAATATATTAAGAAACATTCATGTTATAAGTTTACCTATATTGGTGGATCACTAAGTTATATTGGCGGAATACTAAGTCATATTAGTTGACCATTATTTATTAAATGCATAAAATCTGCTAGTTACTATACATTGGTTGATCATTTGATCATATCCGTTGACCATTGTATTCCTTGGAGGGATATTTGTCGACCATATTACTATATTAATCAACCAAAATGTGCCAACAAATTCACTAGCTGCACATTTAACCAAAACTATTCCCCTAAAAACATAATTTTAATAATTTCAAATGTTCAAAATTAATTTGTCTAATATAATTATAATTAAAAACAACTTTCAAAATATCTCCCAAACTTGTTTAAAAGATCTAAGAGTTTTTTTCTTTTAAAAGGAAAAGTTTTGATGTCTCTTGATGAATGAAAGAACCAGTGTAATGATGTAAAATGAAATGCTTATACATAGTCACCCCTTAAGATTACCGAAGTAACAAAATAAGATTACAATTAACATTATAAAATATGGACTGAATTAAATATACCTTGATCTTCATTTCAAAAAATATAAACTTCAATTATTCTTTATCATCTTTATAAACTATCTTCTTTAAGGTATGACTACATCTTATTCTTATAATGTCTCTCATCAAAATAATAAACTCATAGAGTTATTTAAATTTATCATCATCAAAACATCAATTATTACTTCTCTTAATACATGTTCAATTTAAACTTTAAATATACAAAATCTTGACCATGTTATATTTTTGTCTATCAGTGTTGATGTGACACATTTTGTTGGGCCCGGGCCCCGGATGTCCGAATCCCGAGGCGGCCCCTGGGGCTGCGCCCCAACGGGCGACCCGAACCGTCGACCCGATCCCAACATTTAGGCACAAACGAACATACGATACATACATACATACATTTCCATAACATACACAACTACGAATTAAAGACCCTATAACCATAGGGATTTCATACTATTGCAAATTCATAAAATTCAA
>JANIHY010000004.1:18829955-18840684 GCA_027479065.1 Erythroxylum brevipes | reverse complement strand
ATAATTTTATATATTTACAAATAATATTTTTTTATAATTAATTTTCATTTTAAATTTTTAATTTTAGTTCGAGAAACATGATAAGTACCTCCAGAGATTTCAAAAGTGCATTCCAAACTTCTATATGATCTTTATATTTGACAACGACAATAACAATAACCCATAATATGTGAAGTTTTGAGGGGATTAATAATGCTCAACTTTACCCTTAATTAGTTGAGATATTTGACCAAGATTACTTGACCAAAAGTCTTTTTTATTTGTGAAAAGAAAACAATAAGAATTGATGTGCGAAACTTGACAAAGATTATTTAGACCAAAATTCTTATCTATTTGTGAAAAGAAACCAAGAAGAATTGATGTGTGAAGTTTTGCATCTAACCCTACATCTGCTACACAAAACCCTACATCTGATATACAAAAGAAGACAAAAGGAGTATTATGGTTGCAGGTAAGATAGATACCAGACTAATGTATAATTTTACTTTGTATGTGTGATTATAAGTCTTAACTTGAATGTTTGGTATATTATGTAGCCAAATTGAATTCTTAATGGCACTCTATTGTCATAAAGGTCTTCTTTGGACTCGAATTTCTACCACAAGTCGCGTCTACCTTCGTGCAACAATCCAGTTTAGGTCCGTTTAAGCAAGATTCAGCCTTCTCATGTGAATGTCGCTGAACAATTCTATTAACCCTCAAACACCTCACACGCACACAAGTGTTTAGAGTGTTTCTTTCACACACAAAATAATACAAATGTAAAACAGACTAAAGAAAGCAAGAGATTTAAATATAGTCGAAGTTACTCTTTCATTAACCTTCAACAATATGTTAACAAAAGATACAAGCATCTCCTCCACAAAACACTCATGGAACTCTCTACTCAAAGCCCTTACAATGAGAATTTCCCCATGAGCTCTCAACTCTCAAAGCTCTCTGCTTTGAGTGATCCCTCAATGAGTTTCTCTCAATGATTGAATCCTTGAATTGACTCTTAACTCTTATGAGCTATTTATAGGCTCCTTCAGATGATCTTATCCTATCTAATAGAATTAGGTTACATCATATTTAAAAGATTACTCTATGTAGGAATGATTATCCTTATCCACGAAGATCTCCTCTATCTTCAGATGATTCTTCCACATGATCTTTATCTCTTAAAGTTGATGTTCATCCATTGTGATCTCATCCACCACGTCATCATTTACCAAATCATCCATAGTTACCACGTCACTACTGATGTGTTTTCACCACAGCCTATCTGCATATAAGTCCATCAATACACGTCCATGGATAAGTCCATCTTCCATAATTAAGCTCACTCATGGTTCAGTCTTGTCATTCCATGACTAAGTACAAGTTATAATCCGAGTTAGTATAAAACCTTGCATACTTTACATACCTTCGACCTGTCTCATCGAAGTTAAATGCTTACGTGCCTCGTCATGCTCGTATGCCTCCGCGCATCCTTGCGGGGTCTTGTATACCTTTGCGCATTCTTATGCACCCTTCGGTCTCGCATGAGTTAGTTCACCAACTTCGTGTGACCTCATTTCCGAATCTCACGTCTCGTAAAAATTTTCTACCAATGCATGCCTACGCGTATCGAATCTCACATACTTTCGAGATCTTTGTCGATATTTTCCTCATCCTTTGCCAACTTCGCAAGTTTCTCGAGTTTTACTCGCCAACTTGCAAGATTTCGTCTTATTCTCTTGTCAACACGTCTTCTTTGTGTTGACTTATGTGTCAAGCAATGGCCAAGACTCATCAACACTCACACGATCCCACAGTTTGAAATTAGGAGTCTAACACCCATCTTCCAAAATTCAAATCATCAACCAACCAGTTTGTGTTGTGCAGAAATGTTAACAAATTCGGAGTGTAAATAAAATAACAACAAGAGAACACCAAAATTTTTTATACTGGTTCGGCAATGCTTACGTCCAGTTTGGAGACGACTGAGTATTTCACTATAACAATGAGAGCATATAATAGTGTTTTTTCAAGAGACCCAAAATAACCCAAACTCCTACCAGAAAAGAGAAAATAAAAATAACTTTTTCTTTTTTTTCTTTTTTTCTTTTCTCTCTCCCTCTCACTATTCTCTCTTCTTCTCCCGAAATTGTTTCTCTCACTCTTCTACTCTCTCCTCTCTTCTGGAGAATTTTTCTCCTTGTGCTCTCTTTCTCCTTCAATTGCTTCCCTTTTATAGAGATCTTCATGGGTGTGAAAGCCTCCAACTGCACCACCGAAATCTATGAAAAAACACAAGCCATCATTATTGAGCCACTATTTTTTATCACCGAAAGTAGGTTGAGATTTCTGACATTTGAGAAGGTAAGCAAGCTTCCATTTTTGACTTGAATTTGAGACAATATTCAACACTAACTAGAGTTGGAAATGAAAGAGGCGTTTTCGACAATTATTCTGGGAAGGAGAATGATAAAGAGAAAGCAAATACGCGACAAAATTGCAAATTAAATGTTGAGACTAGGAAGTGGTGATTCTCATTTAAGCATTTCAACAGATAATTAGAAGACCAGAAGTAGTTGGTATTGCCTGATGCTAATATTTTGTTTACCTCTTTTTAGTCTTGATAACAAAATGATATGGTTAATTATTGATTGTAAGATGACGGGCTTCACCTTCCAAAAGTTGTGTTACGTAAACACAGGACCATTGAGTGTGTAGGGTTACAGAATTGGCACACCATGAGTACTTCCACCTTCTATTTGGGCTAAATAAAGATCGTATCAACTGGGATTTTGGTCTTTGTCAATTATGTTTCAAGATGGTCGTGCACTTATTACAGTTTATGCATACATGTGAACATTTGAGCCGCGTTATGATATTGGCCGGAGGATTACATCTTAGACATGTAACCTTTGGCATTACGACACAAGCAAAGTAGCAGAACCTGATATTGATTTCTATCAAAATTGAAAACTATATTTCTGCTACACAAACTATGATAACTAACACTAAATAGGAAGATCATCATTCATCTAGCAACTTGTATGTCTTGTTTGTGTCCCACAACACTCTCATTACCCCGATCTTTGTTTCAGCCTCATCAAATGAGGTGCCCGTGGGTTCAGATGGATGCGGAAGCCTCGCCCACCTCTCCGTCTTAAGCTCAGTAACATCCACAACATATGTCCCTGATTCTTCCAAGCTGTGACCATACCACTCTCCTTGAACCTGATACAACTTTCCCTTGCCAACCTCTTCTCCCTTCCCACTTACAAGCACAACATAAAGGCCTGGCTTGCATGAAAAAGTTTCTGCACCACCCAGGCAGATGAATTTTGATGCAGTAGTTTCACCATTGCCAATTCTTGCAGTGCTTTGAAGGATTATTGTGTGTGATGGCACGCTATTATCACTAGGAATCACAGGTGAGTCACAGGTATACCTCTGCGCTTGCCTTTCCAATATAACAGAGCCAACCTCCACTGGTTCAAGGACATCCTTTCCTGCACGTGCTAGCCTTGCTTTCCGGTTGTTGAGCCTGCGGTGATACATGATGAAGGCACAAGTTTATTAGCTAGCAAATTGGTCAAAATCATTATTTACTCCCAGCAAATTTTTATTTCAATAATCCCGTGCTTCTATCATCATTTCTAAACATCGTGATTCTGACCTCTTCCCCTGAAATTAACCATTTAGGAGTTACGTACCTCCTTGAACTCTTTCAAGAAAAAAACGTTCTATTTTTCATGCATTTCCTATTAATGCTGCTTTTGATTGCCAAGTATCTAAATGAGAACTCGAAACAACTCCAACCAGGAAAATACAATCAGCAAAAAGCAAAGGAGAGGCATTTTTAGCCACAAAGTGTAAAATCATTGGAAGGATGATTCTGCCTTACCAATTTTTCAGCTGTGATGATGTAACTACAGAACCCTGAGAAAATAATGAGATACAAGCATACTAGGTCAAAGTGTGTCTCCAACTGTGCAGAAAATGATTCAGCTATATTATGTATGGTCAATTGTGCAATTACTTACGTATGTACTTAATTTATGAGCCCATGACCGCAGAGAAGCTGCATTTCGCTGCATTTCAGGTTCATCTATCAGGGCTTTTTCAACGAGTGTCATTTGATAGTCATTCATTATGGTTCGTTTCCTTTTTCTTGGCTGTTTTTCTTCAAATTGGGTGCTTTCAACCTTTTCAACTTCTTGAACTCCTTTAACATGACTTTCTTTAACTTGCTCACTTGATTTTGAAAAGTCACCGTTGACTGCTCGACCAACACAAGTTTTTCCTCTAGTGGAACTTGTATCTGAACCACTTGTATCAATATTCTGAACATCCTTTTCAATCTCTAGTAAATCACCAGATTTAGCATTATTGTCCCTCATCACATAGTCACCTTGATTCATATGTTCAGCTTTCCGGCTTAGCTGTTCCTCTTTTTGAACAGTGGAATTCTCTGATGTTTCCTCTTTCAGATCCCCATATTTAAAGTTAATATCAGGATGTTCTTTCCATGGTAAAGATGATGAGCAACCTCCAATACTTTGAGCTTCCTACAGGAATCAGATCCTATGATTAAAGCAACAGGATACATGGATTTTCTTAAATTAGCTGTGTATATTATTCTCAATTTTAGCCCTGAAACGCATTAAGACTACCTACTTTTCAAGTTGGAACAATCTGAAAATCCAACTATTAATACAAGAAGTGCATCCACGACATAAATTTGAGTTTCTGTCCAATTTTTGTCAATCCTAACTCAATCTATTGGAGCCACTAAGATTTTCAGCTGAGTTTAAACATCAAATGCCAGCAACATCTTTTGATGAATACACCAAAATGAATTGGAATTCACCAAATGACGTTCCCCAAACCTTAGAGAACCTATCCAATTATATTGACGTCTCAAAATTATTTTCCTGAATATGCCCCAGCGGCACAACTTGAGCCATTTTACTTTCATGGAAAAGAGCAAGAAAATTGGCACAGTTGCAAATCAATGAAAAATTAAAATAACAATCCCAAGACAAGAATCTCACTTGAGCTTGAATTTTGTCAAAATCAGCAGGATTAATCTGCGACTGTAATTGGTTAAAGAATACTCTGCGAGAAGAAAGAAGAGAAAATAGTATACTATGTAAGTAGTGACAATCACAAAATATATATGACAGGGAAATTAAGCACACTTTTAACTCTTGGAAGACAGAAAGCTCTCCATGACAATAAAACAATCTGAAGACAATTTGCGCAAAATGGACTAATTATCCATTGCCAACAGCCATCAACACATTATTGCAAATTAGAGAAGTTATTGGTCGTAAACTCTAATCACATTGATCTGTAGTTAAGCCCACCCTATGAATATAAACTCTAAACATGCTACCCTATGAATAGAAACTCTAAACATGCCACTTTTTATCAGAAGCAATGGCTAAATGACACGGAGATACCTATCAAATGCAACTATATAAGATACTCTTTTAACAAAATATTTTAAAAGATCGAGAAAAAGGAATCCAAGAAACAGCAATCCATGTTTGCAAAGTCATAGTGTTGCTTAACGAGATCTTAAAATCTCATAGAAGGGAAACTTAACAGAAATAGAACTTCTAAATAACAATTATGCATAATGTTTACTAGCTCATGAAGCATCATATTCACACAAGATGTTTCAAAGTCATCCACTGTGTCTAAATTTCCTCACCAAGTAATGTGTGCTCTATCATACATAACCAGCCTTCATATTCTGTCAAAAATGTAGTCTGATCTACCTTGCTCTTTATAAAATTAAAAAAAAAAAACAATTGCACATAATAAAGACTATGATGAGTTTGGTTCACCTTAGGAGCTGCACATCCTCCTCAGTCAAAAAGTTAGGTATTAAAGATTCTGCATGACTTAATAGTGAACCTGTATATGAAGTTATTCATCAGAACCAGAATTTAAAATTACATTTACTAGAGAATCATCAGTTACTGATGCTTACGCAAATTTCTGCAAACATTAGTGACTTTTTGAACACCAGAAGGATAACAAAACCCAGGCAATGATTTAGACGGATCCATCCTCATACACTCAAGGAACTTGTTAAGGAAAAGGTTTCTTTCCTGCTCTGTGGATTAGAGAAAAATGTTACACTACATTGGTTAAACCATATGCAGTATAATAATAATAGTGTATTATCATTGGAAGAGGTGACCTTCACAGATGTTGGGCACAAAACAATGGAGGTTGGCAATTAGTTTTACAAACAATGAAGTCCTTTGATGAGCATAACTAGCTTGGGGCATATTACTTGGAATTAAAGTAATTTCCAGATTTATTGTGCTAAATGTGTTCAATGCAGAAACTGTTTCCAAACCCCATCCAGCTGCTGCAAATGTATCAAATTCCAGAGTAGCATCGTCCTCTCTTGGTGGAATTTCAGAAGAGCACCAAATGGATAGAAAATCTCCATGAGGGAGAAGAAATATTGCACTTAGAACTGCAGTCTGAAGATGCATTTCAATATGAAAGGAATAAAAAGAAGTTAATTTTTCATTCAAGATGGATATTAGGTGAAGCATTAAATTAGTTGTTTCTAAAATAATGACACAACAGCCAATTTAATGACCTATTACTGTTTCCAATAAAGTTTAGATATGTTTTGTCAATGTTTTCTTCGAAAAGTCATTGCACCAAACAGCCAAGAGTAGGGTCATATAACTAGGCAAACATGCAGCATATTCCAACAACAGCTTACAAAATGAGTCATAATGTAAGATCGGAAATTTGAATCATCTGACAACATGTCAGCCAGACGCATTGCATTGAGTTGCAGAAGGCCCATTGGGAAACTTTTTTCAGGGCAAGCAGTATGGTGCTTAAGATCTGCAGTAACTGCAGCCTTCAATAGTTCAAGAACCTACATCACAACAATGATATTAGCAATAACCACTTTGACAGTAAAAGCAGGGCAAAAACTTACAAAGTCAATCAAAGAAACAAATGGTCTTCATAAATTAGTAATAATAGTCAAGGTTTTCAGAAAATATGAGCTTTTTGCAAAATATTATATTTACTCCGATCTTTTTAATAAAGATTTGAAGTTTATCAACTAATGTTGGAGTTCTAAACTAACAAACAGATATCAACTTTTTATCAGCTCCCATATTCTTTAATGTCAAACTTCTCTTATTCTCTTGATGGGAAAACTGGCCACAGGAGATAATAGAGATTAATATGGATAATGTGAATTTGTTGAAGAATTTTGGTGCAGCTGCTGAATGAAGTAACCAAAAGAAATTTAAACCACAACAGTCTTGCCTCAACAGAAAAAGCAAAGTTGCTATATTCAAATAATTTTTTTCTTTACGGCATCAGGATAAGGAACAGATACTAACCTCTAATGCAACAGACTTTGCTAACTCAAGACTTTTCTCAGAGCTAGCAACTTCATCAAGATAAGAAGTGCTTTCTGCTTCACACAGATGCAATAGCTGCATAAAGGATAAAATGAACAGACTTGAATAAAACAGGAAAACACATAGGATCATCGACAGGAAGACATAGGAGACCCAAATGAACCATATCACTGGGAGTAGTAAGACTTACAATCGATAGTACTTTAGCTTTCATCCTAGATATTGCAGCAACAACTGTAGAAGACTCTAAAATTGGAGGTTCATTGTTTAACTTCAAGATTGACTGGGCCAGAAAAAGGATTCCACCCTTTCTACATAGTTCCTGAAGTGGCATGAAAACCAGATACTTGTAGCAATATAATAAAGGATATGCATGCATCATCTTAGGTCAAAAGCAAACAAAATGGGAAGTATTGCATTTGATGTCTTTCGAATAGGTATTTATGACACAATAAGAAGAAAATTAGTTCTATGTACCTTGTTGCTAAGTAGGTGCTCCCTAAATATTTTTTGTTGGCACATTGACTGAAGAAACTGTAAAGAGGCTTCACATTGTTGACAAATATAATTGATTATTTGCTCAGATGTCGGGCTTGATTTTATCGGAAGGACTGTGTTGTGAGCTGACAGCTTCAAGTCAAGAAACTTAATGGCTACATTAACTGCTCCAAAAGCTGAATCCGTAAATATCTCAACCTATGAAGGAAACTTTAAGATTAGAGGGCCTATATTTCAAGCTCGCAGAAATTGAATGCAAAATACTACCACAAGCTTCATTGCATATAGTCAAATATTGGAAGGACAATTAAAACAAAGATGACCTTGAAATCAAAGGAGCATCTCTTACTCATTTCTCCTAATTTACATTTTAAAATAATCAAGGAGGACGTACCTTGGGGTGTGCAAGCAATACAGGAACAAGATCTTGAAAGTGTGAAGATAAACAAGCTGTAAATAGGTATAGACTGCTTGCTACTAGCGCAGAATGAAGAAGGAGCAAGGAGCTTGAATTGTTGTCTTCCTGAATAATGTAAAGAAGTCCTCATAAAATTAAGAGTATGTGACCTAAACTCCGAACTGAACAGAAAGAAAATGCTTACCTGTCTGAATCCGCCAAGAACAATCAGTAAATAAAACACCATATCCAGCAGCTGTTCTTGCAATTTCAACTCATTAAGCAATATCTATATAATTAAAAAAACATAAAAGAAATGAGAAAAATGTTATACTCTTAAGATACCAGTGAAAAAACCTTTGGAAACGTAAGCCTCTATTAGGTAATAGGCATTAGAAGTTCATAATGCAGTATGTCGTACATCCCCTCACCTGTATGCAGCTTGCAAATGTTTGAACCATGGACTCCTAGACGACGACGGGCTTATCTTCAACATTCCCATATTCAAACAGTTCACAAAGCATGTCAAAAGTTTTCTATTTCTTTTTCTTCTTACTTATTTCATGATAATTTAAAGACACTATTGCTAAAAGTCATAAATTCCACAAGATGAAAAGTAGACAAAAAGCAAACTTAAATAGGGATCATTAAAATGACACCAGATAAAGAGCAAAAAACTGCTGCTACCTAAACAGACAATTCTAAGTTCTCTTCTTCTAACATAAAGAGAGATACAGGAATATAAAGCCCAAGAGAAAAAATTTAAGTAAGGATAACTGAACTAACCTGCTCAAGTTTAGTGTGTCGTGGTGCTAAGTCAAACAAGGTATGCAAAAGCCGAAGCCCATATAGTACATGTCTTAATCTTGATTCATCTCTGCCACATTTAAGCAGAACTGCAATAAGATGCAATGGCAGAGAACCTGCAAGTTTTTCAACATCGATCTGAAAAAATAACAGAATTAAAACAAAAGGATGTGGCACGTTGGAGACCATAAGCAACGATAAGAATGGATTTCTGACCTCTATTGTGCATCCAGTTTCAGAATGCAAGTGAATAGTAAAATTTCCAGAGTCCCTAAGCAATTTATTAAGCTCCTGAGAACTTAGTCCATGCAGCTTTTTTATGGCTGAATTTAAGTCAATGATCTGTTCATTGTATATTTGTTAGAAAGAGAAAAAGAACAAGGACAGGATAACAAAGTGAAACACCAATTGGAAGAAATAAAAAGCAAAGTGACAGTTGAATTATCGAATACTAAAATAAAGAATGACAAGTGAAACTCAGAATCTCATATAGCCAACTTTCAGTAGCAAAGTAACTGACCTGTTCAGCCATACAAGATGGATCTTCCAAACCAAGCCTCAAACTACAGCCACTAGAAACTTCACATTGGGAAAATGCACAATTACAACAGTATAACAAGATTCAAAAATGTAAAATACTGACGTATGTTGCATAACTGCTTAGATATCCACAGGAATTCAATTACTCCAAGGCTGAAAGCAGCATGATACGGCTCATAGGTGGACTAAACACATGGGAATAATTGATATTTGTCATCTTTGTGTGTACATACACCTAAAAGACCAACTTGCAGGAATGGTTTGACTAGATTTTGACACTAAAGCAATATGCAACACAATACCACCCTAATTTGAAAAGAAAATGAAACTGTGATAAATACAGTATTTAAAACAAACTGCGACATACAATGCTTCCAGTAGAAAATGAAAAAACTTACAATTAAAAAAGTATGGATCATTGATTTCAAGCAGCTTATTAAACCTAACTTGTTTCCGGTATTTTAAGACACTTATCAAATCAGACTTATTTAACTTAACAGTTAAAGAAAATGTTTGTAAGCCAGTATCTACTAACTGAGTTCTCACAAGTAATGGTGTACATGCTAATTAAATAGTATTTTTGTTTTTTTACCTTACAAATGAAAACTATCATTAACATTTACATTATTATGTTTGCAACAACTATTGGTGTTTCTAACTTTCCTTACCCTAGTTACATGTGCATTTGGCTTGTATAATGGGGAGAAGTATTGCCATAACTTTTGATAATTAATGCATCAACAACTACGGAAGTTGGTTGACAGTTTGTAGTGCACATTAAGTTTCCTAGCCCCGCATAAGGAAAGACTTGATCTTATGCACCAAACAATAAAAAGAATGGACCTTAGTTGAGTAATTTTCTTTTCCAGCGCAAAACTTGGAAGCTTACTCTTGAAGATTCGAAGTAACAAAATATTAACACAATTACTAAGCGAAGACAGGATTGGAATATTAGAAATAAAGCACTAAGTTATTTTGACCCATACCATAGTAGTTAATAGCGGATAGCGGCGCGGAGTGGCCGACCCCGAAAACGCTATAGCGGAATAGCGGATAGCGGAGCGGCCGCTATTTCTACACACACATATAAGCTTTC
>JANIHY010000004.1:18816933-18827412 GCA_027479065.1 Erythroxylum brevipes | reverse complement strand
TATGCATGTACAGTAATTTCATGTGCACAAATTCACTGATCACCAGTACCAGTATGCATGGACACTACTCATACATCTCAATTAATCTCATCTTATGCCAATTTTATTATTTTACCCTTCCAGCAGGGGGTGGGATGTTACATCTTCAGTTGCGATTCGTGAGGAACAAAGGTGCGATCGCGACGATGAAGGTGCGCTTGCAAGGAAGGTAGGTGTGATTGCAAGGAAGGCAAGTGCGATCGCGAAGAGAAAGGTGTGATCGCAAGAGTGCTTGGTACGATCGCGAGGTTGATTGGTGCGATTGCGACTGAAGCTGTCCCACATATACAACCTACGCAACATCACTAAATTCAAATAATCATAACTTTCAACTCCGATGTCTAAAAGTTTCATACTATATATTGTTGGAAAGCTAGAAAAATAAGCTACAACTTTCTAGAAGACATATTTGGAACACAAAATTTTTTAGAAGTCAGAGTTTTCCCTGAAGTTAGAACACAAAATTTACCCTTATGAAAAACTTAAAATTTCAATGTACAACTTGGAATTTCATGAGCATAACCATTCAACTACCAACTTTACTTCATTAACTCTCTAATCTCTACTCATTTGACTCATCACCTATAACTAATTCTCATCATTCACAAAAAAAATCTTATCTTTCTTTTCTATAACATCTCACTTATATATATATATAACAACTATTCATATTTAGAATTCATCATCTCAAGTTGATAATCATCTCAAGCTGATAACTTCTTCAAGTATACCAATTTTCAACTCAACATCATACATACACAATTCATATTTCATTAACATTAAAAGATAAGAGTTTTACAAAGTCTTAGTAGGCACCTCAAGCCATAATACATCATTTCGTAAAATCCCAAAATACAAAAGATACTTGATCAAATAATATTTGAAATGCGACTACAGCCTTGTGTTCTCATAAACTAACATAAAACACAAAAAGATGCAACTTTGGAGTAATGCCTCGACTTTTGATCACTTGATCTCTTTCTCGTCAACTGAAGATGGGAAGGAATGGGGGTAAGCTTGAAAGATCGTGGGTAATAAGTTTATAACAAATAACCGACAAAACCATTGAAAACATTCACTTATCATAGAAAAGTTCTTATTGAGTTCATAAAACACATGGTTCTCAAATTTTGGTCATGTAATTCAATTCACAAACAATACAAATTATGCATTCATCAATTTGTTTACAAATCATAAACACGTAAGCACATCAAAATGGTTTGGGTAGGTCCAAAATCGAACATACTATACATTTCTACATAATAGTCCTATGTAGCCATGAACAGAACGAACTAATGCAATCCCACATTGTGGTTTTGCGCAGTCGTGAACTTATGGGAGTCCATGAAGGAACTCCATGCCACTAGTGGACAGGCGGGAGAAGCCTTTGGTCAAAGTACACTTGACATACTTAAGGGACCACCATAAACTCACATAATCATGCATTTCACATCTTGTAAAATTGTTGCCCAAAATAGCACGTTTTCGAAACATGATTTTATAAACTTGATATCTTTTCAAAAATCATTTTCAAAAATCATCAACACATATCAAACACAACACTTTCTCAAATCATTCAAAGAGTAATAAATGCACATTTATAACACAATTGAAAACATTTAACTTTTTTGATTTAAAGAAACCTTAATGGCTTATTAATCAATTATAAAAATGTAATTCACCTTGAATTCCTTGCTTAAATGTGCCTCTCCTCTTGTTCCTCTTTCCTCTCTTAGTTTCCTTCATCAATGGAAAAAATCCCAATTCAATAGAGTTTCCAATTTGAGAATTCACAAAACACATTCACTAAAATTGATTATAGAAAACTTAAACCTATGCATTTCCTAAGCTTTATGAACCAAAACTCCTTCCAAAATCCAAAGGATTTAAAATCAAACTTACCTTGAATCTTCACCAAATGAAGAGTTTCTTAGCTCAAATAGAAGCTCTTCTCTTCATCTTTCTTTTTTCCTTCTTGCACAACCCCAAATTCTCTCTTGAAGGCTTAGAAAAGATGAATCCTAGCTTGTATTCTCTTCTTTTCTCTCTTTCACTGAAACCTCTCTTCTTTCTTTCTTTCTTATTTTCAGTATTCTCTTCTTTATCTCCTTCTAATTTCGTTTTTCTTCCTTTTAAATGCAAGACCACATTTTTATCTTCCAATTTTACCCTTAATGAGTGTGCAATGTCCACTTTGCCCTTTCATTTATGCCTTATATCTTTCAAACTTAAGTGAGCTACCAAACATGCCCTTATACAATCTTACTACCTTAATTCAATTAACCCATGCAATAAATCCTACTAACATAGACATAATAAATTAACTCCCAAAAATTCACCTATCAAACCCTCAAAATTTATTTAAATCATGGTTAACTAAAGAAAAAAATTCGAGGGCCAATAAGAATAGGGGAATCCATGGCGGTTAATTGAGCATAGACCTTAGAATGTTCGCTTCTAATCTGTAATCCATCATTCAACAATACTCTAAATCCTCATTGTGATCACACAAAATCTGGAACCTTAATCTTGTTTCGTCTTACATTTTCTCATAGATAATCAAGTCTGCTAATGTACTTAAGCTTGTCATACAGCCTGCAAATTAATCAAAATTCAAAACTTTTATCATCCATATTTAAGGGAAAGAGAGAATTAAATAGGAATGTCATTATTGCTAGTTGTTAAAAGAAGGCAACCGAAGGTGGCGAGGAAGAGCTTAGCCTAAAGAAACAACACAGAGATTAGCCTTGTAGTGAAAAGGGATGACATTGTAGATTGATTGCAGAGTTGAGATACCGGAGAAGTAGTCAATTCTTTGAAAACATAACGCTCCTCAAATAAGTTTGGATGTAGTAGTAAACATCTCATTCTTAATTTCAAATGGGTTAGAGTTTTTTTTAATTTTTTGTTTTCCATAATATTAATTAATTATTTAAACAAAAATTTGACATGTACGTCTCATTCTACATATTATCATACATATCTAAAATTATCGGTCACATCAGCAACGCTAACAAAGGTACTAAAGTTGGGCTAGATTTGGAGTAAATTTGAAAGTTTGGGTATTTAATTGTCACATTTCAAAATCGAGATATAATTACAAAATTGAGTAGAGTTTGAGATTTTTTTGTAATTAACCCTTAATTTTTATGGTAATATATAGTATTAATATCAATTAATAATTAGTAGCATTTCAAGTAATTTTATACAAAATAATTCTTAAATCGTGTTATATAAATTTTAATTTTAAATCAAATATGCTTTAAAAATTATAATAATATAAATTTGATATAACAATTATCTCTTTATTTACATTAATATTACTTTTCACATATTTCACGTATTAAGCAATAACCTAATTAAGAAAATTAATTCAATTATCATGCATATAAAAAACTAAAAACAATATAAAAGTACTCAAAATATTACAATTAATATCATATTGTAAAGAATAATTGCATCAAAACATAATATATTAAAAATAATATAAGTCCATGACTCCATAAGCATTACTAGAAGAGTTTGTGTCGAAGAATATAACAAAGTAAAAGTTAGACATGAAACCAAAATGCTTACAATTAAAAGTTTTATTTTTATTACATATACAAAATTTAACATATACATCAAATACAAGTGAAATTAAAAAGAAAAAAAGAAAACATAGAACTTCATCTAATGGCATGTCTACTCAAATCACATTAATCATGTAGCGCTCCCTTACCGTAGGGTATACACCGAAACGCCCGTAGGTCATTCCGATACATATCCTATAATAAGGGAGAACTACGAACAATCACTATGTTACTTCCCATGGCATCATAATCATAAAACTACAATATAAAACGACTAATTTTTAAAACCAAAATGATTTCTCATGTCATTTCATCAAAAGCGGAAATTTACATTACTATCAGTTTTTCACTGTCTATACAATACTCCACAAGAAAACTAATACAAGAGCCTAACTAGGTCATCCCCCAAAAATCTCAGTTGGCCGACCTGTGAGTCATGACTTCTCTTGCCAACACGATCTACATGGCAGGAAAAGTCCCTCTAGAGTTAGGAGTCTACTCTATCGATCCTGAAAAATAAATTGCAATTTTGGGTGAGTTGCGAACTCAGTGAGAAACCATGATCGATGGTTCACTCAATTCATGCAATACGCAAGCAATTCACAGATTACATCACAATAGCATATTCATAAATATCACATAGCAGTTGTCACACAAGTATAAGGCATTTCGCCTTTCACCCAATCCAAATATTCAATCAAAAGCATATGAAATGCGTATATGCCATTTTTTCTATTTTATTTCGATGTTGTGACCGAGCGCCTGAACTGTCCCAATATGGGCATATTAATCGATAAGCCTGAGGCTCTGAACTGTCCCATTATAGGTACATTAAATGTTGAGCTTGTAGCTCTGAACTGTCCCATTACGGACGCATTAAACGTTAAGCTTGTAACTCTCGGTGGATGTTCCGGTCACAACTGTTATTAACTGATCATACATTCATGCATGGAATACATATATAGCAATTGAGCAATATCACATTACAATCAAACTCAAATTATCGCATTCTATCAAGTAGTTCACCCAAATATACAATTATTCACGTTAAACTCATAATCTCAATTTATCACATTAAAAACACGAAAAATTCGCATTCTCAGACAATTACACTTCTATGTCATAACTCCCAATCCCTCGGACCTTCGGTCTGAAATTTCAGTCATAAACAATTTACACAAGCCCACCATTATTCTCCACAGAGTTATAAGTGCAGAATCTTAAACAATTAAAGATTGAGAAACCATCTAGGTTACTCACCTATAACTTCCGAGCAAATGCCTGGAAGTCCCAGCAACGTCCATGGAATGACATTCCAACTGTGCCTCTATAATAGTCAAAATGATCACACATTACCAAATGCTCAATCAGAAAGATTCAATAATGCACATGTAGAAATTAAAAAGTGTACAATGCATGTTGGTGACATTCCCGGCACTATTCCACAATTTCCCTTTCTTTTATCCCAAAACCAACTTTTCACCTAATATCCGAATGTGATAAGTTTGATAAGTTCCATAAAGGGTCTAAAACCCTTCGAAAGATTTTGCCCACGTTTACCATACCATATAACACTAAAACATTCAGACAGTATACTAGAATTCTCAAGAAAGACCTCAAAGCCAATGTCACTTATAACTAGATCTAATTCACCCATTGTACTAAGTTTCAAAAGACTCCAAAAGCATTGAATTTGTTTCAGAAGTCCCCAAGTTATACTCCAAACATCATGAAACTATCTTTAGGTTAAAAATAGAAATCTATACTCAACTTTCATTCAACAATGTGAGATCTTAAAAACCTGAATTAAAGCTTTCTTTCTTCATATCATTTGTAGACCTCTATCTCTAGTTTAGAACGAATCAAAAATCACTTCATTTAGATGTTTAAATCATCAGTTATGTCTGAAAAATCAAAACATATTAGTACAGAAAACAGGGGCTCGCCACGACGAGCTGTCGCGGCGTAGCATGCTGGAGCTCGTCACGACGAATTTCCAAAAGCTTGCCGCGGCGAGGGCCCTTCCACACGCCGCGACAAGAACGCTCTTTCTCGTTGCGTCGTGGCGCAGGCACGCCGCGACGTGCGATCCTAAACCCTTCTTCTTTGACATTTTTTCCTCTTCTCTCTTCTCAAATTTTACTGATAACTTATCAATATTCAACCACAAGCTTTAAACACCATAAATGCTTCTAACTACAAAATGAAGAATATATATAAATTTCTTACCTAGCAAGCTTTCAACTCTTCAAAACTTCAAAAACTCCCCTAACTCTCTACCTCTCACCAACACCTACGACCATCTCTTATACTCTCACAAATCATCAAGAAGCAAGCAAGAAGACAATAAAAAGTCTTGTAGAGAGGGTGAATCAAGAACCAACGAAGGGAGGAGATGAAATGCCCTAAAATGGAGGGAAATGTTTAGCTATTAAAGATATTTTGGTGATTTTCCAAAGAGAGTGTCGTCAAGACTAAGGACACTTGGGTTTATCTAAAAGCCTTTGAACCCTAGACTAAGTAGGCAAGCCACTTGTCATTTTCCTCAAACACTCTTCAAGTTCTTTCTCTTTTTCAACTTAATTTCTAGTCCAATTGGTCCCCAAATTCCAATGGCTCAACATTATAATTCGTAAAATCATGTATCAAATTTTTCAGTGCCATTGGACAATCATTTTAGTACCGGAAAGCTAATCGGTCCATCACCTGGCCATTTCTCCGGTCCGAACATTTTCTCCCAAAATTTCCCAAAAAATTGCTAAGAGTCCTTAACAACTGAGAAACACTCATAAAACACTCCAAATCAAATTTTCAAACACAAATATCCCATAGTTCACATAACAAATTACATTTAAACATATATGCCGGGAAATGTTATGAATGCATGTACAAATATGTGCATGTGCAAAATGTATCATTCATCTCTATTTAGAGGCCATCTAATGTATAAACATGTCAAGATATGTTTCTAACTCCTAGCCCGTCCCAAATGACCAATTTATCCTTCCCATCGGTGATGGGATGTTACAAATCACAAATTTCATTTGGTTTAAATTTCTTATCATTGAGAAAAGTCTCATCATCTCCATTATTCAAATTTGTTGCACCAAATGATGTAACAATACTTTTATATCTAAGATTAATTTTCAAGTCGCTCTCTTTTATGAAACTTGACTCTTCATTGATAAAAAATCAATATGATCAAGGCAAACTGGATCCATATAACTAATTATTCTATTAAGAATCATAGTAAATAAATAAAATTAAATTATTAATAAATTACAAGAAATTATACTAAACTAAATAATGATAATAACATATATTTCTAGAAGCATTAAGTTATATAAAACAAAGATCAAATGGTTCAATATCTTGTGTTTCAATATATTTCTTTTCAAATGGATTAATTTAAATGTTACATGTACTTTAATTCCTTTCATAATTAATTGCACTTATACATCGACTCATAATTTGAATTGCAAATCTTTATATTTTTGGAACACCACTTCTAAATTGGTCTCACTAAACAATTGTAAGACAACAAAGTAACCTTATAAAAGATCTAAATAGACACTAGGATTAAGAAAAGTTCCAGTAGCAAACAACATATAGTAAAGTTACGTTTTCTATATTCCATTGATGACTACAAGATAAGGTGTATAAAAAAAGACCTATTTTTCAAATTAACCTTGTTGCTTCCTTGATGAAATAATCTCACTAAAGGCTCACAAACTTGAATAACAAATTGACATTGAGATCAAAATTCATGATTTTTAGGTACAATTATAGAAACTTCTATTTCAACATTAGACCCGATATACTGAGATACAATCAACTTATCACTTGTAAAAATTTGTCTAAACTCGTTCTTTATTATAAAAAAAATATTGAAGTGATAAGAAATTAGTTGCGAATCTTGTAATGGTAGGATGACACAAATTCCTACCCTTAGTGAAACTCTTTCTAATCAAATTTAGAAATACATAGTTATAGATAAACTTGATTATTTTTCTTACTTTTGCATCGTTTTATCAATGATAAGAAAGTATCTAAGATCTCCTATATTTTTTAACATCAAATCAATACAATGTGCAGCACAAGGGAGTCTAATAAAAAGATTTATACTTGCTTTACAATCATTTTTTAGATCCTTTATAAGTATAATCATTTTCAGTGATAAACCATACAATATTTTCAAGCTCAAATTCATTCACAACATCATAAAATATTTGAAACAAAGTATTAACAATTCCAATGAGGCAAGATGCACTAATTGACCTTAAAAACATTGTCCCCTTAGTATAATAAACCAAAAAATTGATAATAGGTTTATGCTTATATTTTTCTAACCATCACATTTAATTGAACACCCAAAAGTTGCCAAGTCATTATTCTTTCATCTAATTAACTTTTTCTTATAAATAGAACTACTAAGAAAATTACCTCTATAGATTTTTATCTAGATCGTAAGAGGAAATAACATCTACTATAACTTATAATAATAAGACTAAACAATATTAAATGATACATCTCCACCATAACCATTATTGTGTTCATATTATGAAATGTTTTCATAACGTACTAGGAATTGAAGGTTGAGTTTCAGAAGCTGTTTGTGGAGAAAAAAAGTTAGACACATGTTTTCTTCTTTTCCTGACATCAGGTATAGCAATCTCTTCTTGTTCGGTAGGAATATCATTTTTAACATTGTTATTATCATCCTAACTGTCGCAAAAAGAACTTCCAATGCCAATATTGTGATTTATTCTTTGCTCTTTACCTTTCTCACTTTGATAATATTCAAATAAAAATTTAGTCTATCATTTTATGTTATGACTAATTTTCTTATAAGGCTTCGCATTGCCTTTGATTCGAACTAAATGTTTCTTTAGTAATTTCCCCACCTTTTAAATGTTTGTTACATCACCTTTTAAATGGTCATTCACTTCGGGAACAAATCTAGCATAAGTCCAAAGTAGATTATCGAATCATCATGAAGAGGTTGAATTATCAGAAATACTTAAACTTTCCTCTATTTATCTGTAAAAATAAATAAAGATATATGTCAAAATAAGATTAATAACTTCACACTCAAAACAAAGTTTTTGTATATAACGTCATTACATATCTATAAAATTTTAATAGATAATTATAAGTATATCTAGGTAGCTTCTATCTTAAATCCTTAACTTGGTAATGCACATTGCCAAAGTGACTTTATTGTACAAGATAAAAAGAAAACATATTGCTTAAACATTTATAATTTCACATTATATTGATTAATGAGTATACTTTTATAAACACATGTCGTATATCCCATAGAGTATTTTTCTACTATGCATTTAACTACCCATTATAGCTATCATCTTAGAAATATTCATTTCCAAAGTTTAATTTTGTGTATTTGTAATGTTATTTTCTAATGATGTTGATGTATAAATGCAAACATTTTATTGTTTAACTTAGTTACATATATTAAATGATTTAATTATATACTAAACCTTACACTTAAATGATTAATCATATATTAAAAACTTTTTATATACAAGCAATAATTCGTAGTAATTTTGATCTCATTTTCATGATTATAAGAGTCAAAATAACCTGAAAAATCAAATAAATAAGACTCCATGGCTTCATAAACCCATTTACAAAAATGTATAATGTCAATAATAGAAGTATATATATATTCAACAACACAATCTATTTCATAATTTTCCATAAATTCAACTTAGTTTTCACCCTAAATTCATTTAAATTTTCCTCTACAAAACTACATAATTAATTTAAATTTTATAGTTTGTAAACAACCCTAACCCAAGACATGATTATCAGAGGTTTAAACAGTCCCTATAAGCCTTATGTTTCAACACAAGCACAAAAGCACAAGCTTCAATCGAAACTAATGTTCTTCATTGGAAAGTTCTTTCTATTTTTAACTCAAACCATTCATAAATCAAAAGATTCCAGACTTATAACTCACATGTAATAGAATAATAACAACTAAAAAAATAAAAAAAAGCAAGTAAAACCTAAGATTGTCGAGTCGTAGGGAGAAGGTTATGGGATTATGGCAAGTTGTAGGAAGAACTTGGAATGTGGGGATGTGCTGACAATAAGGAACTGGTGGCTAGTGAGATTGCGGTGGAGCTTGTGTAATGGTGTTGAGGCCCAAACTAGTGTAATGAATGCTTTGAAATTTGAGAATTAATTTGAGAACATGTTTGTAAGATTTTTTTACCTAACCTTCCTACTGTTCACGTATGATTGTATGGTCCATTTAAAGCATTTATCCCTTAACACACGCACATCTTGTGTAGCGCCCCCTTACCGTGGAGTACACACCGGGACGCCCGTGGGTCGTTCCAACGCATATCCCACAGTAAGGAAGTGCTACGACTGAAAACAGTCACTAAACACTCACATGGCATCAATAAAATTAAACCGTAACATGCAATTTACTAGAATTTTAAAACCACAATAATAACTTTTCATTAAATATCATCAATCCCAAAATATAGACAAGTCTATCAGTCCCCTACAGTCACAATACAATCATCCAAAAAGGGAAACTGATACAAACGTCTATACAAAGATCATCCCAAAAATCAACTCAAAAATCACCCCAGCTGACCGACCCGCGATCCATCGCTTCACTTGATCACAAACTCGCACGGTAGGAAAATCTATCACGGGAGCAGAGTCCTACTGACGCTGTCCTGAAAAATATATTGCAATGTTGGGTGAGTTTGCAAGCTCAATGAGAAACCATCATCGATGGTTCACCCAATTCATGCATATACACATAGTATATATCACATAATACACTTTAACGCATTTTTAATACACTGTACACAATCTACACATT
>JANIHY010000004.1:18731809-18748248 GCA_027479065.1 Erythroxylum brevipes | reverse complement strand
GTTTGATTTTCATATAGACACATGGATCCTGGCTTTCGGGAACGTCCCGGCAACAAAAATTTTTGTTTTCCGCACCGTGGGCATGTGATGCTCACACCGGGATTTTCCTACAGTTAATACTAATCCAATAGATCAAGTTGTAAATGAGGAACAACCAAAAATTGCTGAGCAACCAGTTGACCAAAAGGTTGAGCAACAAGTTCCTCGTGAGGACGATGATACAACATTGAGGAGATCTACTACGGTGAAGGTCATCATTACCTAGTGATTATATAGTGTATCTACAAGAGTCAGATTACAACGTTGGAGTCGAAAATGATCCTGAAACGTTTTCATAGGCCATAAGTTTTAAGGAATTAGACTTGTGGTACAAAGCTATGAAGGATGAGATGGATTTTATGGCATCTAATCAAGTCTGGGATCTCATTGAGTTACCAAATGGCGAGAAAACCATTGGATGTAGATGGGCATTTAAGACAAAGAAAGACTCATAAGGCAACATTGAGAGACATAAAGTAAGATTTGCTGCCAAAGGGTTCATTCAGAGGGAAGGAATTGACTACGCAGAGACATTTTCTCCTGTATCAAAGAAAGATTCTCTTCGTGTAATCATGACATTAGTAGATCATTTTGATCTTGAGTTACATCAATGGATGTGAAAACGGCATTCCTCAATGGTGAACTAGACGAAGAGGTTTACATGAAACAACCTGAAGGATTTTACTCTAGTGATGGTGAGCATTTAGTTTGCAATCTTAATAAATCCATATATGGGTTAAAACAAGCCTCCCGACAGTGATATTTAAAATTTCATGAGATTATGATTTCATTCGGTTTTGAAGAGAATATAATGGTCCAGTGTTTATACCAGAAGGTCAGCGGGAGTAAGACTTGTTGTTTTGTGTTTCACATGGATGATATTTTGCTTGCGACTAATGATAAGAGTTTGCTATGTGAGGTGAAACAATTTCTCTAAAAAAAATTTTGATATGAAAGATACGGGTGAGGCATCTTATGTCATTGGCATTAAGATCCATAGAGAAAGATCTTGAGGCATTTTGGGTTTATCTCAAGAGACCTATATCAACAAAGTTTTAGAGAGATTTCGGATGAAAGATTATGCACCAAATGTAGCATCCATAGTCAAGGGTGATAGATTCAATTTGAATTAATGCTCGAAGAATGACTTTGAGCGGGAACACATGAAGAACATTTCATATGTTTCAGCTGTCGGAAGCCTTGTGTATGCTCAGGTCTACACCCGATCTGACATTGCATATGCTGTTGGAATATTAGGAAGATATCAGAGTAATCCAGGTATTGACCACTAGAAAGCTGCAAAGAAGGTTATGAGATATCTTTAGGGCACAAAGGACTACATGCTTTTGTACAGACGAATTGATAACTTGGAAGCAGTTGGATACTTCGATTCAGACTTTGCTAGCTACATTGATTCAAGGAAAGTAACATCTGGTTATATATTCATGCTAGCTAGTGGAGCTATATCTTGAAGAAGTGGTAAGCAGACCTTGATTGTTACTTCCACTATGGAGGCTGAGTTCGTATCATGTTTTGAGGCCACCTCGCATGCTGTATGGTTGAAGAGTTTCATATCTAGGCTTCGAGTTGTTGATTCAATTTCTAAGCCTTTAAAGTTGTATTGTGACAACTTCATTGCGGTCTTTATAGCTAAAAATAATAAGAGTTGAGGACGAAGTAAGCATATCGACATTAAGTATTTAGCTATAAGAGAACTTGTTAAGGAAAGGAAAGTTGTAATAGAACACATTAACACTGATTTGATGATTGCAGATTTTTTAACTAAAGGCATGCCACCTAAGCAATTTAAGAATCACATAGTGCAAATGAGACTTGATTACATAATATGATTTTGTTGTATATTTATTGATTCAATGGAACTCTTATTCAATTTGATATTTTCTCATATATTTTGTGTGCACATTTTAATTGATTTTGAGAAATGTTATTTAATTTGGCCTAGAATAAACATATGATTTATTCATTAAGTTTAAGGGTTAGTAATGAGAAAATTTTGTGTATGTAATACATAGAAGATAATACTCACTATAAAAAGACCTATCGCCATGATTCATATACTTGCTTTCTTGTTATATGCAGTGTTGGGTTAAATGGACCAAGTGGGAGAATGTAAGATTTTTTTACCTAACCTTCCTATTGTTCATGTATGATTGTATGGTCCATTTAAAGCATTTATCCCTTAACACACGCACATCTTATCGCCCACATTCCCGACCTTCCTCTTCTGTGATGGGCAGTAGGTATGGAAGTGGTTTAAAAACGTTAGTTTGGGTCCCTATTCTCACTAAGTATCTGTTTTATACTATCGATCATGCTAAGGAGAGGATAGAAGATTCAGACACTCAAAGATATTCGGACTTCGGTGGGCAACGGCTGGAAGTATTTTGTATTTTCGGTTAAATTTTCGTTGCTATATACATGCATGTATCTTACGTAAATTTGCATGAGATGCATGCCATATTGTTGCTGTTATTGTATCAATATTAGATCATAAAATTTAAATATTAATTAATTATGTACAACCAAATATATATTATAAAATTTGAAGGATAAATTATTGTTTTACGCATGTATTTTATTTAATTCATACTTATTAATTACGTATTCTACGTAACTTGGAAATATTATTTTGTGAACTGATAATTTAATATGGATTATCGTCCAAGTTTATATAAAACCTCACAAAGTCAAACTATAAATTTGAAAGTAAATGCATGTTGCTAAAAATGATTATTATAGTTAGGCCTAGTTCCAAATCCCGCGTGAAACAAACAATGGAATGGAGCTTCCTTTGTGACATTTTGTGGCTGCCAATTCGATACAGTTTTATTTGTTTATTTGGATTGGCGTTACTTATCTCCTGAATCTGCATGCGTCCATTTTCATTTTCGTGCGTACTCTTATGCTATGCACCAATTTGGTCAAGCTCCAATCGACCTCGCAAGGAAACGCTTCTCAACATGCTGCTATTGTTGTCTTCCAGTAAGCAAATATCCGGGACCCTTCTGGTCTCCCAAGTCATTCTCATCTATCTCTGCCACCAGAACTACCAAATGGAACTCAACCACCAATGTTATCATCATCAACCCAACTCTGTTGATCATGGAGTCATGTTCTTCAATGAAGCAACTGAAGCAAATCCAAGCCCACATGACCCCAACCGGTCTCATTACCCACACCTTTCCTTGCAGCCGGGTCTTGGCTTTTTGTGCCCTCGCTGACTCTGGAGATATAAATCACGCCAGTGCTCTGTTTAAACAATTTCAGAATCCCAATACGTATATGTGGAACACGATGATTAGAGGTTATGCCAAAGCCAAGTTGCCCATTTTGGGGTTCTCCTTTTTTCGCCAAATGGTTAGGCAACGGGTCGAATTGGATAGTAGAACCTTTATTTTTGTGCTTCAAACGTGCGAGCGGTTCTTGAGAGCTTTAGAGGGAAAATCCGTTCATTGTGCCATTTGGAAGATGGGTTTTGATTCTTCTTTGTTGGTCCAGAATGGGTTGATCCATTTTTACAGCGTGTGTGCTTGTTTGGGGTTAGCCCGTCAAGTGTTCGATGAAATTTCTTTTAGAGACGTCGTTTCTTGGACGTCGATGATTGATGCTTATTCCCAGCACAACTGCTATAACGAGGCTTTGGAGCTTTTTAATTCCATGTTGTTTAGTGGGGTTGAACCAAACGAGGTCACTGTCATTGCTGTTCTTTCGGCTTGTTCGCTGAAGGGTGATTTGAAAGTGGGAAAGAGTATTAATGAATACGTGAGGAAGAGCAATTTAAATCGTAGCCTGAATTTGATGAATGCTATTTTGGATATGAATGTGAAATGTGGCTGCCTGATTGCTGCAAGAGAGATTTTTGATGACATGTTAACTAAAGATGTGTTCTCATGGACTAGTATGGTTAACGGGTATGCTAAAAGTGGTCGGTTAGAAACGGCAAGAAAGTTGTTCAATGAGATGCCTGAGAGGAATGTAGTTTCTTGGAATGCAATGATTGCTGGTTATTCTCAATACAGTCAACCAAAGAAAGCTTTAGAGTTATTTGATGAAATGGTGGATGTAGGGTTGGTTCCAACAGAGAATACTTTGGTGTGTGTTCTCTCTGCTTGTGGCCAATTGGGAAACATGGACTTGGGGCAGTGGATACATCAATCCTACATAAGTCAGGAATGGAGCGAGATTAGTCTGATTTTGTCGAATGCACTTATAGATATGTATGCTAAATGTGGATTTGTAGATGTAGCTGGTAAAATTTTCAATAGCATGCTAGAGAGAAATTTGGTTTCCTGGAATTCCATAATTGCTGCTTATGCTGCTCATGGGTATAGTGAGCAAGCTATTATTGCTTTTGAGCAGATGATAAAAGGAGGAATTAAACCAGACGATATCACATTTGTTGGTTTATTGTGTGCTTGTACTCACGGTGGGTTAGTCACTGATGGCAAAATCTATTTCCAGAACATGAAAGGAAGGTACAATGTAGAACCCAAGAGGGAACACTATGCTTGTATGATTGATTTACTGGGTCGAGGTGGACTCCTAAAAGATGCCTATGAATTGATAAAAGGGATGCCCATGGAGCCATGTGAAGCTGCTTGGGGTGCCCTTCTCAACGCTTGTAGGATGGTTGGGAACATTGAACTGGCTCAGCTTGCTGCTTATAAACTTCTAGAATTAAATCCGGAGGATAGCGGGGTATATGTCCAGCTAGCAACTACCTGTGCTCACAGGCGAAGTTGGGCTGACGTGGGAATGGTTAGAAGTGTGATGAGAGATAGAAGGGTTAAGAAGATTCCCGGACATAGCTTGATAGAGGTTGAGGGTGAGTTTCATGAATTTTTTGCTGGTGATAAATCACGTCCAGAATCTGAGGGTATTTATAAAGCATTACAGGAGTTAGTTTCGCTATCCAAACTGAAAGACTATTTTGAAGTTGAATCTTCTTGCCACTATATCTGATCTTTGAATACACGGATGGTATCAGCAGGCCAATTTCTTACTGGGTAGTGTTACATTCTTCATATCTCTTAATGCTGAGTGGAAGTGAAAACTCCTCACCTATTAATACCCTAATAGGAAGGGCAAGGAAAATGACCATTTAATGATCTTTTATACGGAGGAGGAAAGAGATATCACTCTGGAGTCTGAACATGTTGGGTTCACTAAGTGGAAGAACAAAGTATTTTCTTTTCTCAACACAAGAAGGATTCTTAACATCTTACATTCAACAAGTTTTGGGGGTCGAGCAGATTTCCAGGATTATGGATGGTTTTCCTACCGGGAGCATTTGGGGGCATCTTGCTGTTTCTGCTTAATAGACCTGTAAGCCAACAGCAAAAAGGTTTTCTGATGGGACCTCCGCACTGTGGGTTTATTTAATAGCCCATTCACTGACATTCAATCAATGGATGACCTACCTCGGCCATATCAAGGACGTAAAAGTACAGGCTGTCTTCTTACAATGAACAACAAAACCCTATCAACATTTTTTTTGAAAAGAAAACTGCGACAACATTGCTAAAACACAAGGGATAGAATTAGATAGAGCTTGGACTTGCCCTCTACAATGTTGGATGGAACTCAGTATAAGATTTCGAGGTTGACTTTAGATGGGTATGTGAAGTTTTTGATTATTCGAGAATGAAAATTACTCGTTCTATGAAGTTTCCTACTCCACTTATGTCGATTGCCTTTCCAGATGATTGCAGAACAAGGGCTATTGGTGCTTCAAATGGGATCATTTTTGCAAGGAAGAGTAAAGTGAAGGAGGATGTGAAGGAGGGTGGATTGCGAGATTCAATGCGGTTGGTGAGTGTGTAAGAGCCACAGAAACAGTTTTTGAGGTCAACGTATATCAGGTACTTTCATAGGACTCGGTGAGAGAAGTCTAGTGAAGGGAACCATACCAGTTAATAATGAGGCCAAAAGAAGGTGAAATTGGCAGAATGTGATAAGTTGTTGAAGTTGTTCAGACATAAGGATACTATGTTTCGGTGTTGTGTGGGAAAAATGCGGAGGATGTTGTGGCTGTGATGAAGAAGTTGGTGGCAAGGAAGTTGTTGAAATGTGTGTCAAATTCAAAAGAGGAGGTGCTTGGATTGTTGTAGGAGTTCTTGCAAAGCAGCCGACTATGCAAGACATTCTGATCTTTTGATTGGCTTAATGAGGAAGGTACTTGAAGTGCAGGCAGAGGATATTGCACCTTCTGAAGCTTTGAAGTGGCATATTAGAAATCTCATGCGTTAAGTTGAGGAGGAGATCAGGATCCAGCAATCATTGCAGGAGATTCAGGCCATAATTTCTCCTCCGTTGGAGGAATCGCTGGAAGAAGGTGAAGTTTTCTTCTGTTTTGTCTATGCAAGGGGAAAAAAAACTTTCTTTCTGAACACCTTTTGCTGGGAGAAGCTGACGATTTTGTATCATGAGAAGCTAATTATGAATTGCTCGGTCGGTGATTATGTAAAGCAGAACTACTACAAACAAGCTTCTGTATTTACAGGACCTTGTGGTCGAGGAGTTATGGTGGAAATTTTTTTATTGGAAAAGGCATGGCTGCTTGACATTGATGAGCCATTGGGGCAGTAAACGTTTGAGAATGTTGTAGCGTTTAAAACTTGAAAAGGAAAAACGCTTAAGTTGGATCATCAATTGCAATAAGGCTAATGTCCCTCGAAAGTGTTAATTCGAATCATCAAAATTTTAAAGGTGCGAATTCTTTGTTGTGAAATTAATTGTTAGTAGTTTGGCAAGATTATCCAGGTTTTATCGATATATTTTCAAGTTTGTGGTGTTTGTCTCATGCAGCAAAGATTAGTACCATTGGCTCTCCTACTTTTGCTCTAAGTTCATCCAGAATCTAGTTCCAGCTCTTTCTTACTTAGCATAATGAATTAGAAATGGTTTTGTAAATACGAATTTTCAATTAGGTTTTGTGGTGTTTGTCAGCTAAAATTCCATTTGTTATGCAATGAGAGAAGATTTAACTTTGGATCCATCGCCCGCATTGCTAGTCCTCTCGCTATGTCCCTGCTCTTCATAAAAATTCCATAATTTTGGGCTCAAGAGCTCACAAACTCAACTTCAATGAACGCGAGGGGTTGTGTCAAATACTTACAGGACGGTTAGGAAAAGCATCGACCAAGTTGTTGATCTATGTGTTACAATTAACCAGCTGGTTGTAATTTGGTGCTAATTATTTAAAGATATTATTTATTTTATGTATAATAGACGTATATAATACAGTTTATAGGATAAATATACATTATAAGTAAAATTATGATGAAATAATAATAATAAAATTCATTAGACATTTATGCATTATCTCTAAATTGTTCTTAGTTATTATTTTATTAAGATTGGACATTAATAGAACATAAAAAAAAACTAGGACATGATTTTTTCCCCTTATGAAGTAAGTAGTTGATTTCATAGATTAAAGTATGGAGATATTTAAATAAATATGTGAGTGTTTATTAGAGAATAAGTTCTCTATACTGATATCATATAAGAGATCCATTTGGAATATTTATGTCGATGAAAATTCCGTTTGTGATGATTGTATAAGTGATTATTTGATTTGAGATCTTCAAAGTATCTCATATAATGACTACTATGCTTTGGTACTATTTATAACTTATTCTAGTCAAAAATAGCCCCGTAGTAGTCACTAGATATAATATGAAGTATATGGAAGTAGTGAAGAGATTAATATATAATTTATCACCCTAAAGTGATTAGAGAGAAGTTTCGTTATTCTTGATTAGTAATGATTCGAAATTTTTTTGTCCATGATGGCCTTAACTGAATCGACTACTAATAATGGAGAATTAATATGATTAGACTTAAATAAAATATACATTAATTTCATGCTCTATGTCTAATTAGAACATTATATGATGAAATCATTCAATCATAATAAAAAATTCAAGCACTTGAAGGTTAATCAAAATTACTTTGACATCCTTAAATATTTGGGCATTATAAAATGTTGCTAGATGGTAATCTTTTGATCTATGAATTAAATTATTTAATTAGAAAATTAAAGATAAATTAAAATAGTTTATTTTATTTAATTATAAATATAATTTAAAGTTATAATTTATATCCATTATCAACATATTTAGGAACTTAATGGATCATACATAAAGAACGAGTTGAAGAGAGAAAAAGTATTTTAATTAAGTTAGACTTAACTGTAAAATTTAAGAAACTTTATGATTAAATATGATATATTTAATAAATAAGAATCAAAATAGATACCAGATTTTATTTGAGCATAATTAACATTTAAAATTTTAATTATAGCTAATTATAATTTTAATTAAAATTTAATTGAAATTAAAATTTTTATTTCAATTAAAATACTAAAAGGACCAAGTCTTATTATAAATAGGCTTAGACTCTAAGGGAGCTAACACTCTTTGCCTAACCAAGTATCGCAGCATGTTTTGCGGACATTGTTAGAGACCAGACAATTGTGTGACTACGGTGGTTGAGAAGAGACAATTTCAAAAATAGTTCAAGGAAAATGACAAGAAAAGGGTCAAGCTTTGAATAAATTATGAATTATGATTCGTGCTTTATTATATTTTATATGTTAATCATGTTATAGAATTTAAGTGATCATGGCATCGAAAAATTATAACAAAAAAGTTTATTATTTATTCTATTGGGTATATGATTCGATTCCTCCTTAATTTTCTAATACTAGGTTTGTAAAGAACAGGAGAAGCTAAAAGGGAGAAACTAAGACGGAGAAGAGAGCGCGGGAGTAAGAGAGAAGTTAGGGTGTGAAAGAGTGAAATAAAAAAAGAAAAATCTCGTGCCAAATAGGAGAGACGACCTAGGTTAATCTTGGAGAAGAAGCTGACCGTTATGTTTAAACACTAATAAGCAATTCAAACATCATTTACCAAAGATAAGCTAATATTTCCTTGTATTCTTTTACATAAATATGTCCCCATCTAAGCAAATTCTAACAAAGGCACCCTTTTTTATAATAGATTGGTGGAGATGCTATTTAATAAATACCATGTCACACATAAGGTTTATATGTCTATTCTAACAAGGGCACCCATTTTTATAATAGATTGGTGCAGACACTATTTAATAAATACCATGTCACACATAAGGTCTATATGTCTTAACATACATAAACCAATGGCTAAGTTGAGATGTAAAATAGAGAGGTCAAGCTAATATTAGAGAAGAAAGTGGATCCTTATAGGAAGGGTATGGTGCATAATGAGCATAAAAAATTGCTTATAAGACACCTATTGGTATGTTCTCATATAAATTAATATTTGATAAGCTATGTCATCTTTTAGTAGAGACAGAGGTCAAGGCATATTGAGCAATTAAGTTGTGTAATATGAACCTAAATGAAATAGGTGCCTAGATAAAGTTGCAATTACAAAATTTGAAGAGTTGAGGAATGATGACTATGAAATTTAAAGAATTTACAAAGAAAAAACTAATATCTTTCACGATAAGAAGATATTGAGGAAAAAATTTATTGTTAGAAAGAAAGCTTTTTTTTTTCAATTTAACGTTGAATTTATTTCCAAGTTTTGTTCTCATTAGGTTGAACTTGTCATTGTGATTAATGTTTTTCATTATGATGTAGTAGAAACTCCAAACTTGGAGAAAAAAAAAAGATGTTTAAGATGAATGGTCATTAACGAGGTGAGATTGAAAGATCTAATCTATGAGGAGTGATATGACCCAAAAGAAGAATAAATCTAACAACTTTTAAAAACATTTATTATTGGGTGGCAACCCAATATTTGAGCATGTAACTACCATCCTCCAATTATACTTAGTTTGTTCTTGTCAGTGAACTAGTAACTTTACTCAATTATTTATTTTTTCATATCAGCTATCTTTTTTGTTATAATATATGTTATTTTTTTTACATTGAGGCTAATATAGTGTTTGAGTGTATGAGAAGAGTAAGAATCATTATATGATGTGTTTAATTATAAAATTTCTTTTAACTTGTTCCAAATGGGCTAAATTATCATAAATATTATAAGGTAAAACTAGCTGAATATGAAGATGAGATATATTAAATGGTTAAGTTAACTTGAGGAGTGAATTGTAATTAACATTAACAATTGACTTAAAAAGGAACTGTGAATTTTTTTGGTATATTAATTAACTATGCTAAATTGAGAGATCTATTTCAAGTTCTACTTTCTTAATACATGCTTTTCTTCTAAGTGGATGTATCTCTAGAAATTGCTTTGAATTGTTTTAACATTAACCAATATACGCATGTATGAAAAGGATAAAATCCATATTTAATTTAATGGTTAATTGTAAAAAAATCTCTAATTTTCTCAATTTTTAATACTAGTCCAAACTTTGAAAAGTGGCACTAAAATGCTCAAACTTTCAATTTTTACAAAAATAGCACAACATTAAGTGTTCCATTAACGTTGTTAACATGACATGCCATGTTAGATTTTTATTTTGCCACGTGGCTGCCATATAGGATAGTGGTTCCATGTATGATATTTATTATTTAACAAAAAAATGTTAAGATTGAAAAAATAATTACAAAAAATGATATCAACAATTTAGGTCATTGTTGCATGCATTTCTCTATTGATGGGATTTTAATCTATCAGTTGAATGATCTCTATATTTCTAATCTTCTTTTGACTCCTTTTTTATTTCAACCTCTGGCCAATAAAAATTATCTTGACACATTCACAAAACTTTGATTGCAACAAAATCAAGAGGTTTAACATATTTTTTGTGGAAAAAAATCAAGCCTTGGTCTATATTTTATACGAAGATAAAGAAGAAGCTCCAGATGCAAAATAACTTGATCTTTTCTGTTGCTTCCTCCCTCTCCAGTCTCCCTTACCTCTATACAAAGAATTTATATTCACATTTCCTAACCTATTGTTGTATTATATTTAAAATTAATGATGCTTTGAGAATTTATCCGAGTAATGGAAATACTTTTCACTCATTAAGCTTTCAAAGTCACTCATTAGTCATCCATGGATATTTCTAGACAACTATTACATATATCGATCTGTACTTTTGTCATAGGCAAATGCTACATCATGAAAGTTGGAAAGCAATCTTTGTAGAGCAATAAAATGCATTAAACATGAAAACCAACATCCTAGTTATAGCTTTGTTGCTTTTATTCTGAAACCTATATACCTGTCTAAGAAAACCAGTTAGACCATGTTCCGGAGTGTTACCAAGAATAGTTGAATCTTATAGTAAAGAGAAGAGAGAACACAAAGAGACAGGAAAACTAAAACCGAAATCTATATCCTAAATCTGTTTAATTTCACTTGCCATCTACTTCTTGTTCCAAATAAATGCCATAGAAGTAGTCTTCACTATGGAAAAACAAATTGTTATCGGGTTCATAATAGATTTTGGAACAACATGATACATGGTAGCAATGAGAAGAAGTAAAACATATTAGAAAACTAGTAGATAAGAGATGCAAAGTTGCAAAGTTTTAGGTTTAATTAGTTTTTCAATTTTAACATATTTTTTATTAAATAATAAATATCATACATGATACCAATATTCTATAAGGCATCCATGTGGCGAATAGACAAATCTAACATGGCATGTCATGTCAAAAATGTTAATAGAACACTTAGTGTTGGACTATTTTTGTAAAAAAATTAAAAGTTTGAGCATTTTAGTATCATTTTTTAAAGTTCACGCCTTTATTGCAAAATTAAGTAAAGTTAGGAATATTTTTACAATTAACCCTTAGTTTAACTTTTCAACTTAAACATCTAACTTAAATTGACATCTCTTATCAGTCTTAATCAAAGTTTGAAAGAGAAAGTTATATTCAATTCGAGAAGCATTGTTTAAATTATCGATAAATGACTAATTATCTTTATTTTCCCCTTAACACCTCAATTTCCATCCTAATGCATTTTAGTATGGTTGAGTTTCAATTTTTCTGGCTCAAATATTTATAATTGGATTTACTAAGTTTAGCAATTTTGTGATAGATCATACGACACCTAATATGTAGATACGAGTAGTAATGATATACTTGGAAGGTGTAACAGTAGAATGACATCAATTATTCATATGATACATTTCGACAATAAAAGAATCAATATAGGGGAAACATATTGCAACCGTGAATGTTTTGGGAAATATAATTAATAAGTATAAATTGCATCGTGTTTTTGGGCTTAGTTTGATACATATTTAATTGTTAATTCAATCGCTAAGTATGTGTTTAGGTT
The DNA here is from genome assembly GCA_027479065.1 of Erythroxylum brevipes. NCBI lineage: Eukaryota > Viridiplantae > Streptophyta > Magnoliopsida > Malpighiales > Erythroxylaceae > Erythroxylum > Erythroxylum brevipes. The sequence goes on along the minus strand of JANIHY010000004.1, from coordinate 18,735,937 downwards.
AGAATTGTGTTAGTTTGTTAATTATTTATGTTTTAATTGCTTTATGGGATAGTACAAGTCTTTGAGCTTAAATATTAGGCTTTTCTGGTACCTTAATGTGTTTGTTAGTGTTTAAGGGTCATCATCGAAGAACGGAGAAGTTTCAGATATATTTAAGCTGAAATAACGGCCACGATCGTGACACAAGCATCAAAGTTGGCCCACGATCATGACAGAAGCCTAGGACATGGCTCGCGATCATGGCATGCATACCATGATCATGACAGAAGCTCAGGATATGGCCCACAATTGTGGCCTACATCGAACAGACGGGTAGACACTAAAAAATTTCAAGTTTCAAGCGATTTTTTGGACCTTTCAGACCTCGAAAAAATCCTAGGATTGCTCAAAACACAAAGGATATTTAAAGAACAAGAAAGAGAGGCGGGGGGAGCTTTTGCATTAGCCACTTTTGAGAAACCCTATAGAGAATTCATCAAGGGATCGAGAAAGAGAAGAAGGAAGAGAGAAGAAGTTGAGTCGATGTACTTCCCAGGTCGTGACTTTCTCGATGTCGCTACCTCCCATCATCCGTTCAGATTGTGTTTTCTTTTTATTTTTAGTTTTATTATTGTATATAATTGGTATAATAGTTTGATGATAGGATTTTTGAATGTTGAGGACGTTCTAAACTCACCTTTGGAGTTGTATCTTTGAATTTATGAAATCTGATTACTTATGTGCTATTTGGATTTATTGTGATTCAATTCTGTGATTGCATAATTTGATAATAAACTAAGAGAGTGAATTGAATGAAAAATGATTAAATTGGGCTAACGAGAGTTAGATGATTTAATAGAATTAAATTAAATTAAATCGGTAAATTGTGCAAGAGAGATCTTGCATAAGTTTTTGATAGTTTATTAGAGAACTTCAGAACTAATTAGGGTTTTGGATAGGTTATTAATTGAGAGATTGCAACATCCATAATCTGATTAGGGTTTATGATTTAGGGTTAATGTTTATAACTCGAGAGAGAGTAATCAACCTTAGGATCGTCTAGAACTAATAATTCAGTAATTCATAATCAGTTAGGTTAGCATTAATGATAGGTAAAATTTCCTTTCTCTTAATCGATAATTTCCTTAGGTTGATTCTTGGGTGTGTTGCAATTGCTTAGTAATGGTATTTTCATGATTGATTCTTAATTTGATTTGATTGATTGTATTAATTTCTCATTTTTTGTTTAATGCAATTTGAATTTTTGTATTGTTTTCTGGCCTTAGATTTTAGGATTAGATTATCCCTTATCGTGGGATCAACACCTTAAGTACTACACTAATAAATTGTGCGATTACGGATTATCAAGGGTTATTTATTAAAACTTACACACATCAAACACCCGATCAAACTTTTTGTGCCATTTTCGGGGAGACAATTAGTTTAGTTCTTTAGTCTAAGGCTTTTTCACTATCTTTTGTTTTAATTAAAAATAAAAATAAAATTAGAGAAAGAATTTTAGGGTGTAAAGTAGAGACACATCTAGGCATCTTAGAGTGAGAGTGAGACATCTGAAGAACTAGATGTCAAAAAGAAATAGAAAGAACAAGGATCGAAGATAGATATTATAGGGAGCAAGGAACTTTTACGAATTACAATGAGGCACAGTGTAATTGGGGAAGTAATGATCTTTATTGGAATATGTACACTTCGGGATGGCAGAACCACCCAGATTTCTATTGGTCCAATAATGGAAGTACTCATATGAAACATCAAGACCTATTTGAATTTCAACAAGATGAGTCCGGTTTATGGGATTCTAAATTGAAAAAAAATCATGGATAAGCTAACAGACATGGAAGAGAACCAGAAGAAACCCGAAGAGCAATTTGATCAAGTAATGGAAAATTATACCGCTTTTATTCATAACTTTGATATTCATAACCTGGAGATTCAAGTAAGACAACTTTCCCATGAATTTTATAAGAGAAGTGTGGAAGACTCTCTGAATAATATGGAGTTATATCAACAAGAGTAATATGAGGCTATTAAACTTAAAAATGGGGAAGAACAAGAAGAACCAATGGAAGACCATGATGAACCCTACCTCATAGAAGACTAAAAAATCAAGTAAGAGGATGAAGAAAAGGATGAAAACCCCTTATATTGTCTGCCAGATCTTAGTATACCATGCTTAAACATAAAAAAATCTTTGGTAGATGTCCACAAAAAGAATTTTATCCCTCCGATTAATGATAACCAAGTGACATTCAACATGAATGATGTATTAAAGAATCCGAAACAAAGTAGTTCATTCAGGATAATTAATGTGTTCAAATCTTCTAAATAACAAAAGGACGAAGAATAAATGACAATATACATCGAGTTTGAAGAAGCTATGAAAATCTTTGTTCGTGAAGCGGAAGAAGCAGAGGAGACGAAGGTGATTAAGGAGTGCAACTCACCATCTTACAGGAACTGTTGGACTCAATGGAAGATTCAGGGAGTTTTGTTATTTCCATTTTGTTGATAGTTCACTCAAAAAAAGGACATTATTGAGCTTAATTAGTTTTCATAATTTTATCATTATTGTCCTTCCGATCATTTTGTAATTTGTAGCTTACCTACAAGCTACAAAACTAATGTTGAATGAAAAGGTTGGATGCAAACCGCTCATAATTGATCCTGGCTAAGTTTCCAATGAAAAAAGAGCATTGAGCTACCAATGTTAAAAGAAGCACTGCATGGGAGACAACCCATGGATTTTTAATTTCATGTTATTTCCTTTGATTTTTAGATGGTTTAAATTATGTAGTTAGGTTATTTCGTTTCCAAATAAAATCGGGAAGGCATAGGTGATAGGTGCTTAATTGATTATTTAATTATTTCATAACACTTAGCGATTAACGATATAAAATTGCTTAAGATACTCACTTTGACACATATGTGATTTTAGACATAAGTTGGAAGCAAAAAAGTTAAAGTGAGTTGAAAGCATGATATTTTGGCCATTTTTTGAAGATTAAATTTTACTTGTCTTCATGAAGCAAGAAGAAGAAAATTAAAACACAACAAGAAGACAAAAAATGAAAACACAAAATGCAAAGAACGTGAGTTGCGTGATTATGCATGGAATTTTACATGCAATTTACATTAATTTAATGGCCATGCAATAAGTTAATTAATGGACAATGTATAAGGCAACGTCTATAGAACTAATGTACAGTAGGTGGAAGCATAAAATGTGTATATTGTGGACCAAAACATATGCACAATATGTAAAAAAACGCAGCAGTCCATTAGCTAAACAACAGCGTGAATTATGTGGTGAGCAGAGCAGCCAAAACATAGCACAATAAGGAAGAAAATGCACCAATAGAGTGGGAAAAGAAAACACAACATAGTACGTATGCGTTAAATGAAAACGTATACGTTAAACACATATGTTTCATGCAAGGCATGAAACGTAGATGTAGCAGATGTAATTTGTAAGGGTTTTTAAATGTGAACAGTAAGATGGATCGCAAGTTAATTTGTCACATCATTAAAAAAATAGTTGGTGAGAATAGGAGCGCAGAATAGGAGGCACAATGAAGAAAGAACTAAGGGGTTTCAGCTAGGGTTATTTTGAGTGAGGCTGAAATATTTTCTTTGGAGAGATCTATCAAAAGCTAAGTTCTCGACATTGACTCAGAGGTAACATCGACGCCGGTGACTCGGATTAAGTATATTTCACCGTTTTTGTTATTTCTTTTTCTCATTAGAAATTGATTGTGTTATCCTATGTTAATTGATTTGGGTTTTGTGTATAGATAATCATACTTTTGTTATTGTTTGGTTATTTATGTATAAACTCTTGGGTATTGTGAAAGCTTGATTTTAATGCATTCATTGAATCGTTTATTTGCAAAACCATTGCTAGAATTTTGATACAATCTGTAATTATTATGTTGAAATTCATGTGTAGTGACTAATTATCCGTAATCATTAGGGATAACATGACTTAGTTGAAATGGCGTATCGTATATGGTTGTTGCCTTGATTAATTAGTTTCTTAATTCATTATGCTACTACCTAATTAAATATAGAGATTTTATCCTAGGATATTCGGTGGTTAGATTTAATTAATGATCGTGTCATGATTAAACA
>JANIHY010000004.1:18711740-18731709 GCA_027479065.1 Erythroxylum brevipes | reverse complement strand
CTACTACCTAATTAAATATAGAGATTTTATCCTAGGATATTCGGTGGTAAGATTTAATTAATGATCGTGTCATGATTAAACAAAACCTAAGAAAACACTTGGGTTAATTATTAACCCACAATTAATAGTTGCTAGGAGAGAATTGAGGACAACAAATCAATGAAATATGTTTAATTAGTGTGTAAGCCAAGATTGAACTAAAAAATCGGGTCCTTACTGAATTTTCCACTTTTATCATTTTCGCATGTTTTCTTTAATTTGTTTTTATCAGTCTAGTTTCATTTTATTTTCTTATTTCTAAAACCAAAACTTCTCGTTTAACCTAAACACCAATTAATTTCATTTCAATAACTTTACACACACTCATTGTAGGATCGACCTAGACTCACTACTGTTATAGTAGTAGTCTAGTTATTTTATTTTGACTAGGGTTATGACACGCTATCAATAGGACTTCGACATGAATTAGATGATCGAGGAAGTTAGCAAAAGAGAGGTGAAATATCTATATAGAGTTAAGAAGTGATTTCGGGAAAGTGTAGAAGGACAAGAAGAAAATATTAGAAATTGGTGAAAATATTGTAGCGACAGGGTAAAATAGTCCATGCTAATTTCAACTAATTTTTACCATTTTACCTTTCCTTCACCTATATATTGATGTCACACTTCATTTTTTCATTGAATTTTTTTTTAACTTTATTTCTCTAATTTAGAATCTTCGAACGCTCTTACTTCTCTCTAGCCAAATTCCAAACTTCCAAACTCTTCCAACTTCTGCCTACTTGAAATCCATTATGTCTTTCATTAAGTAGTTCGCAAAGCATAACCAATCATCAGAAAGAAATCAAGTGTTGGGCCGTGGGAAAAGAGAGAGGGAAGCTAATTACGGAGCACCTTTCCCGAACTTCCTAAATGAGGAAGTATCCACTTTCACTCTCTTTGCAATAAGCAAATTATGGTTCTCAAGTATTTTCATTTTGAGACTTTAGATAGACTAGAATTGAGAGACAAGGTCGAAAATTTAGTAGAGAGACTTTAAAAGGGATAATTTATTCAATTTCAATACCCAGTTTACGAAGAATTTACCTTAGAATTCTTTACATCCCTTCAGTTCTCATCCAATAAACTTAGGGAATTATGGTTTAGGTTGCGAAGATAACCTTATGAGCTTAATTCTGAGACTTTGTATGAAACTTGTAGTTTCCTTGAATCGTCTATAGTAGATTAGTATGATGATTTTTAGTAGATCAGTATGATGATTTTTGTGTCACCCCTTACTGGACTGAACTAATTGGGTTAAGAGCATTTTGACACTAAGAATGCACAAAATAACATCATCAAGAGCCACAAACACTTGTTGCTGCACAAATTCATATGTTAAACTATTTTTGACAAAATAGAAATTAACAAGTGCTCAACAAAGGAACTTTTCTTATTGTAATGCATGGACCATAACATCCCGGTTTGCATAACCATCCACATCTTTAACGTAATTATTGTTACTCAACGTAAGAGGAGCAATAAATTAGGAATGAGTTATTTGGTTTTGGCCATCATTGGTTACTATAAAGTTGAGTGCAACGGATTTACAGTCTACCATCCTGAATTCATGAACCATCATCATCTATGGCGAGTTAAAATCCTGAAGTCCCATAATATGGAGCTTCGGTATATTAGTATCAAGATATATGTCAAGATCAAGACCAATCAAGCAAATTCAAATGCTCGACAACAACAAGAAGAGGATTTGACCAACGAGGAGTCCAAGGAGGAAGAAGACACAGATGAACCGGGCTGGAAGAAAATGCTCGATACAATCTCTGTAAACACCAAGGTAATAACAGATACACTGGTGGAAATCTCTAGAAGAATGAAGTAACTTGCCTAAACACAACAACGTCAGAACTTCGAGGCTTAAGGCGTCCAACTACCACCTCCGACACCATCCTTGCCTCCATCAACGTGATGCTTTCTTTCTAACCCTTTTCTTTTTAAATTTAGTCTTTATTTTATTTTATTTTTTGTTTTACTTTAATTTATGTTTCTTCTTGCCATGCATGTTTATTTTCCTCCTTCTCACATTGAGGACAATGTGTTGTCCAAGTATGGGGGGAGTTATATGTTTTGCTTTGAGTGTGAATGTTGCTTATTATATGATAGTTTATTATGTTGCATTTTGTGAATTACGTGAATGTGTCAATGGCTTAGATGGATTGAAATTGATTTAATTTTGAACATAGTCTCTTAGGTAGTGAAGAGTCATTATCTCACGAAATTAGTGAATTGGGTTCTTTGGCTAAATATACAAGTTAATTAGGATTTAGTATCAGTTTGTCACCCTCCAAATTGTCACATTCATTTATAATTTTAGGTCTTTTGAGTAAAGTAGCTTTGCTAATATTTTTTCTTGAAAAAAAGTAGCTAAAGCAACAAGGTAGGCAATAATAAAAAATGTTTGTTTTAAATAAATAATTATTCCACTAGCCTTCGGGTTATTAATATAGATAGTAGCCAGTTGAGAACGTGATGTAGTAGAGTAACCAGATCGATATGCATCATAAATGTGTGCCTTTGTGTCAAAAGGCTATAATGACTTTCCAACCAAACAACTTAATAAAAACATAACTTAGTCAAGTAACCGAATCGACATTCATCACCAATGTTTGCCTCCGAGTACAAGACTAGGTCTAGGCCTACAAAAATTAAATAAAAAGTAAAGTAAATAAAAGAAATGTTTTCTTATAAAACCTACCGAATTTGTAAATATCTTGACTTTTCATGAAAATGTACTTAGGAGTAGTTATAGCGTTTGAATGACCAAAGAATTATTAATATGTCTATATAATTGAAAATGGTGAGTAACTTGACATTTGGGTTTTGATTAATATGTATGTTTAGTCTAGAGCCCTTAGATGCGGATTTTGCATGTTAATGATTTGAAACAACTTGAATGATTGTGTTTAAAGTTAAATTTATTTCACAAAGTTGAAGCCATTGTCTAATTATTGCATTGTGTTTTTTGTGATTTTGTGTGTTTTTTGTTTTGTTTTCTTGAGGACAAACAAACTTAAGTGTAAATTGCATCATATTTTAGGTTTTAGTTTGATATGTATTTAATTGTTAATTCAATCTTAAGTATGTGTTTAGTTTAGAATTGTGTTAATTTGTTAATTAGTTATGTTTTAAGTGTTTTATGGGTTAGTACAAGTCTTTGAGCTTAAATATTATGTTTTTGAGGTACCTTGATGTGTTTGATAGTATTTTGGGGTTAACATTGAAGAATAGAGAAGTTTTAGAGACATTTGGGCTTAAACAACGACCGGCAATTGTGGCATAACAAGCCATGATCTTGACAGAAGTACTAGAGTTGGCCCACGATCGTGACTCACATGCAACGATTGTGATAGAAGCCTAGGATATGAGCCAAGGCTCAGATGTGGCCTACGATTGTGGTCTACAGGGTCACGGTTGTGGCCTGCATTGAACAAATGCTTAGACACTAAAAAACGTCAAATTTTGAGAAATTTTTCTGACCCCAAAAAATCCTAAATTGCTTAGAACACGAAGAATATTTAAAGAACAAGATAAAGAGGTAGGGAAGCTTTTGCATCAGCTACTTGTGAGAAACCTTAGAGAGAATACATCGAGAGATCATGAAAGAGAAGAAGGAAGAGAGAAGAGGAGAAGAAGCTAACTCGACGTACTTTTTGGATTAGGAGTTTCCCGACGTTGCTATCTCCCATCATCCGTTCATATCATATTTCCTATTTATTTTTAGTTTCATTATTGTATAGAATTGGAATAACAATTTGATGATAAGATTTTTGAATGTTGAGGATGTTCTAAACTCACCTTTGGAGTTTTATCTTTGAATTAATGAAATCTGATTGTTTATGTGTTATTTGGATTTATTGTGATTTAATTATGCCATTGCATAACTCGATAATAGACTGAGAGGGTGAATCAGATGAAAACGATTAAATTGGGCTAACGAGAGTTAGATGATTTAATAGAATTAGAATTAAATCAAATCGGTAAATTGCGCGAAGAGACATCTTGCATAAGTTTTCAGTAGTTTATTAGAGAACTTCAGAACTAATTAGAATTTTAGATAGGTTATTAATTGAGAGATTGCAACTTCCATAATCTGATTAGGATTTATAATTTAGGATTAATGGTTATAACTCGAGAGAGAGTAATCAACCCTAGGATCCTCTAGAACTAATAATTCATTAATTCATAATCAGTTAGGTTAGCATTAAGGATAGGTAATATTCCATTTTTCTCAATTGGTATTTTCCTTAGGTTGATTCTTGGGTATGTTGCAATTATTTAGTAATAGTATTTCTGTGATTGATTCTTAATTTGATCTAATTGATTGAATTAAATTATTGTTTTTAGTTAGTGAAATTTGAATTTTTGTATTGTTTTTTGGCCTTCGATTTTCAGATTAGATTATCCATCATCGTGGTATCGACACCTTAGGTACTACGCTAACGAGCTGTACGGTTGCAGATTAATCAGGGTTATTTATTAAAACTTACACACATCAAACACCCAATCAATGCCTTTGATGATGCAATAACATAGAAGAGTTTAATAAAGCAATATTATGCTCTATTCGACATGTACTCTGATAAATTACAATTACATTTTTACTTAATTGAGTTTTTATTTTAAGGTTGGAACTTAAAATTGAATTACCTTTGAAACTTTTGAATCTCAAAGCCTATAATGCCTATAAGTTACCTTTGAAACTTCTGAATCTCTTATGCTGCCTCCATCTAATAAATAACCAAACCTAATGCTTCAGTATTACTACCCTCTTTTATGATACTTACTGAAAATGTAGGTTTAAGATCAATTTAAAACAATAATAAAGACAACTCAATAACACAAAATTTAAGGAAAATAGGGATATAAGTGTTTATGTTTTTTGTGCAATGATAAGTTCTAACTAGGGTATAAATATGAAAAGAAGCAGTGAAATTTGTTTATGGTTGAATATGAGGAGGAGAAGATAGGAAAAAGAGAAAATAGAAAATGATGATTATAAAAGAGATTAATAATAATTAAAAATAAAAAATAATTACAAATATCTCTTCAAATAATGTTAGGGATGCCTATAGGTGAGAAAATGAGGATGGTAGGTTATCTTATAGGGAGATATATCAACTTTCTTATTAAAACAGTAACACTCATAATTTTATGAATACTAGCTTATTTAGAAAGGATCTTATAATAATTTTGAAATCAAGTATTTGAAGATAATAGTAGGTAAGGGATTAAGGTTCTCTTATGCTTAAATATGCAAGAGGTCTACTTAGATTTTACAAGGAGTCAAATATTGTTTTAATCTATAATAAGTATACATTACTTTTAACATGATTTTCATAGTATAGTGCTTGTGTTTTGGATAATTATGGAGGAATTGATACTTAAAATGAGATATATTTTGTTTCAGGTCTTACTTCTTCCTCTTTAAGAAAAAATAGTAAATTTAGAGAAGAATTTGATCAATTTAGAATAACGTTGAAGGAAGTTGAGAAGGATCCTAAAATACAATACCTACACGCCACTATGTTAGGACCATGTTCAAAGATTGTTAATTTTGTTTCTTCTTCATCACTGTACACACCTTTGTGTTCTACCCTTAATTAAGCAACATAAACCAAACATGTCTCCATATTGATCTTGCATTGGTGATGCTAATTTCTGAAAAAGGTTACAAAATGTGAAAAATACAACACAACTGGTATATGACCTTGTGTTTGGTCATGATACTCATTATAAATTAAGATATTGAATTAATAGAGAAAGAGGGAACTAGAAGATACAGAGTTTTTCACTAAAGGAGAATTTGGAACTAGTGAAAGTCACTTAGAAGCCATTCCATAATAGTTGTTGATCAAGAACAATTTGAACTTAGAAGAAGAACAAGAGTTTAACAAGAGTCACTAGAGATTCAAGATTCTTGACAATGATTTCTTTTTCTTTTTTTTCTCATTTTTATGTTGTTATTTCTTGTTTAGCTAGGAACTAATTCAGATATAAATTTAGGTGGGATAGATCCTAAGATTTGATATGTTAAATTGATGGATCTTTTAATTTAATGAATTTTTAGTTTCTTGATATTTATTCATATTTTAATAATTGATTAAACTAAGGAACGAGAGTTGAAGATTCAATTATTTGATTCAAGTATTAAGATTAGAGAGATGAAATATATGGTTAGGTCATAATATGAATAAAGAGGGTTAAGCATGAGTTACTCGAGGCAAAATCAGAAGATCTTACTAGTTCATGATAAAACCTATCATGAGAATTCATAAAATAAATTATTGCATTCAAGAGATTTCAATTAATTCAATATAAGAGTGTGAGTTATACGTCCTGACAGAGAATATAATTGTAACTTAGGAATTCTTACTAGTCCAACATATTAGAATTGTTCATTAAATTAACTTGACGTCGAACATAGTAAAGTCATAGGGGATATCTTACTTAAATTTAGTTTATTATTATAGGTTTTATGTTTTATTATTACTTTGCTTCGGTGTTTATTTTGTTTTTATCATCGTCCAATCATAATTGGAAACCTAGATAATTAAACTTATGAATAATTGATAGTTAAATCTTATTCCTCATAGGATCAACTTATACTCATTAGTGCTAGCTATAGTTGTATTGTGCAATTGTGGTTAAATTATAACAAGTTTTTAGTGCTATTAGCAAAGAATATATGTAGTTGATATTTATTAGATTTACAAATTGATTATATTATTCTTTTTATTGTGTCTTATTAATATTCATTAAGATTGTTTTGTTCTTTCTCCTTTATAGTTCACTTTTTTGTATGTAAAAGTCTTAACAATCTTGGGAATCTCATTGAGCTAGATCCTGAGATTGAAAAACTTTACATATATAAAGAAGACTCTAAAGAAGAATAGAAGTTGAGGAAGCAAAGATGGTTTTAGGGAGAATGAGGTATTTAAAAGATGAGTTTCTTGTGATTGGAGATGGCAATCGAAAATTAGTACTCAAGCCTAGGCCTAGCCCAAAGCCCTATTAGGCCCCATCCTGATCCAATTTTTTATTTTTAATTTAAAATTTAAAAATGACATTTTTTCTTAAAACGAGGTCTTTGTTCAAACTTTCTGGCTTTGGGTTAGGAAGAGTCGGCTAGCTCGAACTCGAGCCCTATCCCGACTTGATTTTCCTTTTTTAATTTAAAATTTGAAAATGATGTCATTTTTTTAAAAGTTTGGAGTTTTGGGCTAGGCCGAGTTGGGTAACCTGAGCTTGAGCTCAAGCCCGATATGAATTCCGAGAATTAATTAAGAAACTTGAGCCCTCTTCTAAGCCTAATTAAATTAGATCGAGCTCGTTGACTTTGTGCCCCGAGCTAGATCCGAGCTTAATTTCCAAGTCTACTAGTGATCATGTTTAATTGTTATTCCCCTTCTTGAATCACTATATAAATTTCCTTTTTTTTATCCCCATTTGTTTTAGTTGCACGCACCACTCTTAGTGTTTTGTGTAATCGATTGGATATGTGGAGATTGAAAACTATCATTAACAAGATTAACGTGTAAATCTTGCTCATTTTCTTTCTTTATTGCAACTTCTACTTTTGTACATTAAAAGAAACAATTGTTTATGTTTACTTGTAAAATCAATTCATTTACATGCTTTTTATTAGCATTAAAAATTAAAAAGACTTGAGGCTAATTAAAAGACTATTATCTAGTTAAACCATGATGGAGATAAGTGTTTATTGGTGATCTTCCCTCAAGTATCATAAATAAATCACATTAAAAGTGATACGAATAGAAGAAATCAAAACACTAAGGCAATTTGTAAGAGAATTTGCATCATTACATCTATATGCCTAAAGTTGTACTACCTTAATTTGCAAGAAAGATAACTAAGTCAAATTTAGAGGCATAATCTTCTAGGAAAATAAAACTATCTTATGGAACAATAGATATTGATGAACAGAATTTGAGGCTACATATGGATTGCCCATATGATTTGAAGGAACAATTGGACATACTTGAAAAAGATTTTCTCCACGTTGTTTAGACAATATACAATAAGAAAAAAAAAGGATAGGTTGCCAAAAATTTTGTTTTGTAAACTTGTTTAATTAGAATTTATAACAGAGTGATAAGAAGAGTAATTATTCACTAGGTAACTAAGGAACCAATCTTGAATGTATGAATAAGATGAACCTTTTTATTCTCTCACAATTGGTTTAAATAGATTTATTTTCCTCTTACAATTGGTTCAACGGTGTATTATGCATATATGTAAAAGATGGACCTTTTTAATCTCCTTTAGACACACACACACATACGTGTGCACGTGCACGTGCGCTCGCATCTTTATAATTAAAGTATAACATAAAATTCAATATACTGATATATTGGTAGTTTAAGTTTCAGTAAGACATTTCTTATTTTTATGGCTTAAGTAATACCAACCATTTTATTATTATGGGACTATTTCTTATCTTTGTTGTTTATTCAATTATAGAACTTAGATTTTGTTTATCTCAGTTATTTCTTAACTTTGAATTGATTTCAATGGCTATAAAACAATCTAGCATTTTGGTAACAATGTATTCATGCGTATTGTAATTGTTGACAATAGGCTCATTTGTAGACTTTTAAACATTAAAGAACCTCGACAGTAGATTCTTTGGATGTAAAAAGTATGACATAAATTCTATGTGTAGTTTAATTACTCATTAGAAGGACTATAATACGATTATTTATCTTGTTTATTATAGAGAAAAGAAAAATTGCAATTTCTTTAAGTAGTTTGATGAAAATTTTATTCTAAAAAGTGTAGATGTCAAAAATGACTTAGTATTTTGAAGGACAAACTTATTGCATATAGACAATAAAAATCACGGTTTACCTTCAAGGATTGATGTTGTAGGAAGCTATTGAGGATGATGTTATTCCTCCTCCTTTGCCTATAAATACAATAATCAATCAAATAAATATCTATAAGGAGAAAGTGTTTAAGAGATACAAGGCACTGAATTTGATTCACTTAGTTATAAGTAAAGCCATTTTCGTAAGAATAATGACATGTGATACAATTAATAAGGCATGAAACAAGTTAAAGGAGGAGTTTTAAAGGATTGAAAAACTAGATAGATGAAGGCCCTAAATGTAAGAGTTTTGAACTATTAATAATAAAAGACCCTGAACCGATGAAGGGAGTTTAAATTGAGTTAGTACATTCTTTGCGAGCTATTGAGCAAAGGAAGTCATATAAAGAGGAAGAAGTTGTCGAGAATGCTCTAGTATTAAATCAAAATAAAAAATTTCTGGTAAAAGTAGGGATGAATAAATAGGATCCTTCCAAAAATGATAAAGATACGAATGAACTTGAAGGATGAAAAAAATAACGAGAAAAAGGGCAAGTACGAGCCCTGTGAACATTACAATAAGTTTGGGCATCTTCCAAAATAGTGATAGTACATGCTTAGAATTTAATATAGGACTTCAATACAATTTTTTTTATGAAAGAGGTCTATAAAGCTAATCCAATTATAACTAACAAGATTAGAAATTAGCACTTGTAACAAATCAAGGTTTGAAAGAGGAAGAAAAGATGTTTACATCATCTTGTTATGAAGTTAAGAGTAATGGTGACACATAAATGATAGACAATGAGTATTATATGACTTATGACTCAATTATATTTAGAAAATTAGATACAACTTACACTTCAAGTTGAAAGTTGAAAATGGTGGAACTCTTAAGAAGGAAAGACCTTAAATTGCTAAAGGATTAAGTAAATAAATTCATGAAATTGATAAACCATATTAGTCTATTTAAAGAGAATTTATAGTGACATGAGAGGCTTCAAAAACTCACTTTATCCTTAAAGGAAATTTATGGAAAAATCATAACATTCTAATGTACCCTAATTTTGACAAAATTTATTTAATTTATGGAAAATTGTGACAATTTATGGAAGCTTCCGTAAATTTATTTGTCCTCAAAGGCATTTCTTGATGTTTATAGTAACAAGCTAAGAATAGAGCATACATATAAAATAAATGGGGATAAAAAAATATTTAAAAGGAAAATTTTGCAGTGATTTAAAAAGGTGTTAATAATTAAACATGCTCACCAGTAATTTCGTCTTCTTTGCATTGTTTTTTCCTCTCTAGTGATTGAATTAATGAAACTAAGCTTTTTCTCCAATTGTATTTCAATGAATTTCTCATCTCTATTAAATCAAATAATAAACCCTAATTATACAGAGAGTGACTTCTCCCTGACATTCCTTCTATTTGTTCATTAAATTTCATTATCTTCTATGCTTTATGTGATGTCATGAGGGATATGGTAAACAACATTGTGTGAGAACAAAATGTAGAGTATTCAACCCATATGACATTATTGTTGTGCCATTTGTAATGCTACATTCTCAATATGGCATCAATTTTAAATTGGGATTTATTAACAATAAGGGAAGAGGAGTAAAGAATCAAAATCATAAACGGTTTTAATAGTTTTTAAAAGTGAGAGGGCACTAGATAATTTGTCAAATCATAAAGGGATCCTAAAATTTTAACCTTAAATAATATGTTAACAAGTACAAGAATAATAAAAAACACTTAATTATAATTGATTAAGTTATTTAATTAACTCTTAATTTTTTTAGTTAATACATATTTTATGCATGGTAATATGATAAATAATAAAAAGGATTTGATTAACTATTTTAATAACCTAAAAAATGAATCAATCAAAGTATCAAATAGAAGCATTAATAGTAAGGGAGACCTTGTACTTGCAAAGCTTTTAAGTTTAAAGATATAGGAGATGTTGGATATGAGAAAAACAAAGTGTTAATCAAGTTGTGTTTTGTTTTTGTTTTTTTTATAGTTTTTCCATAAAAGAAGTTATTTTAATCTTATTTTATGGAAAGAAGATAGCTTTATAAAATTTTGAGCTTTTAAATCTTTGTGACATTACTAGTGAGGGGAAGTGACTCTAAATGGGTATTTGAGTAGTGCATATACATTTGGGCTAAACTCTATTTTCTTTGGATCGAGACATTTGAACCCCATCATAAAATCTATAATCAAGAGACTTATACTATTCGATTAAAATATAAAATTACTAAAATATGATTAATTGCAAACTATTAGAAATATAACATGTAGAATATTTAAACAAATTATGAAATAATTTCTTGGTCATTTTCTTGGTTCATATACCTATAAATCTATAAGTGGACTTTCTTTTATGCATATTTAATAGATGACAATATACAAAATGTCTTTTGAAGTATTATGTTATCATAGCATCAAAGTTATTTTTAATTAAATTTTGTCAATTTTATTTATTTTTCTCTCTTGAACTGCCATTTTAATTTGTAAATATTATGACTTTTTTATGTTGATTTATAATGTTACTTATTGAAACTAGGATTACCACTCTTTGGTAACCACATGATAAAAATTCCAGGCTGAAAAGAGGACATACACAAGCTTCCTAGCTCTACCATTTATAGATTTTGCAATCTGTATTGGGTGAGTTTATGGTTTAATCAAAATGATCTAATTACTTCAGAAGGTTGGTTCAGTCATTTTTGGTTTGGTTCTTAATTAGTTCAAACCAATTCCAAGTGTGTCAATTCTTTTTTTAGGGTTTAGTTTGCTTTAGTTGGTTAATTTCATATATGATTTGTACTCTTTTGGATATTTAAACTATTATGACTAAACCCATCATTGTTTCATTTGATGGGGTAACTATGTGTTGTAGTCTTAAGAAATGTCAGGTTTTTGCAAAGATGTAAGTTTTGTTGTTATATTATAGATAATTTTGTTGAACCTGCTAAAAAAAAAGAGAATCCTACGAAATTCAATCAACAATTTGAAGAAGGAAAATTTAAAATTCAAACTTTGATATGGTTTTGCAATACAAGTGAGCCAATAATCAAATAACACTTTGATCATTCTAAAACTACAAAGAATGACAATTTGGTCGTTCTAGAACTACCAAATGTTATCCAGAATCTAGTTTTGTTCATTAATTTTAGTTACTAAGGCAATTTCATCACCTATATTATATATGCCTCATATGCACCATTCTGTCTCAAGTGTCTATGAAAGAGTAAGGGAATTTATTAAAATTTTTAGGGTAAATGACCATATGTTAGGGCTTGTTCTTATATGGAATGTAGAGGTGAGGACATAAGCTAGAATACGAGCATATTGCTGTAACAAATTTTAAAAAAAAAGACCTAACATGGGACATATGCATGTCAAAGCTTGTGTCCATATTATAAAATGATATAATAAGTTACCCAGACGTTTCAAAGTCTATAACTATATATATAAAGAAATAGCAAGATATACAACATGAGATACGACCTTGTCTTAGACTATGTCTGTGATTGATAACCTAATATGAAATGTGTTTTTGGTATATATCAAAATATAGATGGGTCCTATCATTTACTAAAATCATGTTTAAGTTATGTTGAGTTTAGTAATAACATGATTTTAGTAAAGAGGCAAGTTATATAAGATTCTACTAGCTAGGTTTTACATATAATTATACTTGTGCAAACCTAACCTATATGTAAAAAATTTATAATCTTTATTAGGAGAGTGTTGAATGCAAAATACATTACTAGTCTTACGCTTAAAATCGCAAGTATACTGGTCATGCTTGTATTTGAAAGCGGATGTCGATCTCATGAGGATTGTGCTTAGGCACCACTTAATTCAGATTGTTTTTTGTTTAAAAAGTCGTTTCAATCAAATTTAAAAATATAAGTAAAATAAAGACAAACTAAAAATAACAGGGAATAACATAACCCAAACCAAAATCGTAAACTAAGAATTGGATAAAATCAAGATTAAAAATTAGGACTTATCATTATCTCTATTTCCTCCCCTCTGATTAATTCATTCAATTTATGCTTGGCCCAAGATTTCTTAAAATTATAGCTACCCTCTCCCAAGGTGTAACTAAATGTCACTAGTTAAATAAAATAGAAATAACTTTGGGATCTCTTAATGTGCAAAACTTTTCCTAAACATTTAACTAGATATGAAGTTATCCTATTGGTAGTGTATTGATCTATTAAAATCTTTTCCTAATAAATCAACAACTTGTTATTTATATGTCTATTAATCGACAACTCTCGTTGTACAATTAACACAGATTACCAACCTCACTCTCTTGATTTATTCTAAGGTTTAAGCATAATAAATAACACAAATGTGTATATCATTAAATCATAACCAAAGGCTCACAAATAGTTCAACAACAAATCCTAAAAAGTGTTTTAGCCAATCATAATATCCATAACATCCCCAACAATAAAATAATCAATGATAAACATGTTAGAAGAGAAAGAAATTGAAATAAGATTGGACGGGGTAGATCCTCTTCTTTTTTTCCCAATCTGGATGATGGGTTCCTCTTTGCCCAATCGGGAATGAAACCTCAAATCTCCCCTATCTTTAGGCTCTCAATCTATATTTTAGCTCCAGGAAGCAAGTTTCACGACCCCCTTGCAACTCTCAGCATTCTATGTCTTATAAAGTCACGAAAACCTAAAAAATACATGAAACTCATGTATCTCTTTGACTTCCAATTCTCACAATTGTAGGAATTATACTTGTGCTTCCCACGATCGTAGGTTAACTTAACAAAAACTTTCTCCATAGATTTCTCACGATCATGGAAAACATGCCCTTTTCTATGGTTGTGGGTTCTTATTTTTTCAGTAGCTTTACTTCTCTTCTCTTCTCTTGGTCCCTAGCTTAATCACAAACATGTCCACCCTCCATTCCAACACCAAAATGATCAATTCCTACCCTAAACTAATATCAAACACAAAAGAACAACCATAAAGACCAAACTAAACAAAAACACATAAAACAATTCCTAAAACACAATAATACTAACCTATCATGCAAAAAACATATACTAAATACTTAGAAAAACACATACTAATGCACAACTATCGGAGAGTAATTGATCAATAGTAAAGTCAATCTTTTTTTGCTCTCAAGGATATAGACATATCCAATTGTTTGAATCTCGTTAAAATATTCTTATTGGTTGTTTATTTGCTTCTTTCTTCTCTATTCTTATTAGATATAACTTATTTTTCAATAAGTGGTATCAGAGGATAATTAAGGCAATAATAACTTCGGTGGTAATATTTAAAGTGGAAAATTTTAATGGAAACGGAAATTTCAAACTATGAAAATAGAGAGTGAAGGATTTGTTAACATAATCAAGCATATTAAAGGGGTAGGTTACAAGAGAATATGTCAAAAGATATGGATGAGTTTAAATGAGAGGAGTTACATGTACGAGTAGCTAGAATCATTTA
Source organism: Erythroxylum brevipes (assembly GCA_027479065.1). Classification (NCBI taxonomy): domain Eukaryota; kingdom Viridiplantae; phylum Streptophyta; class Magnoliopsida; order Malpighiales; family Erythroxylaceae; genus Erythroxylum; species Erythroxylum brevipes. Next base: position 18,717,318 of record JANIHY010000004.1, on the reverse strand, counting down.
ACTGTATCTAGTAGATGTTGTCATGTACGACATTATAAATATTGCATCTTGGCAAAGATATAGAAGAAGTTAGAGAGTCGATACATGTCGAAGTCTTTCACAAATAAGTTGTATATGAAGTAGAGATTATATAGACTAAAGATGCCTAAAGGAATAGATATAAAATATTATATCAATGCATTCAACCAAATAGCCAGTGACCTACTAAAGCTTGAGGTGACTGCTACGAACAAGGATAAAACAATGATTATACTTTGTTTTTTTACCATTTTTCTTATGAGCATTTGGTGATCACACTTACATTAGGAAAGATGAAGACTGATATGGATTATGGAGGACATCACCACTGTGTTATAGAGACATAACCAACATAAACTAAATATCAATGCAAGATCTCAAGTTAAAGGGCATATAAGGAAAAATCAAGATTGTGGAAGAAAGCATGGGAAAGATAGCTCATCTAAGTAAAGTCCTAGCTTGAAAAACAAGTGTAAAATAACAATCTAGTGCTACAAGTATAAGTAAAGTAAACATATAAAAGGGACTATTCAAATAAAAAAGAGTATAGTGATGAAACAAAAATTGATAATTAATCAAGGTATATTAAAGAAGTGCGAAGAAAGGAAAGGATTGCATCAATAAAGATATGTTATATGTTTTACCCTGATAAAATTTAGGACTCATAGATAGTAGACATAAGATGCTCATATCATATAATACCTAAGAAGGATTGGTTTATATTATACACATCATGCAAAAAATGATAGATTAATTATGATGAAAGGGCCAAGATTAGTAGGAAAACACTTATAGATTAGTGGAGAACACATTTGTAGGTTAAGAAGTTTTAATGGTAAAGTTAAAGGAAGATAGTATTACATTACAATATATGCATCTAAGTCATCTTAGCAAGCGAGGGATGATGAAATTTTATAAGCAAAGCTTATTAAAAGATGTAAAACAATAAAGGTAGACTTCTACAAGTTTCAAACATTTGGTAAAACTTCTAAAGTAACATCAATAAATATAGTATTTAGGGACCACTAAATACTGAAGCAAATATATAAAGAAGATATGGTAAGGTAAGTACAGAGTAGTACTGGTTCAAAAGTGGTATAAGTTGAATTAAAACAACCTATAATAGATTTTAAAGGGGATAAAAATTGACAAAAGAATTTCAGGAAGAGAATATTAGTACAATAGATAGAATGAGACAAACCATCAAGTTTTTAAGTAGATCTAGTTAAAAAGACTTACTCATCTATGATCTTACCATCTATGAAAAGGATCAAGCTACCATTTAGGAGACTATGGTGACTCAAAAGAAGGATAGATGAATAAGTGCTATGGTATAAGTTGTAAGCATTTATAAGGTTAAGAAATTAAGTGCACTTACAAAGATCTTATCGAAAAAGGTTCAAACTTTATAGATTACAGTCGATATGTTGATAAAGTCGATTACTATAAAAAAAGTTTAAATATTGTTTGGACTTGATTAATGTCTTAAAATGTTAGACATAGATACAAACTAACCTATGTAATGTAGATTTGTCAAATTAAAGGTTATCATATACGACTCATATATATGAATGTGCAATTTTAGAGGAATTTACTAAAGTATAATGGTTGAACATAAGATATTTTTTAAGGTAGAGCTTGTTGTTTATGGCTTATATATACAAGTATAATCTCAATTTTTTATAGAAGAACATATATGTTTCTTAGAAGTCTTGGAGTGATCGTGCGTCAAGGCATGTTCTTTTTTGGAATGTAAAGGTGAAGACATGGATTAGACCAAAAGTAGGATTTTTTTTTAGGAAGACATGACCTGAGACATAGTCATGTCGAAGCTTGGTGTCTAATTTTTGAAAAGATACAATGTGTTATATAGCTTAGGACACGAATATGTCGCATTGTATCGATATTTATGGAAAATTTGTAAGATATATAATATGGGACACAATTTTGTCCTAAGTCATATAATAGACAATCTTATTTGGAAACACATTTTTTATGAATTTCAAACTTTAAGTGGATTCAGTAACTTAATAGAATTATGTTTAAGTTAGGTTAGGTTTGGTAAAGGGATAACTTACATATGATTGCACCTACTAGAATTTACATATAACTATACTTATCTAAACCTAGTCTATATATAAGAAATATGTAATCTTCATCAGGAGATTTATTGATCAATATGGTAAATATAATCACTCTTGGTTTTTGAGGACATAAGTATATCCAATTGGTTAAACATCATTAAAGTCTTCTTGTTGGCTATTTGTTTCTCTCTATCTTTATTCTTACTAGATACACCTTATTTCTCAACAATCTAAAACATGAAGCTTGATAATTTATATATGATTTTCTTTCATAGTTACTACTTATTTTAGATCAACTTATTATTCGTAATCCAAAATAGCATGACCAATGAGATGCTAAGTTAGATGCCCAAAAATAGGATCACATGAATGTAATGAAATTATTGATGTCCGTTCATTCTAAACTCAGAACCAATGAGTGGATGTCTTCTCCATCATAACCCATTTCCTGAAATGGAGATAATTATTACTGAGTTTATAGCTAAGGAGACCAGATTAACTACTATGAAATCTTTTTATTCCACTAATGTTGTCTTAGCTAATATAAAATCCATAAGTTTTCATCCTCTAAATAATGGTAATCTTAATAATTACAAAAAAATTTAGACATTGGATGTCTAATTTCAAGATTAGGTCATTGTAAAAATATCCTAAATAAAAATCTTCTCAATAATGGTGCAAGCCTTATTCTTTCACTTTTATAACCACTTAGGATTTTAATAAGGATTTTAAGGCTGACCTCATTGCTTTTTTCGATCGAATTTACTCAAAACATTTTTTAGCTTAAAATTCCTTTTTGATAACTCAGTCTACTATCTTTCTCAAACGAAGTATACTATTGATCTGTTATCTTGTAAAGGTATAAATAATAGCAAAATTGCTTCTAACTTTATTGAGAGTGATGCTCATCTCACATAAACAAATAGTAAACCTTTTGATGACCCTACCTTATTGATGGGGAGTTTGGAATAATTTATAATTACGCTTTTTAACATAGTCTATACAATTCACCTTGTGAGTTTTTTTACAACAACTCTCCAAACCACTCATTATACTGTAAAGTTCTTTATAACCTTAACCTAAGCTCCTTAATCATAGTTGAGAAACTTATTATAGGAGAAGACTTTAATGGCCATATAGGGACGACCTCTGATGGGTATGCTTGCATTCATGGGAGTTTTGAGTATAAAGATACTAATGATTGTGGGTCTACTTTGATGGACTTTTCAGTAGCATTTAATTTGGCGGTGGCCAACTAAATCTTTAATAAAAATAGAAGCACTTGGTAACCTTTAGTAGTATACATGCAAAGACTCAAAGTGAGTATTTTCTCTTAAGATGGTGATACCTAATGCATATATGTCAACTCAATATAGACTATTGGTCATGGATCTTATAATTAAGGGTTGGAGAGAGAAGAGAAGTTCTTAAAGATGCACTAGAATTAGATAATGAAATCTAAAAAGGGACATTATAGAACAACTTAGGGATAAAGTAATGTCAGGAGAAGAATGAAAACTAGAACGAGATGTTGACCAAATATGGGAAAGAGTAGTAGCTTTTTAAGGAAAACAACTAAAGAGATCTTTGGAGTTTTTAAAGGGCCTAAAGGTAGTTAAAAAGAGTCTTAGTAGTGGAATGAAGACATACAAAAGAAGGTAAAGATTAAGAAGGCAGCCTATATAAAGCTTTATTAGCAAACATAGATAAAGAGAAGGTATATAATAGAGAGAGTTGCAATCTAAAAAAGAAAAAGGAGAAGAAGATAGTCTTGAAAGCCAAAAGTAGAGCCTACATATTTATTAGAAAATAAGGGTGAAGAAAAGGATATATTAAGCTAGCGAGAGCTAGCGAATGGAAAGTGAGGGACTTTGATCATATTCATTGTATAAAAGACAAAGTAAGACGGGTTCTCATGGATGAAAATGTCATCAAGAAAGATGAAAAACATACTTATATAGCCTTTCTAATGAAGGAAGAAATGATAACTTTGCCTTAGGTGATATTAGTTCTTTTTAGAAATACCATAACTTTACTTGTTACTGATAAATCACAAGAGAAGAAATTAAAGGAGCTTTGAGGATGATGAATAGTAAAAAGGTAGTTGGATCTGATGAGTTATCTATAGAGGTGTGAAAGAGCTTAGGAGAGGAGTGTCTTACTTGGTTAACTAAGCTTTTTAATGTGATCCTGCCAAAATGTTAGATGAGTAGAGATTTAACATAATATCTCTCTTTGCAAGAACAAAAAAGACATCTAAAGTTGTAACAATTCTAGAGGCATCAAACTATTTAGTCACACCATAAGTTATGAGAAAGGGTAATTGAGAAAAGGGTGAACCTATGTTAGAGAACTAATTTGGTCTCTTGTCAAGGAGGTCTATAACAGATGTTTTATGCCTCCCTAGGTAGAGGGACCTGTGCATGATTTTTATTAGCTTAGAGAAGGTTTACGACAGGGTACCTAGGAAGTTATGTGGAGGTGTTTAGAAGCTAAGGGAGTTCTTATGGCCTATATAAGGTATTTTAAGGATATGTATAAAGATATTATCACTATAGTAAAAACAACAGGAAGAGATACAAAGCATTTTTCTATCGATATTGAACTACACATAGATCCTTATTAAGCCCTATCTTGTTTGTAATAGTTATGGACAAACTCACCAAGAATATCCAATGGGATGTGCCTTGATGTATGTTGTTTGCTAATGACATTGTTTTAGTGGATGAAACGAAAGAAGGTGTTAATGTCAAGCTAGAACTTTGAAGGGATATGTTAGAGTTAAAGGGCTTTAATTTGAGCAGGACTAAAATTAAGTACCTAGAGTGTAATTTTTCAGGTCACAGGGTTGCATTTGATGTGGAGATAAAGATTAGCTCAAAAGTTATACCACAAAAAGATTGTTTTAAGTATCTTGGATCTATCGTGCAAAGCAATAGTAAGATGATGATGACTTAGTTCTCGTATCAAATCAGGGTGACTTAAATAGAAGGGCACATCAAGAGTTTTCTATGACAAGATGATACCACTTAAGGTAAAAGGTAAATTATACTATTTAGCAATTAGTTCGATCATGTTCTATAGGTGAAGTGTTGGCCATCAAGCAAGTGCTAATAGTGGTGGAGATGAGGATGCACTGTTAGGTATGTAACCTTATAAGAAGGGATAAGGTTATGAATGTAATGGTAAGAGAAAAGTTGGGAATGGCTAAAATTAATGGTAAGTTAAGGGGCCATTTCGTTCTACTTCTTTCTTTCTGTTGTAGTATTTTGTTTCTGTTTTCAGTTTTTGTTTTTATTTTTCTTTCAAATTAAAAAAAGACTTATTTGGTTGTTAATGTTAATGTAGTTGTATTTTTATCACTGATAATAATTACATTTTAAATAAAACTTAAAGATAAATTATTTTTAATTAAATAAATTTTTATTCTCTTATATAATATTTATTAACAAAGTATTAATAAAATTACTTTATTT
>JANIHY010000004.1:18684170-18701686 GCA_027479065.1 Erythroxylum brevipes | reverse complement strand
CGGGAAGTCTCAGCTATATCGGACGATCGACGGTCCACTTGAGCCTCTATAACAATCAGAATAAACTAACATTATCAATTGCTCAATTTCTAATATTTAATAATGCATATGTAGCGAATAAATTATGTACTATACATGTTATGACATTCCCGATCCTATTCCCGAATTTTCCAATTCGATCTTTATCATTCAATTTCGTAGCAATTCCTAATACCATAATTCAAGTGACTATGTTCTAAATTCTTTAAAGTCAACTCTAATTATAAGTCACACTATTAAATCACCATCTGATTTCGAGAATCCACCGAAACAAATTTCAAAATTCCATCCTTATAAATTCACAATCCCCACAATTTTTAGTCTCTAAATTCCAATCAATCACTAACCAATTCATTAGAAATTTAACCTTAAAATCAATCATTTGATCAAATTAAATTCATCTTCGGAAACTAGCTCCCTCGCCCCGACTCATGATCTCTCGCCACGGCGAGACTTCTCACGTACGTCGCGACGCAAACTTTTTCTCTCATCGCGGCGTATCCTCATTTGCTCGTCGCGACGTGTGAAGGGCAAACGCTCGCCGCAACGTGTGTATCTGCTCGTCGTGGCGTGCGACAAAAACCAGCTCGTTGCGACGTAGAATTAAACATTCGTCACGACATGCAAGAAGGGGTGGCTCGCCGCGGCGTGTTCATCACACGTCGTGACGTGCGAACCCAGAAATGCATCCGAAACCCAGAATTTCTTAGATCTTCTGATTTCTACTTCATCTAATTCAAGTAAGATCACTCCTAAACAATTTCATATACCAAATACAACTCATTTCTACCCTCGATTCCATCTAAAATCAATTATTCATCAAATACCCAAATTAAAATTATCAAAATCCTCAAAACCTATCTTCCGAAACTCATAAATCTTTAAACAACTAATAACTCTTACCAATGATCAAATCAAACTATGTAAACATAAGGGAGTAAAAACTTACTTGATTCAAGCCTTTAACCTTTTAACAATCACCAAGAACTCCAACTCTCAACTCAATCGACACCCACGGTAGACACCCATGAAAACACCAATTATTTTCTTCTTCATCACTCGACTTAAGCTAGGTTAAATAGGATGATTGGAGCAATTTAAAGGAAGAAAATGGAAATGGCAAGCAAGGATGATGATGGATCACGAAGGAGAAGAGGAGAAGAAATGAAGTTTTCTTTCAAAGCAAGAGGGAAGAGTGTCGTGGGAGGCAATTTCAAAGATTAGGGTTTAAATACAAAGGAATTAAGACTAGGGCATGTTTGGCACTCCTTTGCCACATGCCCAACTCTTAGGGTCTAAAAATCTAATTCTTATCCTAATTCTCTCCCAATTCCGCATTGGCTAGCAACAATAAATCCTAAGATCAAAATTCTAATTTCCTCATGCCAATTACCAATCAATCTCGAAACCGAAATTCAATTTATCAGTCACTAAACTATTTTTTTGGTCCGGACCTGTTAAGCTAAAAATTTTCGAAAAATTCCTATAAATCCTCAAAATTAGGAAATACATAATCCTATACTCCAATTTCATTTCTCAAACCCCTAAATTCGATTCTCACTCCAATTTTATGATTAAAACCTAATCTGTACAATTTTAACCTAATTTTCCAATTTACACAATTTAATCGGAAAATTGTCATACATGTATGTACATACATATACTTGTGCTACAATAATCACTTATCAATATTGCAGAGGCTAAATGCACGTGCAATTCAATCATATGCATGCATTCAATTCTAACTCATCCGAATTACCGATATGCCCATCACATCGGTAACGAGATGTTACAACATCACCAACCAAAAAATATATATTAAATTAACACAAGTAGGTGGATTATTTTAGAGTGATTAAAAAGGACACTTAACATCTTAAAGCATATAAAGGAAAAATTGAAAAGTGGAAGCATTAAAAATTGGCCCACAGAGAAGATATTGTGACGTGCAATCACATATGATGGGTTTACAAAGGCAAAATTGGGAATCATTAAACCCATCAAACCAAAGCCAAAAAGATAGATTCATACATAATTAGATTGCAAAAGCAATCTTTTTGGTCATAAAGAAAAGATTCATTCATGATTTAGATCATTCACATAGTTTGCTAACATCCACTCATATGTTTACTAAAGTCAGGATTCTAACGTGGAAAATTGATCTTTTCTGATTGGGTATAAAGAAAGATATCAACTTTGTCGAAACAGAGTGTCATAAAAAAATAGTTAGAAGGGTTTGAGAATAGGAATTAAAAATGAAAACACAACCTAAATCAAAGAAAGAGAAAAGGAAAAAGAAAAAGAGTAAACAAAATTACCTAAAAGCTAAAAACGAAAATGAAAGCCTAGAAATCCCTGAGAACAAGAACGAGAATCGAGTTGAAGATTATTTGTGAAACCTGAAAACTAATTGAATCCTAGCACTTATGGTCTTTACTATGAATGCCGATGCCATGAGGGACAGCGAGTGGATGGCAAACAGAAGCATTCAGTATACATTCCATGAATTAACCCAAGCTTTTGGAAGGTGGGTGTGCGACAGAGTGGAAGAAATGAATGAGATTAAGGGGAATGAAAGAATTGAGGCGCGAAGCAAAATCAAAGGAAGATCAAATCAACTCGGTTAAAAATAAGATGAGATGCAGACGTTGGTTTAGTTAAAACGAAAATGTCAACGTTTTGCTGTGGAACAGAATAGGGCCAGGATTACTGGCACAGACGATTTGATGCCGACATCTAGTAGTTAACAATTTCTTTCTAATGCTTTAGGCTATTATCTCTCTTAAATGAAATATGTTACTATCTCTGATCTTGCCTAAGAATAATTGACAACAAAATTGCTTCCATCCTTACTGATATTAAAATTCATCTCACACCAACATATGGCAAACTTCCGGACGAGCGTACTTCGTATTGATAATTAGTGGGAAGTTATGTAAACCTTACAGTTACTTGTCCTAATATAACTTATACATTTCACCCTTGTGATTCTGCTTATGACAGTTTCTCAAACTATACATTATATTGTAATGTTTCGTATATTTTATGTTAGAAGTACCCTATTTCTTGTTACCTAATTCTCATCATCATCCTATCCTTTGCTTTAGGTAAACTTTGGTGCTAATTGGACTAGAAATCTTATTGATCAACACTTACAAATGAATTCTATTTTTTTCTTGGTAATTCTCTTATCTTATGCAAAAGTAATAAACATACACTTAAAACTTGTTCCAATATTGAATCCTTGACACCAATACATCTGGACTCCTGTGATTATATTGGTTATTACAAAACATTCATCATTATGCAAAAGTAATAAACATACACTTAAAACTTGTTCCAATATTGAATCCTTGATACCAATACATCTGGCTCCTGTGGTTATGTTGGTTATTACAAAACATTCATCAATTACTACTATTTATTGGGATAATCTTAATTCTATTCAAATTGTTCATAATGATGCATTTCATACGTGAACAAAACATATTGAGAACGGTTGCAACTTTATTCATCATTATCTTCAACAAAGAATTCTCTCTTGTTTTTATATTATCCTACAATTAGATAATTGATATCTTTTCTAAAATTCAATAGTTATTTGAGTTTAATGAACTGAGATTCATTTTTACTACCTTAAATTTGAAGTAAGGCATTTGTCTAACAAAAACATTCAGACAAATTATTTATATATAATCTTTTATCTATTTCCTTTATTGGTATATAACGCTATAGATAAAAACTTCTTGTATATTCAACAGATAACAATATACAAAATTTCTCCGAGCGTTATGCTATCACTTCATTTGACTTGCTCATTACGTGGAAGACAAGAAAGAAAACAGGTGCTTTCATGATAACTTCCCTTTCCCTATTGGTCATCTGATCACCGAACGGTAGTAGTCTCAATTGTAAGTTTCCCCTTTCAATATGTCATGTCATCAACTTTTGTGGTTCTAGCGTTGGTATCTAAGCATAATCAAAACATTGCCAAGGGAAATATCGAATGCGGGAGAGGCTACAATCTCAAGGGTTTTGAACGTAACAGCTCTTGAATGTACTTTAACAATTATCACTATCATGTTGCAAGGTTGAGATAATCTAAAACTTGCGTGCCTTAAATATTCCGTGGTCTGCCTTCTAGGTAGAATGGTTTTCTGGAAAAACCCAGAAAATTATTCAATAGGAACATTGATGTGAGAGACCAAATTGATACGATGGCTTTGATTTCTAAAAACCAAAATCATTTTAATTCTATAAAATAATTAACACATAAATCATAATAAAGCAGAATTTTAATTCACACCTTATTCTTAAGCTTAACTATGTTCTTGTTGTATCCTTCAAATTATTTCTTAAATTTATTTATCTTAATCATCATAGCCGTACAAGCATCTGGTCTTTAATGATATCCACGTAATAGGTTGAAAAAATTTTATGATTCTTACAGAGAGAGTTAAATAAGAAGTGTTGGCTTCATTATAGCTTAAATCTATTTATAATAGGTTTTTGACATTTTACTAATTTAATTGAAATTAAATTCTAATTTTAATTAAACTTTAATTAAAATTACAAATAATTCTAATTAAATACCAATTATTCCCAAATAAGATTTAATATCTCATATTGATCCTTATTTATTAAATATCTCATATTTAATCATAAATTTTCTCAAACTTTACAATCTAAGTCCAACTTGATTAAATTAACTTTACTCTCTTCAACTCATTCTTTATGTGAGACTCATTAGGTTTATAAATACGTTGGCAATGATTATAAATTATAATTATAATTCATATTTAGAATTAAATAAATTAAAACTCTTTTTTATTTATCTTTAATTCTCCAATTAAAAAATTTATAATCATAGATCAAAATTGGCATCTAATAACGATTCATGACCATTAAAAATGTCAAAATAGTTTTGACTAAACTTTTTGTGCATGATTTTACTGTATAATTCAATATTTTTCATCATACAATATTCTAATTAGACATAGAGCATAGAATTAGTGTCTACTATATTTTAGTCCAATCATATTAGTTTTTCACCATTATGTATCGATTTAATTAATGATATTTGTAAATTATTTACAAAGCGTCATTCCATCTTGGCCAAGAATTTTTCGAAGAATACTAATTGAGAACGATAGAACATTCTTCCTAATTACTTTTGGGTGATGAATTCTATCTTGATCACTAAACAATCTTCATATAGTTCATGTCATATCCAATGACTACTGATTAAACGACCTATGATTAAATAAAATTATAAGTAGTATCAAAACATAACAATCCTTATATAAGAAAACTTTGGTGATCTCACGTTAAAAGATCACTTATATAATCATCATAATGAAAATTTCATAGATATACAAGTAATATTCAAATGGATTTCTCGTGTTGGATTTGTTCAGTAAACTTATTCTCTCACAAGCATTCACATGTTTATTTAAGTATCTCTATATTTTAGTCTATGAGTTCGACTACTTCCTTAATAAAAAAAACGTAGCTTGTGCTAGTCTTTTTGTATTCTATTAATGTTTAATTTTAATCGAACAATAATTAGGAACAATTTAAGGATAATATATAAATATAATATAAATTTCATAATTATAATCTCATTATAATTTTATTTGTAATTTATAATTATCCCATCAACTTTATTATATATATCTAAATATATATAAAATAAAGAATGCTTTCAAATAATTATCATTGAAGTACAACTAAAGCGATTGGTTGTATGGCATAAAGTAACAACATCAATGGTTATTCTGGACTTATTGATGTAGGTTCATTGGTTTTTGTGATGGTAACACAGTTGCATGACTTGTTTTAGCTAGTTTTGTTACCTAGTTTTTTTCTGTAATTGATTAGTTCTCTTCCGTTGAATAGATGTCTGATCCATTCTCAGCACTAATGTTTGCTGTAAAAAGCCTTAATCATGAGGACACTGAGAGGGGGATACCAGTTGCGAATTGAGACAGGAACCTTCAAATTACGCTCACTGCTGCTCTGGCAGTGAAGAAGATGACGATGAACTTGAGTTATTTGAGTTAGATTGAGGAATTCTTCTTGAGGCAGTTAGACAAGAACGGAAATGACAGAAGTATTGTCTTGGACCCAGCAGTGGCTGATTTAGGAAGGGAAAATCAAAGTCCTAGAAGTTGCTTGACTGTCAAAATGGAGTCTGCCGGTTTCCTTTACTGTTAGCAAAAGTGAAAATTCTAATTCCTTCTCAAGCGATGAAGAAGATTGGAGTTGAAGTGCAGCAGGGTTCGGGTGAAAACATTAGTCGCAGAAGCCCTTCAAGAGAATACGACTCCACTGATGATGTGCAGATGGTACAAATTATCTGACTCCACCATTCCTGTGCAATAATTCGTGCGTATTGAATCTGTTTGGCTATCCTTTCATAAATTATAGGAGTCTTTCTTCGCTAATTTTGGATTGCTCTTTTCGGTCGTCTGTAAATCAATACTTGGTCTTGGCGGAACTGATCGACTGCTTGATTGTGCTAAATTACTGAACAGCCATGGATCAACTAAAGGCTCGATACATAACAAAATATCAGTTCCAAGCCGAAATTATCTCTTGTGGACTCGTCAGACTCGCATAGAGATGAAAGATTCCCGGGTCTATTCAAATGACGGTGTTAATCTTGACTGCAAAAGCCTCTCATGCCTAATTTTTAAGTGCTTCCTTTATAAGTGCTTGATATGCAAAAGTGTCATCTGAACGTATTTGAGAAGTAATTGAATGAGTAAGTTTTGTGGTAGGTTAGTTTTTCATCCCATTCAATTCAAACTCCTGGTAATGTTTTATCCTTTGTTCAATTCCATTATTTTGATCCAATCCTAAAACTACATTGGATTATAAAACAACGTCGTTTTGAACACGTAACAAGGGTAGAATAGACCTATTGGAACAGACAATCTGGTTCCTTTTTTGGTTCTGTTTCGAAGGAAGTGATCATTAATGATAGCTATATTGAGGCAACCTGTGTAATTATAAAGATGAACGCGTGCCTGCCCCATTCAAGGAAGCCTAAGAAATCAGATTCTGTATTTGCTTTGGAGACGGGATGTTTTTTTCACGAGATCCAGAAAGGAATTGTTTGTAGTGAAAACTTTCCTTTTACATTGGATCTTTTCATGCTTGCCCTCCGATGATTGAATCCGAATAACAAGATATCAAGTACTAAAGATGCTATTTAGAAGCATTAAGCTAATTAGTAAACTAATTTATGCACGTACTACTGAAGCCTCCACGATCAGTGCTTGCTGCTGACACGTTGAATTATGTAACTTCTACTTGAGACATGTTCAAATAACACAGGACATGAGGAGTTTTTGTTTATGCAACAAAGCTAAACGTTCATTTTTACTCTGAAACTATGTTCTAAGTCTCTCTTCATACGAGGACGATCACATAGCAGCTATCTTTTGTACAATTGTCATCTATTGGGAGATGAAGAACGGTTAATAACCTCCCATCCCACTATTTTTAATCTCTGAAACTTACATTGTAAACGAATAAAGAAACCGCAGAAACAGGAGTTAAAGACCAATGAAAGCGATAATAAAGGAAAAAGTTTGCCAGGACCTGATGCTCATAGACGAAGAGGAAATTCTAGGAAGCCAGACAAGTCTCCCAGAAAAGCTTGTTCTTTTCCATCTCAGTCATCGGTTCGCTGGTGGTTGAATCAACCGAAGCACACGATTTCTGATGAAAACCCACATCACTCCTCCACGGTTCTCCGCCACAGATGCGAATCTCCTCTTCCTCAACGTTGCCACAGTACTTCTCACCTTCATAACTGCCGCAATCCTCATTATTCAGGTCGCTGACGCAAGAATGGTCCGACACGTCGTAGCTACACGACTCCGCATCGTCGTCGGCGAGATCTACAGCAATGTCTGGTGGATGAAGATCGACGTCATCGGAGTCGCCGGTGGCTTCAACGAGAAAGAAAGAACCAACGTCGACCAAATGATCTTTCCTTCTTGTTTGGTCTCCTTTCCAACTGTAACCAAAATTGCAACTTTCCATGTGTTACAATTAAGGTAGAGAAGTTAAGAATTGTAGACAACTCGTAACTTTGGCCATGTAAGAAGTTTTATTACGTTTACATGAACGTTAGGTACATAGGACATTCAATGGAGTGGACAGAGGATGTCTTGTTTGACGCTACGAGTCGTGAGGGTGCTTTTCTTTGTAGGGAAAATCAGAGGGGGGCGGAGGGTGACTAATATATGAAAAGATTGCTACAGCCAAAATCTTCCAGAAGAAAGGGGGAAAAAAGCGTGCTTTTCAATAATTTTGGTTACGGGGAACCATTCTCAGGTTTCTAGAATGTCTGATAATTCCACTCGAAGCCAACTAGCCGAGTCCAGGTGTCGATTCTTGAGTCCTTTTACGTATTGTTCGTTAGGGTATGCTTGTTGAAAACCTTCAAGTACGGTTCATTTAATTGAAGACTGAAGAGAGAACGGCTTCAAAAATGCATAATATTTTCCCCTTTTTTAAAATTTAATTTTATTTTTATTTTTATACTTGATTTATACGAATCGCTAAACTAAAATTTTAATATTAAATAAAAATATCCAAGAATTAAATACTATTTGATTGAAATTATAGTAGGATGTAACGAATTGATTATTATGTTTTACTTTCCCTAAGGCGTGCGTGTTTTTGGTGCGTCAAAGTTCCACCAAATGCACATAGTTGACTATTGCATAATTTTTGATGTTTACTTGAATAATTTCTTGATCAAATATTCAACAAAAAAGACGTCAATCTTAATTCTGAAAACGCGTATTTACTTAAACTGACAGTTTAGTCCCGAAAAAGAAAAAAGATGTGTAAAGATATTTTTGAGACGGTTGGAAGATTTAGAAACTCAGGAGGATGCCTGGTTTTTATGATTCCTTAATGTTCTTTCTTTTTGTTTTTTTGGTCGTTAATAAATTACATCTGTTGTACTAAAAGTGTCATGTGAAAGATTATGATTAATTTTCAAGGAACTGCGAAACACATGGTGGTGTTATTAAAAGAATCCCATTTAATTTAAAGATCCGAGAAAGACAGAGCCAATGTGTAACCTAAGATTACAAGTTGCTGGACATTGTGGCCCATACACCCTTATCATTAGGCAAACAATTAGTTGAACGTCACAATTAGAAGGCATTACTTGAACAATTTCTCTACGGCAATCACACGTTGTCCAATAACAAATCATAAACCCTGTTGTTGTTACGGCAAAAGTCATTTTACCAACAATGCGTAACGTGGTATGGACCTGCTATAAGGAAATTAAGGGCAGCGCAGGTTCAGTGCTAAACGTACGAAACCCACGATATTGTAGCTTAGTACTAATTATCGTCCAAACACGTCCTCCTTTGGTTTCGGTACTCCTGTCACCCGTCATGTCCAGCGCTATCATGCTTCTTTCGCTCCCCGCTGCCACAATCTTGGTGAGGGCCGGCTTCTAGTAACTGCTTAGGAAACGCAACGCAGAGCATTAAAGAAATATAACATGTGATCAGGGCTAGATTATTGGTGAAGCATCGAAGCCACCCACTTGAACCACTCCGATTAAGGTGCAATTCTCCATGTAATGATTATCAGATCTAATAGTCTAAATTCCAGGATTCACTTTTGGCAAAAGTATGCTCATGACCATCTTGGGATGATACCATCGAGTGAAAACGACGTCTATACTAAAGGAAGAAAATTAAATTCCTTAGATCGCAGTCAGAGCTGAAATTATTAATGAGGGATGTGGATAAGGATTTAGGACAAATATAGGATCAGATTTTAATGTGGACGATAGTTTTGCACAACAAACCATATTAAATATTCTCCACTAACCACCTAAAGGAGATTGGGGTCTTGCAATACAGTTCAAACACAACAGGCAACTCAAAAACTTAGGAGATCAACAAATGCTTTCACAAGTGAAACTTGGAATGTAATCGTCATGTATTAATCAGATGGTATACTAAACAAAAAATAGTTATGCGTTCATGTTCTTAGAATTAAGAAAACTGATAATAGCTAACGACCAAAAGGCAGGTTGCAACGATCTTAATTCTTAAGCTCTCTTTTTCCTTTAGCAAATAGGGGGAAAGATTACTGTAGATAAAAGAAATATTGGACTCGTGCTCAGGTAATAAAGAAATCCCAAACAAGTCTAATTACAATGGGAAGGCAATGCCAAGAGAGCGCAGGAAACAAAGTTTTATCAAAAGGACCTAGTAAACTCACACTAGTTTTGTACATTGGCTCAAATTAGTATGCACAGCTTCAACTCGTAGACTACAGAAATAACTTCTACTAGCCATGTACTTCAAGTCCTTTTAAAAAACACACACGCACAAAATAAAGGCAAATAGAGTGAGTGATAACTAGAAGTCAAAAGATTGCTTGTGAATCAATTTTAAAAATAACACTCGTATGACCCGCCTTTCATGCCTAATCAAGAATTTCCAACACACCCTTCAGAATGTCATACGTAACGGTCTTGTCGTAACGCAAATTAAAGCCTTCCATATAATCTCCACTAGAAGTTAGTATAACACCATTAGTCCCACAAACAATCGCCTCGACTCTCTAGAAAACAGATTCACAACAATGACTAGCATTGATAGAAAAGAGATACAAGTTGTACTGCAAGTTCTTTTGAAAAACTCACAATTTAACTAAGCCGATAGATTGTTAGAACTTGCAGTGTTTTATTTTTTAATCGTTGTCTCAACACCCAGTGAAGCTTTGCCTGTGTGCTAGATATCAGGAAGAAAAGTTAGAATACAACAAGCCATATCTCTCAAGCATCTCCAAACTCTGAAATCCTCCTTTCCAGCAAAGAGTATCAAATTTATGATTTCTCAGGCATATAATTACATGTACGATCACAAACTAATACAAAGAGACAGATTGCGCACATAGAAGTTAACTTGTGAAAGTGGAAAAATAATATGTTAACTATCGTTACAAACAGGACAGGCAGAAAATTACCTGGTAAAGGAAAAAGTTGGATTACTTATCATTGCTTCAGTGTGTCACAAATTTCACCAAATAGTGAGGTAGTAAAAACCAAATCTAGCTCGGAAGCACTAAAACTGCTCGGCAGCTCAAGGTACAGTAGTAGCTTCAAAGCATGCTCATCCTAAAGTACTGTTCAATCCATTTGTTGATATGGAGCAAAATACTAGAAAGAAGAAAAGAAATACAAAAACAGTAAAGCCTGAATAAGATAAGGGATCTTGACAAACACAATGTACTTCTCCTTAGAGCAAGATCTATGTACAGAAAGTGGGGCCTGCCCTAAGCCATTAACTATTGTTGCCACCCTAATTAGTTATGGCCAGATATTTAATCCCCAATAAAGCAAGCAAGTCCAACATCAAGCTCCATCAAACTCAAAAACATCCATTATTGTCAAATGTAAGTATCTGAATGCAATGTAAATTATGAAAGATAACTATGTAACACTAATCAAATAAGCTCTTAACATTAGCATATTGACATTATAAGTGATGTTAGCAAAGAGAGAAAACAAGAAGATTGAAATATAACAAATAAAAAATTGCATAAATACACTCCAAGTTTTATGAAGTAGGTCAGCAGATTTCATCCTTTTAAAATTGCTCAGCAGACTGTATTGCAAGGTTTTCTAAACTTGCAATGCATGGGCAAAGTACCTTTCTGTTGTATTGCCTTTCAGAAATGAATCATGTCAGTTGACAGCCACTGAGTGCACACTCCCAACTCTGAGAATGAATGAAAAAGAAGAGCACACAAAAAATGTTTAATCAAATAGAGCATCTCTTAAAACTTTTGTATCTTTTGATAATGAGGCTAAATTCAGCAAAAACAAAAAATCATCCATTTGACAACTTATTCAATCAAGGGCATACTGAGTCCAAACTCCAGAATAGAACAGAACATAAATCAAATAAATTCAGAATGATACCTGAAGATTCACCTTACAGCAATACAGATCTTCATCATAAATAAAATGGGCAAGTAGTCCATACTCCATGAAAAAAACAGGCATGCAACCTGCACTTACTACTTAAATCTTTAACGATTATTGTCATCAAGGGAGGAGACCAGCAAGAAGTACAGCAGGAAGCAAGAAGATAAATGTTTGATTTTTAAAAATATCTTATGCCAACCAAGTAAAAGTCTCCCTGTTATAAATAAATGTGCAAAAGAAATAATCTTGAGAAAAAAAATTAAGAGTATAAAAAGACTAAAAAATAATCATAGAATAATGAATAATGAATAATTTTCAATTGATATTTCCACAATATGTGGACACAAGTTATTGAGGGAAAAATCAATAAATTAATAATTGATGTTCAACGAAATTCCATTGTACAGAATACAAATTGTATCGGCACAGAATGCACCATGAATTACAAGTTTTGGAATTCCAATCCTGCGGTGCGATTACATGGATGGAGTAATGATCATGACCCTGTATTTACGGTCCACCCAAAATGCTGATACTGCAGTCACTCCCACTAATTCAAGCTGATGTGACCACATTATCACAGAATTCTGATTGTTGCCAAGACTCATCTTGAGATTAATAAGGTTTACTCTGTTTGTTGTCTCTTTTCAGCTGAACTTTCAGTTTCTTACCTCCTAATTGGCATCCATTCATCATACTAATTGCAGCTTGAGCTGATGCAGGTGAGTCATAACTAACAAACCCTGCAAATAGAAGCATGTTATTAAATGTCAACAGCCAAATTTAGGTTGAAAATCATGTTGAGAATGAGCATACCAAAGCACTTGCTAGCACCAGTTGCCTTATCAACAAAAACCTTAGCACTCAACACTTTACCAAATGCTTGAAAAGCATTGGCAAGCTCTTGATCACCAAATTCTTGAGGTATGTGATATATAAACAAATTGGCCCCAGGTGGACCTAAGTCAAATAACAGAGAGTATTTAGCAGGTAAACACTAGTAACAATAAGATAAGGGAACAAAAACAGGGACTCTTGTGCGGAAAACAAACCTTCAATCTGGCCTGCAGAACTGGTACTAACACCTGATGATGCTGCAGAACTACAGCTGGCAGCTGCAGGTGGAGGTGGCAGCGGACTAGGTGAACCACTCAAAGAATGGTGAGCCATCATGCTTCCAGGATATGAAATGGGATATTGGAGGCCTTGCACTGTAGGATACGCAGAACCCACATAACTTGCAGGAGTCACTGCATAGTTTCTAGGTGCCATAGTTGGAACAAGGTCAGGCCTGATTGCACCACGCACAGGATTTCCTTGATTCACGGGAGGAATCATACCATGAAAAGAGGGTTGATGAAAAGCTGCTTGATTCTGCATAGCTGGCAGGCGATATGGCATGAGTCCATAAGTTCCAGGAGCCTACAACAGAATGACCAACACAATACTCACCTTTGATAATACATTATTGGTAGCTAAAATTGACAGAACATGAAATCCAATTAAGAAGGAAAGAGAGACCACAAATTTGAAGTATATGCCAGTTTTCATATAAGTTTAAAGACCTCTAAACAATTGCAGTTAAACTACTGACCTGATACCCATAACTGTTGTAGGGGGGTACATAACCCAATGGCATGGCACCAAATAATGAGGGATGTTGTGCATCAGTATTTGACAAATTGGATGCCTGAGATTGTGCTTTCTGAGCTCTTCGGGCTTGTCTTTCCTTTTCTGTATCTGCCCATTTGACAACCAAAGGAACACTTGAACCCTAGTAAACCGAAAGATAAGAATCAGACCGAATCATTGTAACAAAATCATCGACAAAAGAAGGTTCCAGGCTTCGAATTCAAAATCCATGGAAGAACAGACATCTTTTAAACAGAATTAAAAAATGTGACACTTATGTATGTCCAGACAATTGGTTCAGAAAATATATGGGCGGGCCTTTTAGTTTCAGCGAACCCATACCAACATAAGAATGGTTAGTTAAACTATTATAATGCCACTACTTCCTCCTCTATCTGATTTAATTGTCAGCATAGAACATTGAACAATTGATGTGTGTTAAACTATGCCCTCAAGCTACAGATAAAATAATTAAACTGTCCAGTATAACTAAAAGTTAAGGAATTGTAGACTGTGTCAGATTAAAGTTGCTTCCTGACCAGAACATTACTGGTTTAGCTTGACAAGCTTCTAGTTCAGTTGACATGGAGAAGAACTCACTGTAATAGGGGCAGTACTTTCACAACTCATTTTCACATTAGACAAAAGCTGGCCTTTACCTCAGATATATTGTTGATACATACACATCCTAAACTTGGAATACAAACTAAGAAAACAACTTATCCAACAAAAGAAACAGTGAATCTAAATGTAATACAACAGATAAAGCAATCTTCCAAGGCTAAAAGAATTACTAAGGATACTTTGAGCCAAACATGTTTGAATCACAAACCTCCATTTTATGCTTTCCATTGGTGGCCTCCATGGCGGCGATGGCTTGCTCTTTTGTTTCATACTTCAGAAAAGCACAGCCTACAAATTTAAGTAGCAAAAATCAAAATTACCATTTCATTTCTTCTGGATTTGTGAACCAAAAGGGAAATAAGCACCTTTGCTTGTCTGTTGAGAACCTCTTAGAATTTGTAGGTCTTTTATAGTTCCATGTTTAGAGAACAATTCAGACACTTCAGCTTCTGAAACATTTTTTGGAAGCATACCCACAAAGAGTTTGTGCTCTGGATTGAAAGGAAAGTAACAAATAATTCAAAAAAGCACAAAAGCATAATCTACTAAAATTTCTCAAAATAATCTAAAACACCAGTATCTGGAAAGGAATCAGGATAAAGCAATATAAGAGACAACTAGGTATCATGTCAAGAAATTATATTACACCTAGCCTTTCCAACTCGCCATCTGCATACTTCACTTGCAATGGACTAGATGCCTGAAGTTGACAAAAGAACAGGATGCACTCCAATTAGAGAGGCAGCGACACCAATGCGTCAAAATGTAACGAAAAACAAATACATAAAAATAGTTGGAATTTATTTGCGGAGAAGTTAAGATTGTCACAGTATCTAAATCAATCTATGCACCAAATCAAGCCCAAACAGACTTAATGAGAAATTAAATTAAAAAGATTATTCATTAAAATAAGTTGACAAGAGTCAAGCCTCAAAAGCACAATGGTAACGACGAATAAGGGTTTATCTATGTCAAAAGTTGTCACAAAATGATTCAATTGATCATAGTTTTTAATATTGAGATAGCTGCCTATTGTGACAGTTAATCGTGATATCATTTGTTTAAAAAATTGCCTAATAGTATTATTTCATTACTTAGAATGAACGAACCACCAGATGGCTATGCAGACTCAATAGTATCTTTTATGAAACAATTGTAACCTACAATCTATTGTTTTGACATTACAAACCAATAAGTGAAATGAATATCAAGCCACAGTTTGCCATTCCCCAGTCAATCCAGTTAATAATGTTCGTCACGAGACTCAGAATGTTCATCAAGTCTCTGCACTTTGAAGAAAGAAATAAAATTTTCTTTTAAATCTTCTAAATTGGAGTCGGCATCTCCATTTGCTTCATGCAAGGGATGCACCCATCAATCCTTTTTACAAATGCCATCACGCATTTTGCTGAAGTCCACCTCACTGAAGAACTTTGCATAGACCAATTACATCATTAAATGCTGCATTGTACAGTCCAGTGGTATTACTATACAACCAGATAAATCCAACTCCGCTAGGGATCACAAAATTAATATCAGAGCCATTTAAGATAAGAGAGGCTCAACAAATTTCAGCAAATTCAAAATCACCCCCTCATTCTTTTAACTTCCAACTAAATCAAACAGAATGCCGGAAACAGCCATTGTTAAGAATGTCCTATGTACTACAAGACCGATACTTATCCACTAATACAATGTTTGAGATCAGCAATTACGCACTACAAGCAGTAAGCTTTGAGCAACATAATTCAAAGAAAACAATAACTAGAGATCACAAAAAGCACTAACCCCAGGCAACGTTTTGTTATTGTGACAAGCATTGACCGCCTTATCCGCTTCCAGCCTCGACGGACATATTACAAAACAACAACCTGTTTTACATACCACAAAAACTACTCAATTTAGGGTTTCAAACGCCGGAAATCTCAGATTAATCCAAAGAAAAAAGAACTCCGAATCATGCAGAAAGCAAAGCCTCTTAAGAAGAGAGAAATAAAAGAGAGATTTGAGGAATGTGAGAAGAAAGAAAGAGAAACCTCTAGACGCTCGCGTGGTCTTGTCTTTGATGATGTTGACCTCGTCCACCAAAGCAAACTCTTTGAACATTGCGAGAAGCTGAGCTTCTGTCATGTGCTTAGGTACTTGACCTACAAACAGTTTCACGCTCTCCTCGCTCGATTTCTTCTCCGCCATTACTGCCTAAAAACACACACAAAGATATATAGCACTCTCTCTCTCTACAACTCCTCCGTCTTTCTAAAATTCACCCTCTGGCCTTTCTTTCTCTCTCCTCCCTTCTTCTTTTCGTTGTTTCTTCGAATTTTCTTTATTTTTTCCCTCGCAGAGTCGTCGCTGTGAAAATTGGGGCTTTTGTTGATGGCAAAGTTGGATCTCCCATACATAATATTATAATTAGATGCACAAAAAGGGCCTCAACCTTTGCTTAATTTACGATATCGACCTAACTGTTGTTCCCATTCTTGAGTTTGGACCGGAGCGCTTACAAATTTGGCTGCTTAAATGACTACAATGCCCCTCCGTTTCGACTCCCCTCTCATCTCATGCATGGCCTCGATCATGATCTTGAATTTTGATTGGCTAGTGTTCTGTCCCCAGAAGCCAGAAGGGTAGTCTCCTACGAAAATAACATGTTCCGTCTTCTGTGCCAAATGCCGAAGTACGTTTCTTTCAACCGCCTATACAAAAGTTAATCTTACGTAGTAAAACATAAGGATGGAATTGAGTGTTGCCATGCACGACCTCTCTGGACAGAATTTCTCTCGGTTTATTTGAGCTACGAGATATGAACCTCATTAGGAAGGACTGACTGCATTGGATCAATGGGCTAAGGTAGGAAAGTGAGGAGGATTTAAAGGTAATCAAGGTTGGCTTTGCCGTGCTTGTATATTTCATACGAATGACATGAAATATTGAGGGGTGCGTGATTAATAAATTTAAGGATGGGTTACTAGGTAAGGAACGAAAAGTGAATTATTAGTTGGTGATTATTATTATAGGAGAAATAGTTTGATATCTCATTTTTTAATAGTCTTTTGTATCCTCTATTTAATAGAGGGATGAAACTTATTTATTAGTGGTGGCTCTTTTTTTTTAAATATTTTAAATATTAATTAATTACAAATAATTCATTAAAATACCTTATCAACAATTTCTCATATAACCGATTTCAAATTATCAATCACAATACAGTCTATACGGATTTACTTATCCCATG
>JANIHY010000004.1:18644588-18656359 GCA_027479065.1 Erythroxylum brevipes | reverse complement strand
AAAATGTATGAGAGTTATGCAATTGTGTATAAATGAATTGATGTATATGAATGAGGAAATTATGTACGGATTTGAGATCTACAGGTGTATATGATTTTGGAATTTGTATATGAAATTGTGTATGATGTGGAATATAGTTATGCTTGCTTTGGGAATTAGATTGGATTATGAGATTGGTATGTTGAGTTGAGAAAATTTATAGGGATTGGATATGTTGATATAGGATTGCGTGTGTTGAGTTGGATTCCGGACGGGGAGTCCGATGATTCTGGCAATTGTGTGAGAAATATAGAAGTGTATTTTGAATACTTTGCAGGTTTGGGTTAGTTAGAACGCAGCCGTTATGCTGCCGAAATTTTTGGTAAAATGGGTATGAAAGCGAGAATTGAGATTCAAATGAGTGTATAAGAAAATGATTATGAATTGAGAAATTGATTAAGGAAGATGGAAGAAATGAAAAAGAAAGGAATGAGAAAAGAAAGAAAAAGAAAAAAAATTATGCCAGTTTCGGATTGGATCAGTCTTAGGGTTTCCAACGCAATGCAACAGTGATTCTTAAAAGATTTGTTCACGGAGGTCGGAAATTGTTTTCGATTCGATTTGTATTCGATTCGTTTGATTCTATACCTTCGTATTTGTTTCGCGTTTGCTTCCGCATGTTGTGATTCGATTTATCCTATTTGAATTCGCTTTGTTTCCTTCGTTTTCCGGTTGGGATCCGATTTCCGGATCGGGTCCCAACAGACCTTTTCTTTAATGTTAACAATAATCAACTTCTTAATAAACTGCCAAGTGTCATAATTGAGAAAGGCAAGGTGTAGGGAGCTTACAAAATGGGAAACTATCTAAAAGCTCATTTAAGAGCAAAAAGTTGGTAACTTCCATTAGATTTTTATAATTAATTTACATAGTTTTGTTTGGCCCTATTAAGTTACTAGTCTAGGTGGTAAATTCTATAATTTTGTCATAGTCAATGATTTAGTAAGTTTACATGGATTTTAGCAAAGATGAATGCCCTAGATAAAGAGTTCAAAATGAAAAGTAGCTCTTTATTACATCAATTTGGAGTGATTATGATAGGAGTTTGAAAAAAAAAGGTTTGAAACCTTTTGTGAATATAATATATCTTCTATAATTTCTCTACACTTAGGGCCCTAAAAAAATAAGGTTTTTGAGAGGAGAAATGGGACATTAAAATATATGACTAAGAATATGATAAATAAATATGATCTTTCAAAGTACTTTTGGACAGAAGACATAGCAACCACATGTCACATTTCTAATAAAGTATACATTAAGGCCAACTTTGGATAAAACACCTTATAAACTTTGGCATAGGGAGAAGTCAAATATTATTTACTTTAATTTTTTTAGTTATAAGTGCTACATTTTGAACATTAAAGATAACAAAGGAAGCCTTGGTCTCTCACATCATAGAGAAAGAGTGGAAGGTGGTCTGATATATAGAATGATTATTGCTTAGGAATCTCTAGCACATGTGGGTTACTCCTCTATAGCAAGAAAGAGTGAGATCCTTACTTTGGGATTCAAGGCTTTTTGAAATAAGACCGACTCCTTATGGCTTACATAAGCTCGTGCAAATAAGATTTATGGAAGAGAATAGGAAATATCATTTGAATCCGTGACTACAGATGATAAAGACTTTCTTCCTTACTCCTTGTTCTTTTTTGCTACATTTTGAACATTAAAGATAATATAGGAAAGTTTGATTCTAAAGTAAATGTAACAGTTATCCTCATTTATTCCTTTATTAGTAAAGCATATAGGTGCTTAATAGGAAGATTCTTGTAATTGAAGAGTCTATGTATATTGTTTTTAATAAATTTAACCCTTTTGTATACAAGAAAAGCTTTGGAGACAATAATGTAGGTTAATCCAAGGATTTAAAGAAATTAGCCCTTGAGAAAAAATGATTAATCACACCAAAACAACTAAAATGAGCTAAGTGAAAATATTATTAAATAAAGTAAAGGATATAAGAATGATGAGGAGCTTCCAGTAGATTATAAATTTAAGAAGAACCATCCTATAATTCAAATTATAGGTCATAATAAGGGGTAATCATTAGATCATATCTTATAGACTTAATGCATCTTGCTTCTCCTTCTCTATTTGAGCTTAGACTATAAAAGAAGCTCTTAGTGATGAAAAGTTAGTTCTTACTATAAATGAAGATTTTAATTAATTTGAGAGCACTAAGGTGTGGACTTTAGTGCCTAGACAAAGACACCACCAAATCAAAGGTATCAAGTGGGTGTTTAGAAATAAATTAGATGAGTTGAGTACTATTTTGAGAAATAACACCAAATTTGTGGGTAAAGGGTACAATCAAAAGGAGGATATGAGTTTTATGAAAATATTTGCACCAAGAGCTAAATTAGAAGTTATAAGATTATTTCTTGCATTTCCATCTTTTATGAATTTTAAATTATTTCACATAGATGTTAAAAGCATCTTTTAAAGTATTTTTATTCAAGAAGAAGTTTACATTGATCAACCTATAGTTTTTAAATTCATGATATATCTAATCATGTTTATAGACTTTCTAAAGCTTTATATGATTTGACAAAAGCTTTTAAAACTTAGTATGATATGTTAAGTGCATTTCTTTGAAAAATGGTTTTCTAAAATTAAGGTTGTCATAACTTTTCTTTATTAACAGTATAAGCAGGACATTCTAAATATTCAAATTTATGTTGATAGTATCAATTTTATATAACTAATAAAAGGTTGTGTAAGGAATGTTTTAAGTGTATGAGTAAATAATTTGAGTGAGCATGATGGAAGAGGACAAATTCTTCTTGGACTCCAAATTAAGTTAGTGAAGGGGGCATCTTCATAAATCAAGTTAAGTCACTAAAGAACTATTCAAATGCTTTGGAATGGATTAAGCCAAGCCATTGGTAACACCCATAAGTGTCACAATTAAGTTGAACAAGGATGAAGAGGGTATGCCGATTGATGTACAGCTCTACCAAGCTATGATCATTAGTTTACTTCATCTTACCAAAGTAGGATCAAGTTTATGTTTATTGTATGCTTGTGCACTTGATTTCAATCAAGCCTAGGGAGTCTCATCTTTTAACTATTAACCACATACTAAGATATTTGTGTGGTACCATCTCTTTAGGGCTTTAGTATCCTAAGAATACATTCTTGGACTTGATTAGATATTCAGATATGGATTATGTTAGTGGTCTCTTGGATAGGAAGAGCACAACCAATACTTGTCAACTCTTAAGAAATGCATTAGTCTTATGGTTTAGTAAGAAATAAATTTTGGTTGCCTTATTAACTGCGTAAGTTAAATATGTGACGAACTATAGTTATTATACACAAATTCTATAACTTAGACAAAAAAAACTTAGAGATTATAACGTAACCCTTACAAAAATATCAATTAGGTGTGATAACTCTAATTCCATTTTCTTATAAAGAACCTCATCAAATACTCTAGAACCAAGCACATAGAAATTAAATATCATTTCATTAAAGATCATGTGTAAAGTGGAGATACTGAGTTTAAATGTACTAATACACTACATCAATTGGCTGATATTTTTACTAAACATATGAGTGAGCTAGAATTTGCATAATTAGGAAAAAATTGAGCATTATTGACATAAATTTGCCAAATGGTCAAATAATATAGGCATGTTTCTACAAAATTTTGTTATTGTATTTGTTACTGTGTTGGTTCCATATATTGGCCGACTAATACATGAAAGTGATCAACCGATATTATTGAGTGATCAACCGATATAGTTGACTTTCTTAAAACTTTATTCTTCCTCTTTGTCATTTGTTAGAACAAAAATAACAAAGCTCATGCTTTCTCTAAAATCTTCTTGTCCTTCCCTCTTCATAGCAGCCAATTTCATGTTGCACTCTAGCATCCATCTTTATTCATTTCTTTTTCTCTTCTCGCATCAGTCAAGGTCTGCTGAAGCAACTCTCTTGGTAAGATATTTTCTCTTCTATTTACGGCAACTCTCCTTATTCTTTAGTGAGTCTCAGCAAAATCTTCATCACAAGTGAACTCCTACACGCCTACAACACTAGACTCCATTAACATTTAACATCAATTCATCCAATTTCTTTTGGGATAAACCCTAGCTTCTTTGAATTGGTGGTTATCTAAAATTAATAATTTTTTTGTTATTGATCAATTTCTTGTATTTTCATATTTAAACATATTTACACATTCAATTTTATGAGATTGCATTTAGATTGAATCAAATTACAAATTGCGAAGTTATCAGAATTAGAAAATCTTCAATTTCTTACATATTTTCTATTTATTTTTCAAATTTATCCATTATTAGTAAAATTGAAGGTTAAATTATGGATTTGAAACTCCTAGTTGTATTTGACAATATCTAATTTTGATTTAGTTTCACTTTTTCGCATTTTTACTATTATAATTTGGAGGTTTTTATAATTAAATAAAATTGTGCATTTTTTGTGAAATTGATGGTTGATTACTACAATAGAGAATATATTTAAGCTATTCTCACATATAATTTCATCTAAATTTATCAATTTGTGCTCCAATTAAAATTTTCAAATTAGGCACAATGACAAGAATTAGGGAATTTTCAAATTAGGCATAAATTGGACATATTTCAACAAAATTTGTTATATTTACCTTTTATTTGAATTATTTATGGTTTAATTAAACCTTTTCTTAAATAAGTTTATTGATTTTGATCTATCTTATTTCAAATTACTTCAATTTTGACTTTCAAGTTAAGTTCATTTACTTCATGATGCTTTAATCTTTTAGTTTTCCTATATAAAGTGAATTTTGATCTTGAGATTGAAATCAATAAAGTTGAGATTGGTTGGTGGAGTTGAGATTAGTTGTTGTTGAAGTTGAGATTAGTTATAGACCTATTGAAGTGTTTTTCTTTCTTTTTTTAAATGCAAGTTATCTTTTGACACTTTTTCAAACTAATTTCTTTACCTACTTATCTATATTAATTCTTCGTAGGTTTCTTTTAAAATACTTCACTATCTATTTCTCTCTTATTATATTTAAGAGCGGAGCCCCTCTTTCGTATCTAGAGAGCCTACTAGTCCTTCATCATATCATGCGCGTAGTTTTAAGACCTTTTCTAGAGATCAAAATGTTTAGAACCCTGCTGGGATTTTGAGCTCTTCTACTGATTCTTAAGGATAATTATTTTGATATTCACTAAACACAAATTATTGATATAGTTTTCATGCCTTGCATAAAATTAAGTGATTTCTTATGCATACTAAACCAATTTGGGGAATATGATCTTGTTCAATATTTTGTTATTCAAAGGTGGGAATCGTTGCTTATAAATACTTGTTGAGTGAGTTCCACGAATCTATAACTTTTCTATTGCAATCTACAAGCTTGTATCATTTGTGATGATAACCATCTTTTCTCAAAGTTCCATAGCATAAGATTCATTTCATTAGTGATCTTATTGATGAAATTTTAGGCATTCCCATACTATAGGATTTTTACTATTATAATTGCCTTACTAAATATAATATTCAACCTCACTCTGTGGCTAGATAATAATGTCAAAGTCACTAGAAAACCTAAAGATGTTTATGGCCTTACATTAGTTCTCATTTCCACCTTCTATTTATTAGACATAATTTTGTCTTCTCTAATAGACATTTTACTTTTCTAGGTCACAATGATCTTTAGTTCCTTTTCACCCTCTATAAGTGAGTATGTTCATATAGGGCACTTTATTTTCACAATATTGTCAATTTCAAAAATACCAAGAAAAGAATTAACATATCTTATATACCCTCATCCTTAGCCTCATCTTTTAGTATTTCAACATTCCATTAGTTGATAATGAGGTTAATTTCAACTTTTTATTTAACTCTAATACTTTGATTGGACCCACATTAAAAAAAAAACAATAGCAGCAACAATAACTTAACAATGAGGCTCTTTCATATTGCATTGATACTCATGAGCCTTCAGTTACATTGTTGAGTTGTATGCATATAGTGAGACTCCCTCCTCCAAACCATGTTACGATTCTACTATATAATCTCACTTTAATATGCTTGAGTTTTAGGTTACCTTACCTTAAGATAAAGTTTAGCTAATATGAGATTGCATTAAGGACTTGTTGCTATTAGAGACAACATCACAGACATATACATACTCATTAACTCTTGATTTCCTTCCCTAACTAGTTAATTTATTTTTTTAGCTTCAAAAAAGAGGGAGAGAGAGAATTAGTGACATTAGATGTATTTAAGGGGATTTGTTGTATTTTTGTTGAATTAAAATGTACATTGACATTTTATTTGTTATTAGTGGTTAATTTTATTTTACTAAACTTGTATTCTTATTTTGCTTGATGATGTGTATGAACGACAAATGGTCTATCATTTAGCATTTCGTTTTGTATTGCATGAATTAAAGGGGAGTGAAATATTCATATTACTTTGATATTAATAGATTATATTTCAATAAATGACTAATCTCATTATTGTCTTATTAATATCCCAACATATCTATTCATTATAAGAAAGGTTACAATCTATGTTTTGATGATAACATAGCATAATTACCACTAATAATTTGTTACTTGATTTATTAAAAAGAAAGCAAACTAAAATGAAGTCAAACAAATACATTAAAGTGAAGAAGAAGATCAAGGCAGTAGTTTACAAATTTTATAATTTTTTTTGTATCTCCTACTTAGTTGTTTTAATTCTTTAGGAGCTCTTTGTACATAAGTATATCATATTTAACACTCAATGTATAAATCTTTTTCTTTTATTAAGATCATAATCAAATTTTGATTCAAAGAAAATCCTCATCATCTTTATAATACTCTTTGGGAAACTTTTAAAATATTTTTTAGATAAAGTTTTGTTAAATAAGTGGAGTTTGATCTTTGAAAGATCTTTAAAAAAAATAAGTTTTTAGACACATTGATTGACCAATATGTACGTTTGGTCGACCATCATAATGATTCTGCAGATAATGGTTGACTAATGCGTAGATGTGATCGACCAATATATCAAGATTTTTTAAAAATTATGTACCATGAGTTTGTATGTGATATTGGTCGATATATAGATTAACCAATATAACACATAGGTTGATCAATGTGCTAGATTGGTTAACTAATGTTATTATTACTAACCATTGTAAATACATCAAATTTTGGTTATTAAATATCTTTATGACATCTAGGGGTTACACTAACATATTTACAAAATAATTTAGCATTTACAAGTATTCATTCATTGGCTATGATGTGAATGAGAGTCCATGAACATTAAATTGAGCATGTATGGTTTATTTGAGTTGTAAATATCAATTGGGTTGGCTTTACTATATTTTGGGTGTACCCAAAAACATTATGGTTTCTTTTCACCTTTCAAGGAAGATTATACAAGGTTCATTTTTTCCAATTAAAGATTATTGTAAGAATTTCCTCTTTTCCAATTAAATATTATTATAAAAAGTTTCCTCTTCACCTAATTAAAAGAGGAGATTATTGGAATCTCAAAAGAGATTTAAAGATTTGATGTAGGCAAGATTTGATTGTCGAACTATTATAAAATCAATTTGCAATTTTCTCATCCTTATACTCTTTACTTTATTTTTGGTTGATTCATTGAGTTTAATTAAATTGTCATTATATTTTATCATTTAATTTAAAATTTATTAAGGGTTTTAATTAAGTTGCAAAAAGTTCTCTTTAAATTCATTATCACTAATTCACCCCATTTTAGGTGCCAATAGGGATAAATACTTCTCTATGAAATAATTTAAGATCTTACTTAGTGTTGTATTCAACTGAGGTAGGATTGTGTTCCCTTTTCGATAACTATGTTTTTGCTTATTATATAATCCCCTCTTTTCTTTGGTTCATTTCACGGATGCTTTACTAAATTACTTCCTCCTGTTATGCCTATTTGATTATGTTAATTGTAGGGATCTATTTTTGATCCCTTTGTTGTATCTCTTCAAGATTGTTACATTTTTTCCTTCAACAATGACTATTACATAGGTTAATGCCTTTGTAAATCTTTCTTGTAAGTTATAGTTGTTTTGGTGAGATTCAAGTTTAAGATGTGAATTGTCTTTATATTGAAACCCTAGACGTAATGTTGTAGACTTTCTTCATGTATTTAGACTATATCAAAAAGTATCATAGAGTTAGGTTTATGTTTGTTGCTTGTAAAATGAGATTCAAAACACATCTTGAGCTAAGTGAATCTTGCTACAGACCTATTGGGCAATTTGGTTCCTTCATAAGACCATTTGGTTTCCCTTTCTAATTAAATAATTAAAAATATTAATCATTATACAATGATTTAAATTTTAAAGTATAATAGTAGCATCACTTACAAAAAGAATATCAACTAATAAGAACTTCTATTAATATAATCATTCTACATTTGTATAGCAATTGTATCCCACTTTCAAGATATATTGAAGTTATAATAAAGTGATATTATACTCCACTTGAGAATTTGCATCTTCATTTATACTTTTCATGATATGCTCCTAAGTTTTAGCATAAGCATTAAATGATTCATTGCTTTGTTCATACATTCTAATAAAATTATATACCACACAACAAGCAATCACATTATATTTTGCTTCTTCATATCATAATTAGACATATGAAATTGTAAGGATTTTTGCTTATAAAACGTAAAAAACATCTCTCAATAACATTTCTCAATTAAAAATAAATGTTGATAACCAATTTCTATGAACCTTGTGGTCTTTCTCTTCTTTATAGTCTCTTCTCTCACTTTCATATGTTGAAAGAAATCTAATAGTATAGCCTATGCTAACTAAATAGAACTTACTTGAACATATAAAGAATATAATATTAACAAAAATCTAACAAAATTGATCATAATTACTATATTTTTATAAGATATTGTAATACCATATGAGGCTATAGAACATTAATTTGTTAAAATTAATATTGTTTTTAATATAACTTGTGGTACCTTCACATCTAGTCATTATATATGTCAAACTCATGTCAAATAAGCAATAACAAATGATATTTTAAGTTGGATCAAATATTTTACCCCTACATGGCGTTGGTTAATTGGTTTTAAGCATATGCATCAATGTGTAATGTTTATTACTCCTATACAATCCTACAAAACAAAATTATTTTTATTAAAATAATTAGTTAGATATAAAGGTATAATAAAATTATTAATAAAGTAATGCAAATACCTAAAAATATGAGAAGTATTTTGAATTACATTGAATCTCAAGAGATGTACTATTAAAGCACTATATGACTCTTTTTGTAAGACAATTAACTGTATATAAAACTTTACAAAAATGTTTTGAAATCATCCAAGTTCAATTTTGAAAACACTTTGTACTGAGTCTAATTGTCTCACTATGCCATATCATTATCAAGAAAATTGCAATTTATTCCTCCATATTAAATGAGTAGTTATCTTTAAACATCCTAATTTTTCAACTTATTACATAGACTTAAGAAAACTGTTTGGCCAATACTTAATAATTTTTCTTAAATCCTTATGAGATTCTTATTTAAAGTTTCACTATTCATGACCTGATAAAGTAGAAGATCTAATAGTTGCTTGTGCAAATGAAAATCTGTACTCTTTCACAGCAAAAGAATAAAAATAGTCTCGATTATTTCGTTATCTAAATCTAACTCAAAATTTGATAAGGAGGTTCATGTATGTACAACAATGGCTCCTAATAATCAATAAAGACTTTAAAATATAAATGTTAATATTATTTTTAATGACTAAAATATATAACATAAATTTAAGAAGTTCACATCATGCATCAAACCAAAAGGTTTATGTAACACATACACTTAAGATGTTAAACTAGGGAATAGTTCTTAATATAAAAGTGCCCAAACCAATAATGTTCATTGCTTGATAACATGAAAATATAACCAAAGAGATAGAATCCAATCTATTTTTCTTGTATTTGGCATGTACAATAAAAATCTCCCTATTTACTGCTTTTCCATATTGCACACCCTTGAGACTTCATAGATTCCATTATTATATCAATCTCTTAATTAATTGATGAAACTTTCAAATCCATTTTCTCTTGTATAATATATTTTCTTAATTAAATCATTTTTTCTTTTAGATTATTAAACATTTATGGCCAAGAAATTTTCTAAAACATTAGAATGTATACTTTTTACCTTCTTCATTTTAAGCGATTTCTTTTTCTTAAAAAGAGAACTTGCAACTTGATCTTGTTTTGTCATTAAAAAAAAACTTCATCAACTTCAATTCTATAATCCGCTTTTGCGATGTTTTATGGAAACATAGTTGATTGATGTGTTTGCAAATTAGTTGCAATATTGTTTTAAAAAATATGACATAAGTTTGAAAGTTTTTTGTATGTTTTTTCTTGAATATGTGAGTGATTTAATGCACCTAAAATGATGAAAAAAATTTTAATTAAAAATTAGTATATATTAGTAAGTAAAGCAATATTTTACCTTTAAGTAGATTGTCATAACATTTATTTGTAATATTAACTTCATCAGTGAACAAGTTATAATCGATTCTAGATTTTATTAGTAAATTCTTGAAATTATTCAATCTAACACTTAATTTACTATACTTATTCTTCAATTAGAAATCGGTATAATTTTTATAGAATTTAGTTTAAAGATCTACATTAATATTCTTCCAATCAAATTAAGAGAAAGTAAAAATCATTGAATTTTCTTTCTTCACTTCTTCAATCATCAATGAATTTAAATATTCTATTGCATTATTTCACACCTCATTCTTTTAATTTATTTTCACATAATAATTTGATTCATCACTAAAAATAATTAAATATGAGTGATTTTTAGAAAGAAAAGTATCTCATGCAATAATTATATATAAAACTGAAAAAATGATAGTAGACTTAAGAAAGGTAGCAATTTACAACTATTTAAACACCTAGAAATTGTTCTTTGAACTGAATGTCAATGTTCTAAGAGCACTAATTTTGCTTTCTTTCCTTATAATCCTTTGGAATACGCCTGACTAAAGTGAATGTTGGAAGATGTCCTGTTAAGGTGAAAAGAATAATAATATCCCTCAATGTCAGACAGCAAAGATATAATACCACCATGACCGATAAATCTGCATATAGCAGTCAGGTTTTTCGCAATGAACAATTACAAATAAGCCTATATTGCTTGTATTTCTAAAGGTGCAAGAAGCAGAGCTTGTATTTATCTGAAACTTGGTTTGGTTATCCAGGTCGTATGTATACTTTGCAGATTTAATTAAATTTTTTACTGAAAGAGGAAAAGTCTCCTAGTGTATTATCTTAGTTATTTTCTAACTCAATTTGACATGTCAAAAAATTCATATAAAAGAAGTTGCAAGTTCTGGTGACGTATTCTGTATTCATGGGAAAAACAAAACGGCATGAGGTTGCAGCTTGTCAACACAATTTTCCTTTATTTACAAGATAACCAAAATTATGTAATGTTTATTTATTGGATGGTCAACTTCACCATATGGACATTGTTACAAGAAGGTAAACATTGCTGGCTCTACGTGACTAATCAGTTGTGCTTAACATCTTAAGTTGCCCAGCCTATATCTGACTTAGGGTTCGTTTGGTTGAGCTTTTGTCAGTAGAGCTTTTGCCAGTAGAGTTTTTCTAAAAAGAGCTTTTTTTAAAAGCCAGTTGACTGTTTGGCTGTCAATTAAAAAACAGCTTTTTAAAAAGTGCTTCATACAGT
>JANIHY010000004.1:18520523-18531773 GCA_027479065.1 Erythroxylum brevipes | reverse complement strand
TTATTATACAAAATTGCTTTTCTTATTATTATTTTTATTATCATTATTATTCATAGTCAATTTTCTTATTATTATTGTGATTATTAAATTCCTTATTATTATTAATTTTCTTCCTCTTCTTCTTCTATTATTATTATTATTATTTATTATTTTTACTAATACAACTCATTCTTTTTAAAATAATCAATGAATTACATATTTCTAATCATATTATATTGCAGGAGTATTTTAGTCAATGACAATGTTTTCATGTTTTGTCATTTGCAATCAAATATATTTCTGTCATCGAGACGGAGACAGTTTTATCTATTTTGTTCATTACAACTAAACACTTCACTGTTTCTAATTTTTGTTCTGTTCTATTTTTAAATTTTTGTTTTGTTTTGTCTCCGCAGTAGAGACAGTAACCAAATACTGCGTACGTTCAACTGAATTTTAAATCAACTTTCAACTCGACTCAATCCAAATTAGATATCTAATTCGATTCAATCCGCTGTCATCCTTAGACATGAGCGAAAAATGGACTCGATCCTGTACATCCCATGTGGAGATGCTAATGTCCAAAACGAGGACGTTTGGTTCCCTGAAGTGAAATGACTTTTTGAACGGACTACCTGGGTCATTATTTCTGAGAACAATCCGACGATTCCTATTGGTCAAAATAACTGAGGCGCCAAAACTAATCCCTGACTTCATCCAATTTTTGGTTTAGGATAAGCAGTTACTGAAGGTTTACTGTCGGCCGTAGCATGGCCATCGCAATAGCCAGTTGCTGCTTCTCCGGCCTCACCTCAGCCGTCAAGTTGATCCGTCACGTTCCGACGCACCGGTCCTTAGTCTCACTCGCTCCAAAAGCCGCCAAAGGAGGGGCTCCGCAGAAGAAGTATCAGAGAAAAGCAAAAGATGATAATTCGTATCTATATGGCGATGGAAAGTCGCAAGGGACGGCGTTTGGGATACAAAGAAAAGAGAAGAAGGAGGAGCTTCAGTTTGATTCGAAGGAGAGTTTGGTAATTCTGCTTTCGCGTTGCTTGCTTATTTTGATTTGGCAGTTTATATCGTTTGTTTCCTTCTTTTTCTTTTCAGGTCGAAGCAGGGAATCTTCAAGAGGCGGCTTTTTTAAATGCGGTTGTCAAGGTAGAAATTGTACTGATGAATGTTACATTTGACAATGAATTGTTAGCTTTAGTTCATTCTTCTTGTAATTGCTTTTTTGTGGTAATATGACTTTTTTCCTTCTTTCAATTTGTATAGGTTTATTGCACTCATACTGCACCAGATTATTCGCTTCCTTGGCAAAAACAAAGGCAATACACAAGCACTGGGAGGTGAGCAGCGTGGTTCTTTAGTAAATTTGTGGATTTTCTGGTTGCTGATTTTGTATTTTGTGTGGGAATGCGGGCGATGGTATTCAATTTCTGTTCTACTCTGCAAATTTTGGCAAGTTTCTAGTTGACTTTTTACTTGTACTCATTCTTGTATTGTGTTTTTTTTTCCCAGTGCTTTTATGATTGGAGATGGAAAGCTCTTAACAAATGCTCATTGTGTTGAACATGATACACAGGTTATCTTTTCTCAAAATTAAGGACACAGTACTATTGATATGATAGACTCACATATAATAATAGTCCCCAAACTTTTCAAATTTCTCTCAAGTATGAGCATCCGTATTTCCAAGTAAGGTAACATGGAAATTGGGTTTATTTTGTCAGAATTAGCTCATCATACGTTTGATTTGATGAATTAGGGAGCATGTATATGATAGCGGCAATATATAACGCTTACTATAGGAGCATGTATATGAAAGTGGCAATATATAACGCTTCCTATTTTAGTCAACATTTTATGTTATGTTGAAGCTTCGCTTGGCTCTTTTATAAGTGTTGTTAAAGACACGAAATTTGCTTTTTTTTTTTCATTTTACATTTAAATGCAGGTCAAAGTAAAAAGAAGGGGAGATGATAAAAAATATGTTGCTAAGGTACTTTTATTCTACTAGATCCTTAATCGTTACAATATATGTGCTAGTTACTTTGTGAATATTAAGCTTAAATATATATTTTTTAGTTTTGTCTTCCACTAATGTCTCAATGTGGCTGGAAACTGGAGGGAAAAGTCATTTTGATCCTTGTTTACTGAAGCACGTAATAGTTGCATGCCTAAATTGCTAGGTCGGAGATTGTTTATGCTTATGGGGAATTGGCATTGGATCTTGCAGCTGACTTGTCTTCGTGATTTAATTAACAGGTACTAGCTAGAGGCGTGGATTGTGATATAGCTTTGCTCTCAGTGGAACATAAGGAGTTTTGGGAAGAAGCAGAACCACTTAAGCTTGGACGCTTGCCACGTCTGCAGGTTGTAATTGTAGCTTGTACTTATTATGGTGTCATTGTGTTGTATTTTCTTGTCTTTCAATCCTCTTCTTTTGCATTCTCAGCTGCACCTATTACGTTTCGCTTGGACTTTCTAACTTGTGAAATGAAAATGATATTTGTTAAGGCATTTAAAAGTTATGTACTCATCAACTCCGGATCATCATATGAAATATGTGTCTAAAAATTATGAAGAATCCCCTAAGTACAATAGATCTAAGCCAATATTTTTTTCTTGAGGAAAAAGTGACACTGCAACCTGTTTCTTTATTTATGTGGATGTCTGTTGGAATTAGATATGTGATGTATTTATAGTGCATTTCTGTGGAGGTATGTCTTTTGGTTGTTCTAAAAATCAACATTGATACTTTGTCTTGTATTTATGGTTTTGATATGCTTTTTGTGTAACTTTTTATATGGTCAGGATGCAGTAACTGTTGTAGGATATCCTCTTGGAGGAGACACCATTTCAGTGACAAAGGGAGTTGTATCACGGATAGAGGTATAACTTTGTGATTAGTAGAACGAATTCTGATAAGCAGTGAATTAGTGTCAGTTTGATGTCTTCAGTTGTTCTTGAGAAGTCTTTTTGTAGATCAATTTATAGTACGAAGTTGCAACCTTAAATTTTCAGGTTACTTCGTATGCTCACGGATCATCTGATCTGTTGGGTATTCAAATTGATGCCGCAATAAATCCTGGTAACTTTTATGCTAACTTTTGCTTTCATTGCAATTTTCCCAATTACATTTGTTATTTTTTCAGAGTGGACCACTTATATAGTGCTCCTTCTCTTTCTGTCTAGTGTTTTTTTCCTATTTTTATTAAGGCTTTATTTCATATCATTGTGATAGCCAGTGCTTATACTTGCTAGATTTTAGGTAACAGTGGTGGTCCTGCATTCAATGATCAGGGAGAGTGCATTGGGGTGGCATTTCAGGTGTTAATTCATTTTCTTGGTCTGAAATATTTTTTCTATATGGCCCGATCCAGATATTTTCTCTTTTTTACTTGCTTATAGGTATGAAGATAGGATTCTTTTGTGCTATTTTCCACATGCTTGCTGTGCTCGTACACAATTGTCTGTCATTTTCCACTTTGTTTTTACGCGACAGTCTTTTTAGGTTTACAGATCTGAAGAGGCTGAGAACATTGGATATGTTATTCCCACAACAGTTGTATCTCATTTTCTGAATGACTATGAGAGGAATGGAAAATATACTGGTGAGGTGCTCTGATTATTTACAATTGTTCTTATTTTCATTGTTCATTTGCTTGTGGAACCCTTAGAAGTTTGAACTATGTACATTGTTGTTCTGAGAGAGAGAAGTTTTTTTAAGTCTAAACTAGTTCTGGTAGTTTTGTTAATATTCTAGTGTTAATATCAACGTTCAACTGGTCTCAAGAAAAACTACCTTCAAGTTGCTGTATGCTACATTTTCTATAACATTGCAGTTCTTCTTAACCTCGCATCAATGGAGGTTTTTCTTTATAGCTAGGAAGTTTAATTTGTGACGTAGTTACAGTAGTCAAAATGGAGTTCCTAGTGAAAGCAAGTTGTTATGTGCCCGTACTTAGGATCGAGTCCAAGGACAATTCTCTGGAAAGTTAATCTCTTTCCCCTTATTTACGTTGGTTCCCTTCCTTGTAGAACTTATTTTTGGTGATGAAAAACTGGCAACACTTGTCAAGATAAGGTCTGCTGAGATTGGGCTAAATTACTCTACTCCTAATTAGCTAATTTTTATGATAACTTCTTCCTTAGTTTATTGCATAACGTAATAGCCTTATATAGGCAAAGAAACATAAAAATTCCACCTAAATCAGGACTCAGAAAAACTCCTATTCAAGTTGTTTTAGGACACTTAGAAATACTCCTATTCAAATTGTTTTTATTAACATAACTATAACAGAAATTAGTGCAGAAATAATAGACTCCTACTAAAAATAAAATACTCCTCTGATAGACTCCTAATAAAACACTCCTCTAATAGACTCTTAATAAAACACTCCTCTTTTTAAGTAGTAGGTCCTTCCTACAATGCATCCATATCATCACTCCTCTTTTCGACATCGAGCTTGCCCTCAAGCTCGAACTTAGGTTATGCCAGTGATGGTATGCAAAGATATCTCAGGTTCTCTCTCTACTGGTTCCTCCCCTTCTTCCTCAGAATTTGCCACCTCAATCCAAAATAGTTGCTTACATTTGTGCCCCACTGGATAAGTCTTGTCACAGTTGTAGCACAACCCCTTCTCTCTTCTTTAAGCCATTTCCGCTATGGTTACGCGCCTTCCCATTGGGGACATAGTACTTGCTATACTGGAGGTTGTTGTTTTAGCCCTCGAGTTTACCTTACTTCCTAAAGGTGTGGCTGCACTTGCGTTGGTGCTGTTTAAACTACTGTCCAGTTGTGAAGATAGCCATAGGGTGGTGTTTCAGCTGTCTCTTACCCCTTGGATGTATTGCATCTACATACATTGCAATTTTCATTAACGTACTCTTGCTAAGTTCATTGCAGCTAAGATTAATAGGATATTGCATCTCCACCTTGATTTGCAGCCGTTCTACCAATCCAGTTGTGAATAGATTTACTTGTAGATCTCGTGGAAGCCTTATGGTTTGAACCAACAATGTTTTGAATTGGGGTTGATATTCTTCTAAGCTCTCCGTCTGTTTGAGGTTTGCCAATTCTCCTACAGGGTTGTTACTAAGGTGAGGGCCGAATCTCATATTACAATGGCTTTTGAAAGAGTACCAATGCATCCCTAGTTCTTCTTGTTCAGGTTGAAAGAACCACAATTGGGGCTCCCCCATTAAATGAAAGGTAGCCAATCTTACCTTCTCCTCCTTCGCTGTTTGTTAGCTTAGGAAAAACTGCTCACACCTGTGAAGCCAAACCAACAGATCCATCGAGCCATTGTTCGTTGGAAATTCCATCTTAGTATATTTAGGCACCATTCTTGTCCGCTGCCCCCATGAGTCCTATCCTCCCCTGGTGGTGGTGATGGTGCCTAATACTCGCTCGCTTTTGCACCTTTCAACCTTGCAAGCATGCGGATAATCTCTGCATATTGATCCTTCAATTCTTGCTGCCCCATTTCTAATGCTCGTATCCTATGATCCATCTGTCAATCTACCGAAGATCACTCTGCGGCTGAATTGCCTGTTTCGTCCATGAACTCCTGCTTTGATACTGAATTGTTATGTGCCTGTGCTTGGGATCGAGTGCAAGGATGATTCTCAAGAAAGTTAAT
Source organism: Erythroxylum brevipes (assembly GCA_027479065.1). Lineage (NCBI taxonomy): Eukaryota > Viridiplantae > Streptophyta > Magnoliopsida > Malpighiales > Erythroxylaceae > Erythroxylum > Erythroxylum brevipes. Next base: position 18,526,146 of record JANIHY010000004.1, on the reverse strand, counting down.
CTCTTTCCCCTTATTTACATTGGTTCCCTTCCTTGCAAAACCTATTTTTGGTGATGAAAAACTAGCAGCACTTGTCAAAGACAAGGTCTGCCGAGATTGGGCTAAATTACTCTACTCCTAGTTAGCTAATTTTTATCATAACTTCTTTCTTACTTTATTGCATAACGTAATAGCCTTATATAGGCAAAGAAACATAAAAGTTCCACCTAAACTAGAACTCATAGAAAAACTCCTATTCAAGCTATTTTAGGACACTTAGAAAGACTCCTATTCAAATTGTTTTTATTAACATAACTATACCAGAAATTAGTGCAGAAATAATAGACTCCTACTAAAAATAAAATACTCCTCTTATAGACTCCTAATAAAACACTCCTCTTTGCAAGTAGTAGGTCCTTCCCGCAATGTATCCATATCACAAGTTACCTTGCTACTACATCTCTTTTTTAAGATTCTTTAAACTTTGCTTAGACCTAGTTTCTATCATGAATACTTATTTTCCTATGTCAGTGGGAGTATCTGCTTGTTGCTTATGAACTTGGATAAAACATGCCTTTGGATGTATTCACCTTAGTACACAGAACAGAGTATAATATGTTTTTTTTTGTTTTTCTAATCAATTTATTCCAACGCACAACTATATTGGTATTTCTGATTTTGCTTCATTTTGTTGTGAATCGTCACCATACATTTTGATCTGCTATTCTTTTTACGTTGAATTCCAGGCTTCCCATGTCTTGGCGTATTACTGCAGAAGTTGGAGAATCCAGCTCTTCGTACATGCTTAAAAGTACAGTCCAATGAGGTATATCTGTTTGTTCTTCTTTGCTGGATCTAAACTATGACCTTGTTTCAGGTAGTGTACTTGACCTTTACTGATGATTTTCAGGTTTGTGATTTATATATAATAATAATTCATGTTAAAGTCATGTATCTTATGGCATTGGTAAGGCTTGAAATGGCTTGTGTGAGGCTAAACGAGAGAGTTGAAAATGAATATAGTCTGGGACTATTACCTGGTTAAAAACAAGGAAGCTGAGCTGATCAATGATAAAGTAGCTGGAAGGTAGATACAAGGAAATTCTTAGTTGTGGGGAACAAGGTGGAGAACAGACTTGGGTACATGTGGTGCAGATGGTGATTTTAGTGGAGATGAAATTGATCATGGAAATTTCTTACCTTTCAGTTTCTTAAATTCATTCGGACTTGATGATAAGCAAATGGATGGAATTCAGGTATCTTTATTGATATATAGCTATAGTTCGTGGTATCTCCACAAGAACTATGCTCCCAGCCTAATGGCCCTTTCAGCAGTAGCTGAATACAATGCAAGATATTCGATACCCCTCTACTACCCCCCTCCTCCTTACATATAGCTCTCTCTCTCTTCTAACTAACATTGCTAACCGTTTGCTGACTCACCCCTCCCTGCCTTAGTGAGTTTCCTAGAGTATGTAATCATGGGCCTAGGATTCATATTCGGACCCTTCTCCCTCTTTCTCCTAGAGTATGTCAATATGGGTTTAGGATCCATATTGCTATCACTTGACATCGGGAATCCAATCATTCATAGGGATCTAATCTTGTGTTTAAATTTATGAAGTTTCACTAGGTCTTGTACTTGGGAGCTAATATCTATTGTTTGCATAAGAATTTGTTCCGTCATATGTTATTCTTCATTTAATTGAATGATTTTTATTCCATGCTTATACTTATCTCATTTGTGATCAAAATTATTTAAGACCCATTTTTATATCCCAATTAAATCAACTACAAACTTTGGTTTGTATAGGGTGTGCTAGTTAGGAGGGTTGAACCAACCTCTGATGCAAGCAAGGTCTTAAAAGAGGTATACTAGCTAATTGGCTATTCAAAACCTTCTTGATTTGATATTCTTATATGGTCAACTTGAGGAAAGTTCTAATTGCAGTTAAGTTTGAGTATCAGTGACCTCATTGTCCCATGTCTCTTTACGTAAATTACAAACGATGTTAAAGATAATCTGTTACTACACTGAGAAAGATGGAGAAGAAAAATGAGCAATTGTAGAAGAAAGGATTCAGGAATGTTGTTTGTCACATGGAAAATGCACCATAGTAGTGCATCATGGTCAGCGACCGAGGGTAGGCTGGTCTTTTAACAATTTACGGTCCATGACCCCATTTCAGGCAAGAAATGTAATCTTTTTCTATATCATCAACCACTGATGTGTTACATGCAATTGTGTAATACATGTTGCTATCCTGGATAACGAGTTAATCAACCATAAGATAACTTCAAATGCTGGAACATCCGTGTTTATCATTTTCCAGTAACAATGGATAAATTGAAATGGGTGGAACAACCGTGTTTATCATTTTTCAGTAACAATGGCAGTTGTTTTCCTGTTAGGGGGATGTGATCATGAGCTTTGATGGTGTTCATGTTGGATGTGAAGGAACAGTGCCATTCCGATCAAATGAGCGCATTGCATTTCGTTACCTTATCAGTCAAAAGTAAAGATTCTTATTCTCTGTCATTATAGGAATTAGAATTTCTCTATATCTTTTGATATAATGGTTTTTTGGTCCAGTTAATTGTGTTGGTTTGTGTGGTTTAAATACATCATACTTGTGCCTAATAAGATAGTTACCCTTTTCTCTATAATCCCCACCTTTTGAAGTGGAATGTGCTATCAGATATGAGTAACTTTTGTGAAATTAGCTGATGGCCTATCTTTAAATATTTCAAAATTATGTAATGTTTTTCTACAGATTTGCTGGTGAGGTAGCAGAGCTTGGTATTATCAGAGCAGGGATTTTCATGACAGTTAAAGTATTTCTAAACCCAAGAGTGCATTTGGTATGCTATTTAAAAACTTTGGATGACTTCGGTCATTAAAGCATTTCCTCTTTCTTTACATTTATATGTTAACTAGTTTCTATATTTTTCTCTTGCTTTCAAGGTTCCTTATCACATTGATGGTGGTCAGCCTTCTTATATAATTGTTGCTGGATTGGTGTTTACTCCTCTTTCAGAACCACTGATAGAGTATGTAATGCTTCATTGTATTCAATAGTGTCCGTAATAGTCCATAAAACATTTTGGTACATGAACTTTTTGGTCCGTTTAACCGGCTAACTCTTGAGGTTATTTGGCTCTATTTCTTGTTTTCGGTTTGCCAATAGGGAGGAATGTGAAGACTCTATTGGGGTAAGTACTGCCCTCAAGGGAACATCTTCTCTTTTCTACCGCAACTTTGAACTCATCCTTTCTGATCAAGATAGTTTTCTAAATCTATCTGTATCCTCTGCTCAGCTGAAACTATTAACAAAAGCACGTTACTCTCTAGCAAGATTCAAAGGAGAACAAATTGTCATCCTATCACAGGTAAACTTTCTACCTTTCTACCCGTCATGTAATTTCTTCTCTGGACTTGCAACTAGTTCATCTTCTGATAGTTATGGTGGGAAATATTTTTCGCATGTATCATCTTTGCTAAAGAATGACCCTGTGCTAATTTGCTTTCTGATGATAGGTCTTAGCAAATGAAGCCAACATTGGCTACGAGGATATGGGAAATCAGCAGGCAAGTTGTCAGTTAATACTTTAAGCTTTTATAAGCCTGTTTCCCAATCAAGTCACAAATAATCACGGATGATGATTACAGGTTTTAAGGCTCAATGGAACCCGAATAAAAAACATCCATCACCTAGCACACCTCGTTGATTGTAAGTGGAGCGATCTCATTCCCGTATTTTGCATACTATACAATCTCTTTCTCACTGTTCTTAGTTGTGTTCATCACCAGCAAGCAAGGACAAATATTTAGTTTTTGAATTCGAAGACAATTATCTTGCTGTTTTGGAGAGGGAAATCGCAATTTCTGCGTCATCTCAGATTCTTGGTGATTATGGGATACCATCCGAGCGATCCCCTGACCTAGTGGAGCCATATGTGGATTCATTAGGAGACGTCCATAGTTTGGATCAGGAGTTCAATGACAGTCCTGTTTCAAGTCTAGAAATAGGCTTTGATGGCCTTCTTTGGACTTAAACACCTAAAAGTTGAGACCTTAAATCTCCACTTTAGACACCATTTATGATGGATATGCATGTCTCCAGTCCAAAGCCTATCCAATTCATCACTCGTGGGCTTATGCAAATTTTCCGGGGAGCATGATATTTTGCCACTTGACATCTCCGCGTCTCACATGCAATCTACTTCACCACCCGGCCGTCGCATCGTGTATTATTGGGTTTTGGATGGTGGTGTTCGGTCAGATAATGCCTAACCAATTTCAATGCAATTCTTGACAGAGGGACAGCAGAGTTGAACTCGAAACTCATGCAGTCATCCTGATTGGATGTAATGATCTGTGACAAGGGAATTTGATTTATTGCTGGATGTGAATAAACATTAATATTATTTACAATTTTGAGTGAAGTGTCAATACTGAACTGTTGAGTCTCTGGGGTGCGGGGACATCGTGCAGGTCCCTCAGGCACAATAATGGTATTGGATTCTCTTCCCCCCTCTCTTTAAGAAGTAATTCGTTTCAGAATTTCGCTCTATGGTCGTATGGGACAAGGGATTGTGGGTTATCTTAGGTATATGTCAGAGTACTTGGGGCCATTGCAGCAATAAAGAATCACGCGTAAATCAATGGTGTGGTATTTGAATCCTATAGTGGATTTGTAAGTTTATAATTTTAACAAATTTGTAGTGAAAGATGAGAGTAAGATTTTCATTCCATAAAAAAAGATTTATAGAAATGTAACTATTCTTCTATACTGCCACTAGCCGTCAATATATATACTAAAACTTTAAAATAATTCCGTTGAAAACAATTCACTGTCCTTCAACTTATAATGCTCCTTTGTTTAAGAGTCTGATACGGCTCGTAGCTGAACTTATTGTGCCAATTCAATTGGTTGAATATAATTTTGTAAGTTATCTATAAAGACAAAGATAAGAGACAAAGGGAAATGAATTGGATAGCTGTAGAAGTTTTAGCAGTTGAAAATGAGAAGAGAAGACATTCATAGCTGGTGAGTTTATCATCCTAACTACACTTGCAACAAGGACATAAGGAGTAGGCAAGTGAACTCCACAATGACTTCTGAAAGAATATTTTAAGAGGCTTGGAAGAAATTCATCTTGGAATGAGAAGGAGATGATTACTGATTTAGCTGAAAAGTTTGCCATTAGTATTACAAAAGTGATGTGTTATAGGGAAATAAAGAAAGTAATAAAAATATTGATGAGTTCCATGAAGCAAAATTATGCAATGTTGTGGCTGTATGCGCATGAGTTGTTTAGGAAAAAATAAAGGAGAGAGATTCAAGATTGAGACAAGTTTAGAAAGGCCTCTAAGATGTTTAATATGGGATTTGGAGCACTGAGACTTTGGATTGTAAAAGGTTGATTGAAGATAATTGGATTGGATGAATGTTTTTCGAAGATTTTCTTAGTTTGTGCTTTATTGTCAGCAGTGGTGAAAGGCGAGAATTATGATTGTTGGAAACTAGTTTTTAAATATGTTTGTGGGGGTTGATGGAAATGGGTGGAGAGTTATGGAGTCGGAAATATGGGAATACTGGACTGGTCTGTTTAAAAGATGTGTGTTGGGGAAGAAGGAGAG
>JANIHY010000004.1:18368970-18379475 GCA_027479065.1 Erythroxylum brevipes | reverse complement strand
ATCATTTTTATTTTTATTTTTATAAATAAAATAATTTCACGAAAATAAATTATTGTATAAATATAAATTAATATTCTTTTAAGATACTTGATCGTTAAATTTGGTATAAAATTTTAGTATAATGGTCGGAGATAGTGGTCAGTGAAAGGAAAAAGGAGGAGTCGAATTTAGGCCTTAGAAATCTCCAACAAGAAGGGTTATTATAGGCAGAGAGATTAATGTGATCTCAACCTCTCTCAGCATTCTTTTAAGTATTAGCATTGTGAAGGAATCGTTCCATCAAATACAATTTTTTTATAAAGATTTTTAGAGGTTGTTAATGTGCAAAAATTTCCTCATCACTGGCAGCCTTCTGTTATTTTCTACAATTTTATTCTTCTGTTTGTCATTATTGGCAAGAACCATTTCTTTTCAGACATGAACCATCAAGACGAAGCTGGGAGATGGAAGTTGGTGTAAAATACTTTAAATTTATGTATTTTAAATGTCTTAAAATATTTATTGCTTAAATATCAAATATGAAATATTTGCATTTTTTGAACTTAAAATTTAAATTAAATAAATAGATCAAAGTATTAAATTATAATACCCCATTTCATAATAAGAGTCGTTTTAGATACATTTTAATTATTTAAAATAAGTGTCATTCTTGACTTTATATGCATATTTATAACTTTTATTTCAAAATTAATCTTCTCTTTTATTTCTCTCTCATCTTAATTATACAGATCACAATTTTAAGGCAATTTTTCTCACATGCTGATTAAAGATGCTGATTACTGAGGCAATTTTATAGGAATATTAATAAGAGTATATCTATAATTTTATTAGATTTTTTAATAAGTGTGTATTTTTTTAAAACGACTCTTATTATGAAACGGAGAGAATATTAGTTATAAATGATTCAAAATAGTATATGCATGTTTGTCGATACATGAATAAAACTGTATCCTAGAATTTGCGGGCAGATGACACGTTGGTGTTGTCGTCAAAAGCAACTGAAAAAGATAGTGTTCAATTATTGCCCATACGTTATTTTCATGAGCGTGAGCGATGGATGTGAGTTGGGTATCATCCTTTTAGATGCTTAATTGCTCTTTAATTAAGGGTCGTGATTCGTGAAGGTGTTCTGTTCCCAATCTCTCACCACTAAATGCATATTGTTATCATCAATGGCTTCAATGCGACACAACTATCAGAGCGATCTCAAGTCCATTTCCAGTGCCTACCACTTTTAATTTGTGCAATAAATAATTGCACTCCCTGAAGAGGCAGCTGCTCTGGTGGAAATTAAGTACTAGTACCGGACCATTTTCATGATTCAGGAAATTCTGTCTTAAATTCCTCTACCTCACTACGTAACAATAATATGATTAGGGTGCGTGGGCTCAATTAAATTATTTATTAATATATACTCTCTCCGATTTATAATAAAAATTATTTTAGAAAAATACACGCTTATATATTACTAATTAATAAATTAATTAGTAGTATATAATTATAATTTAAACCCTAATCACCATTTCTAGCTTTCTTAATTACCATACCTCATTACCTCCTAAATTTCGGAGCATGGTATCTCTCCTAGTAGAGACAAAACCTTTCCAGATTGAGATCAACGGTCCAGATTATCCCTTTACTAACTTAGGAGCTTTGCCCTTCGTTTTTTGACCGATATCAGCTTTTCTCGACATAAAAAAGGACAAGTCGACGTGACTCCATGCTGCTACAGTGCCACCCCCATAATCCCATGTCCTTTTCACGTATGAGCGCAATACCCTTCACATATAAGGCATTACTGTTACTGTGTGTACAGATGAGGGGTATTTTAGTCCATTCATTTCGGCACATGAGGGACGAATCAGCTTTTTTCTTCACCCTTTTCTTTTTCACCGTGATCCCTGAGTTGTTAAAAATTACAAAGGAAGAAAGGAAAAAGTTTTAATTACCGACGACGCACTCGCAACTCGCAAGCCTTAGCCTCGAGAGAAAATAAAAAATATAGTATAAATTAAATGATCTCTTCGTCTTCGAAGTGCAAGTAGTCCGTACACTGCCAAAAAGTGTTACCGGGCTGACGGTCTTACATTAAGATGCAACGTGCGCTTGATTGTTTGTACTTTACATGATCAAATACTGGACAGATTTAATCGGTGTCATGTAAGATTAGATCAAGGCCGTTGGAACCTAATAAATGATTCTAGTACTGGTGTCTCTCTGCACCCAATGATAATAGGGGTGGTATGGTAGTACCTGCAGCGAACCGGAACGAGGGAGTCAACTATGATTGGACGGTCATGATGCCATCATAACTAATGTATCACATCAGATCATTCCTCATTATTTAACTCTCTCTCTCTCCCTCTCCCTCTCGAGTCTCGATTGTGGTCCCCTCGATATCCGATCCCTCAGATCCAGCCGTGCAACGCGAATCATGAGATTCCTCCTTGCTGCGCTTTATCACCACCCCGCCATAAGTGATTAGAAAAAAATGACTAAACGAGGAGTTCAAAAATATCGCCACGTCCTCTTACGTGCACCCGTTTCCTGCGGCTCCAGTTCATCAACAACGGATAAGGTCTCTTTCTTGCACCGCCCATCCAACGGCCGATACTGGCCTCTGCCCAGGTGTCAAACATCAAACCCAAGAAATCAAATGTAAAAACCCTAGGAAAGTGAATAAACATCTAATATTTGATGCGAGGAAAAAAAGTCGATAAAAAATGTCACCTCCGTGTCTTTAACATGTCTATAATTTCTCAATCAGTCTCGCTCTTTAAGACTCTCCCTCTTTCTCTCACTAAAAGCACACCGGACAATTCCTATATGCTCTTCAAGCTTAGTTCATGACTTCTTAGATCTGAACAACAACGACTACAATCCCAGAGCTTCTATTGCCTTTTCCTTTCTCATTTACAGTGTAGGAACTGCCAACGAAACGACGTCGAGTAGGCATTGATGGTCAGAATGGCGAGTTCCTTCCCTGAGGAAGTTTTAGAGCATGTTTTCTCGTTTATACAAAACCACAAGGACAGGAACTCGATATCTTTGGTGTGCAAGTCGTGGTACGAGATAGAGAGGTGGTGTCGCCGCAGGATTTTCGTTGGGAACTGCTACGCGGTGAGTCCGGCGATGGTGGTGAGGAGGTTTCCGGACGTCAGATCGGTAGAGCTCAAGGGGAAGCCTCACTTCGCAGACTTCGATCTGGTACCCAGGGGTTGGGGAGGCTACGTGTCTCCGTGGATCGACGCCATGTCGACGGCGTATCCCTGGCTCGAAGAGATCAGATTGAAGAGAATGGTGGTTAGTGATGACGCTTTGGAGCTGATTGCTAAGTCGTTTAAGAATTTCAAGGTCTTGGTGCTTTTTTCTTGTGAAGGGTTCTCTACCGACGGTCTCGCTTCCATTGCTGCTAATTGCAGGTATTGTTTTGTTCCTTCTTCTCTTCTGTATAAGATTTTGTTTTTGTGGGTCGTGAGAGTTTGAGAAAGTGTAAGGAGATTTAAATGTTTAATCTTGTTAATTTTGGTTTTGGAGTAGGGGTAAAGTTGAATTATGTTAACAGTAAAGCCGGAAAGGTACGGAAATGGTGAAGCTTTTGATGGCTTGTAGTGTATTTTTGTTGTATATGAAATGAAAGTGAGATTTTGTGTTTTGTTTTGAGAATGGTGTTGAATGTGGGGGAAGATCTAGTTTGGGTTGGCTTTCTTGTTCAAGGTTTTTAGCTTAGCTGAACCTTGGAATTTTTCTGGTTTCTCTTTCCCTGCTGTTCGAATGTCTCCTTTTTCTCTCTCTCTTTTCTGGCAATTTGGAATTAGTTTACTTGGATTTTGGTTTCCATTTGGTTTTTTGTTTGAGTTTTGACTGGATTTGAGTGCCTCCTTTTCTCGTATCTCTCTTGGTTTATGTTGAATCTGCTGTGGTTCGTGAATCACCTGCAGTGTCGAAATCCAGTCAAGATCGTACCAATCACTTGCATTTATTTTAGAAATTTTCCTCGTCATATGCGTCCGTTTATCGCTGAGGATGTAGTTTTGGATTTTGATTTCTGTTTTGTTGTACATTGTGGGCTTTGTTTGGATGTTTGAACCAGGACTTTATCCTATTTTGGGCATTTGTACTCTCTGTGTTGCTTTTGGTGACTTTCGCTTTGTGTTGACGTTCTTGCTTACATATGTAAAAATTTTGAACTTTGGTACTGGACCGTCAAACTCTATTTAGGGTCGCTCATTGTTGATTTTGGATTCCTAAAATGAGGAAGTTATGTTTTGTAATTGTAGCGGGTTTAAAACAGTTTTGTACTTATGCCACCTTTAGATTCCTAAATCATCCAAGCGGTGGCCTTAAACTGTTCTTTCATTTGTTCAAATTTTTGCTTTAGTTTCTCTTGCTCCAAGTCTGTCGTTTATGCCTGAATGCTATTGTAACTGTCATCTTTCTTGCAAAGTTCTCTGAGCAAGCGTCTTTGTTTGCTAATATTTGGAAGTGCTTAATCATGTGCAGGAATCTGAGAGAGCTGGATTTGCGAGAGAGTGAGGTAGAGGATCTAAGTGGGCATTGGTTGAGCCATTTTCCTGACACCTTCACATCACTTGTCTCTCTCAATATTTCTTGTTTACGGTCTGAGGTGAGTTTCTCAGCCCTGGAGCGCCTTGTGGGCCGATGTCCCAATCTGAAAAATCTCCGACTTAATCAAGCTGTGCCCCTTGAGAGTCTCGCTGACCTTCTTCAACGAGCAACCCAGCTGGTTGAATTGGGAACAGGTGCCTCCTCTGCTGAGTTGAGACCTGATGTCTTCTCAAATCTGTCGGGAGCTTTGACTGGGTGTCAACAACTGAAGAGCCTCTCTGGATTTTGGGATGTAGTCCCTAGTTACCTCCCGGTGCTTTATCCTATATGCTCTCGCCTTATTTCTTTGAACTTGAGCGACGCAGCTATTCAAAATCCTGATCTCTTAAAGCTGGTCACTCAATGCCAGAGTTTGCAGCGCTTTTGGGTAACTTTTGCACTTTGTATGTAGTATATAAACACATGCAAACCGATTGGATGAATCATTTTGTATTCCTACTTGTCTATTAGTGTGTGAAAGATTTCTGTGAAGTGTTGAAATTTTATCTCCCATCTTGTGTACTTTAAATGAAGCTTAGACGGGAATCATTCATGCTGTCTTCTCTTGCTTATAGAGTGTTATTGTAGGTATTGGATTGCATTGAAGATACTGGACTTGAAGCTCTAGGAGAATTTTGCAAGGACTTGCAAGAATTGAGGGTCTTTCCGTCTGACCCATATGGGGAAGAACCTAATGTATCTTTAACGGAAAGAGGCCTGGTTGCTGTTTCTCAGGGCTGCCCTAAGCTTCAGTCGGTACTTTACTTTTGCCGTCAGATGAGTAATGCGGCCTTAGTTACAATTGCCAGGAACCGTCCAAACATGACCCGTTTTCGCCTTTGCATTATTGAGCCACGAGCTCCTGACTATCTCACCCAGCAGCCACTAGATTTTGGTTTTGGAGCCATTGTAGAGCATTGCAAAGATCTACGGCGCCTTTCTCTCTCAGGTTTCCTTACTGATCGTGTGTTTGAGTACATTGGAACTTATGCCAAGAAACTAGAGATGCTGTCTGTGGCATTTGCTGGTGAAAGTGATCTAGGACTACATCATGTGATGTCTGGTTGTGAAAATCTCCGCAAGCTAGAGATTAGGGATTGTCCCTTTGGGGACAAGGCTCTCTTGGCCAATGCTACAAAACTGGAGACAATGCGATCCCTTTGGATGTCTTCTTGTTCGGTGAGTTTTGGGGCATGTAAACTGTTGGGACAGAAGATGCCCAGGCTCAACGTTGAAGTTATTGAGGAGAGGGAACCTCCAGATTCGAGGCCAGACAGCTACCATGTTGAGAAGCTTTACATGTATAGGACAGTTGCCGGGCCTAGGAATGACATGCCTGGTTTTGTTTGGACGATGGATGAAGATGCTGCCTTCAGTATATCTTGAGAGGTCCTTTGCGTTCATTGACTGCCAACAAACTTGATTCAATCTGTCATTACGTATCGCCCGGCATGTGAGAGATGGATACAAAAGGTACATTGTCTATATGCTCTCGCCAATTTACCATCTCCTTGGCTAAATGGCAGCCTCAATTGGGCTGAAAGTTTGGAGGGTGTACCGAGGCTTGAGAGCTCTTTTGCCATCTATTTTACTCTGGGCTAAGTTATAGGTTACATTTAGTGATGCTTAATAAGAAAGATCCAAACTTTTGTATCAAGCAGAGTTGTTATTTACTAGGGGGTAATCGGTGTATACTATTTCCAGATGTGCTGTTCTTTCTTAACTTTATTGGACGTCCTTGGGACAATTATTTTGGTGAAACGTGAAATTGTTGTTTTGTAAGAAATAAAGTCTTAAATTCATTCACAAAATTGGGATGGAACTTTATCCTTCGTTTAGCGTTTTTACGGTCAACTTCAAATCTTTTTCTCTGGTGTACTAACTTGAGCAGACCACCGTCTTTACTCTCAGTTCGTCATTACTTTTTTATGAGTAATCAAAAAACCTAAAGTCATCAAGCATTTTCCTGGTGAACCATTGACAATATTCTGCTTTTCCGATTGTGAAGAAACGAAGTTGTAATGGTTCAAAAGGATGTTTTGAACCAAAGAACCACGGTAATTTGCGGGTTGGAGGGAACCGGGAAAAGCTTCTTCAGGGTGGAACAATAACCAAAAGCTAAGAAAAGGAGTTCTTCTCTATGGGCTGTCAATTGACCTCTGTTAAAATTTGGGAGCATCGACTTTCGAGTCAATTGATAGATTCGGTGACATTGGTTAATGTCCACAACTTTTTGCTCCTCCTCAGGCTCACTTTCCCAGATCCCACCTGACTTCCAACGTCCCGGCAAACAGCCAAGCTACTAATTTCTCTGCACATTGACAAATCTAAAGGTTGCTCAGATACTCCACTAAGAAGAGCAAATGTTAATAAAAGACAAGGTTATGTGTGTGGACAAATGAATCGACAATAACGTGTCATAGATAGTCTAGCCTATAAGAATAGAAAAGAAAGATTAAAAAAAATGGTTAGGTGAATATTTATATATACATATAGTCTAGCCTAGAAGAATAGAAAAGAAAGATTAAAAAGACAAGGTTAGGTGAATATTTATATATACGTGTGTGTACGTCTGTCTATCTCTGCTACAAGTGGGCTAAAATCAAATAATGTTCATAATGGCCACACGTTTGATGTATTTATGATCCATCATCATCTGTTACTATGATTGCTGCTGATTTCATCTCTGTACATTTTAGTGTTTCACCTCATCATGGGGCAACAGTCACACATTGATACTGTTGTATTGTATAAACAGTTAGCTGTCTTGCCACGGTATAAGGGTAATGGCCCACATCCACGGTCAATTAGATAAGGCAAACCCAGGTACATTTTTGACTAGGGAATCAATGATTGTGGCACTACCCTACGTGAATAATCGATGTCAATCATTTCTTCTATATCCCATTGGTTCAATACTATAAAGCCTCAACAGTCAACTGGGTGATGGAGTTCATCATGGCCATAACTTGAATGTTCTATGCTCCATCTAAAGAAACAGGGAAAAGGGAAAATATGCAAAAGAGAAATGAGTATGCTAAGCAGGTCTAGTATGGAGTTCAACCCACAAAACATATGGACTAAGGCTGTGTGTTTGTATCCATCTGCCAATATAGACTCGATCAGTCGATCAATATGGAGAAAGCCATAAGCTTTAAATTGGATGGATTTTATACGAATTTTCTCATGGATATGGTCACTAATATTGCTATTGCCCTCTTGACCCCATGTACTCGACCTCACCTCCATGGCAGCAGTACTTAAGATTGTGTCAGCAATGGTGGGAAGACTCTTGGTGATTCCAGCAAATCCCCACGCAATTCTGTTCCCCTTTTCAAATTTCACATTTCTACGCCATGATACATCATCTATACCTTCTAAGTTCTAATCTAATGTCTTTAACATATACACTACCAGTCATTCATTTTTCAAGCGACGGCTTTTTACAATGTGCATAACAGCCTTGCGTAGTTATATATAACATGAAACAAGATTTACCCTAACAAATTCAAAATAGTTACATCATTCTGTTCATAAGACGTGAGACCTACCTCTATACTTTGAACTTCAGGTAATAGCAAAGTCTAGGTTAACATGTGAGCACAAGAATCTATAGATCATTCAACCAATCACAGATGTGAAACTCGCAGAAACCGGCAGTATTAAACAAAATAATTTTGACACTTAAAACTTGTAACTCAGCAACGCTGGTACGATAATGACTAGGCTCAAGAATGCAAACGTCTTAACTGTGATTAAGTACAAGAGTAACATGTTAAGGTTAAGAATATGTTAAGTGAGATTCACTTTAAACTTTGAATATTCTGTAGAAGTTGCTCAATTCTGTATTTCATAACAGGTTGACCATGCCGAGTCTTCTTCAACATCTTCTCCCTAGCTTCCTTTCTTTGAACTTCAGCCTTTTCCCTCTCTTCCCTCTTAGCTTTCAAAATTGCCTCCTTCTCAGTCCTTGCTTTTTGTTGCTCCTCCCGCTGCTTCTCGTATAGTTCTCTCAGACAGTGTGGCTTCTTATTCGTCTTGCTCCTTTTAACCATCTCACCAGTTTCTCCAGTTTGATTTTCATACTGCAATAACCATAAGAGGAATCGACGGGTCACATGCAAACCTCCAGATCATTTGAGACAGGAGCTAATGATTGAATTTAAATTAAGAAACTCCAAGTCTCATTGGTGCATTCAAAAACAGTATCAAACGTTACACCATACTGATAAATTGAACATGAAACACAAATAAGCAATGGAAAGGAGGGTTTGAATCGGAAACTCAACCCTGTCGCTAGTTAATCCCAAACTGGACAATGTAATAAGACAAAAACCAATTTTGACAACGAAATTGAAGTGTTGCAGAAGTAAAAGAAGTAAATTCCAGAATGAATCTCAACAAAGCTGACAAGACGAGAAACTTCTTACCTCTGGGGGCCTTGCAGCTGAAATGGCATCATTCAGATGGCTTTGCTGTTTTAGTTGCTTCTTAAACTTGCTCACATATTTAGCATTCTTATAGAACTCTCTTTGCTTCTCTAATGACAAATACAGAACAAATAAGGGTATTAGAAGGTCTTAGATGTAAAAAAAGCCAAAATTTGGATAATAGAAACTGGAATTCTTTTCATCTTTGGTTGTCCAAAAACATACTTGAAGCCTCATCATTCTATCATTACAAAATCATACCCTACAATTGTGTTCCATGACTGCTAAAACGGAGCAACACACCTATAACACACACAAAAGCAGCTAATCTAGTTCTACATCAACAAGTCCTAGCATATCACATTCCCATCTCTGAATATGCCTCTTGGAGTACCCAATACACCACTTTTTCACATCAAATTAGACATTGTGCGCACTATACATATATGTGAGCTAGAAGATCCCGTATATTGAGAATTTCTACACAGAGTTATTAAAGCACATCAAGTGTTTTCTTCCTCAAAATTATAACAAAAATGTTAAGGTAACTAAATGACAACCAACAAAGAAAAACTATGCTGCATAGATGGAGGAATGCCCCAACATAGCCAATAACAGTTTTACAATCAATCATCCACCTTAGAAGTCCAGCTGAGAAACTGGGTTTCAAAAGCACGCAACTTTACCTAAAATGTTCAATAGATATATATGGTAAATAACGAAAACCATAACTAGGAGTGGCTAAAATCGAAAGTTGAAATGACGCTATGGGCTCATGAAAGGTAACTAGCGCCCTGACCATCTAAATTAAAACTTCGAGCTCGGTGAAAAAATTTCAATTTCCAACTGAGAATCCACTCTAAAAGAACTGTAAAAGATTGAAGATGTTAGTACTTATAAGAGCAGGATTATAGTTGTTGTTCTTGGATTTGGCATTAGCGAAAGCCTCAAGTGATAGACCCGATCCACCCAATCTCATCATGTTCTTCTTCTTCTTCTTCACGTTCATTGATTTTGAGCCCTCAATTTTCCCCTTGCTCGCTTCTTCTTCTTTTGGCCTCCGATTTTTCATCGTCCAATTGAGTTTGAAATATTCAAGCAATAAATCGGTAAATTAGGGCAATTGAGAAACCCTACTTGTGCGGCATTCAACTGAGAAGGAAGAACAGACCGCTGGTAGTTTAGAGTTCCGTACAGAAACCACGTTTTTCACCAATGAGGATTTGCCAAGTAGGCACCAGCGTCCTGCGTTATTCTTTGTGGCGTCGTCGTATTAAATATTGAGTGAAAGAGTAATAGGTGTTTTTTCTATTGCAGGCGTTTTACCAAAATTTTATTTTTTTCTTTCAAATAAAAATAAAATATATTTGATTGTTAGTATGAATATAATTATACTTTTATTACTAGTGATAATTACATGTTGTATAAAATTAAATAAATTATTTTTAATTAGTTAAATTCTCTTAT
>JANIHY010000004.1:18318612-18335172 GCA_027479065.1 Erythroxylum brevipes | reverse complement strand
AGCAAAAACCTATTTTTGTAGGCCCATATCGTGGCCTGCACTTTTACCTCACATTACCCCACATATTGACAGCGATTCTGCGATAGTTTTCCAATATTTACCTATTCTTCTTATGCAACGCCTTATCATAATTATAGAATTTACATTCTGAGTGCATTCACTCTACTCCTTTGCTTTGTCATATTTTCCATAATTGCATACACACATACAACCCAAACTCAGGCGCAGTTTAAGCACTGATAAGGCCATATTTCTATTATTTCATCGTCCATATGTATATTCTCAATCTATTTCAAATTATAGACGCCGAAGCATCAAGAAGTGTCATCTCAGTATCTCAGGCATATTATTACGCCAAATCATAACTTTTATCACACTTCAAATCCAAATCCATCTTTTCACAGTCATGGAAAATTATTTCTTTTGACCGGGCTTGTGCACTTTAATCTCATCTTTCTTTTTTTTAAACTATATCTTCACTTACGATACACTATATTCCATAACACACAAATCACTACAACTGTAGGAAATCTTTATCTACCTTATCGAATCAAATACTTCCTTTCATTTCCAATTATCCCCATTTTATCGAACATACGAGTCCAAATCATAACTACCTAGTCATCCTGAGCTTCTGATCTCTCATAGACATATTCACATATTCTTAAGCTAAATCATAACTCCCATCACTTTTATCCAATGTGTTTTTTTCTCTTTTTATTCATGTCCATATTTGACCTCTTCAGACTATCGCAAGTTTCATTTTTCGTTCAACTCGATTTGTACACTTGAAATCTTATTATTTATTTTGAAATCACTTCTTTCTAAATCAGCCCTTGCCAACGTATTCACATGCAGATCACATTCGAGGGTTTTTAATCACAGTACAATATGAATGTCTTTTTTTTCTTTCCCATTTCTAGTTGCCCATAAACCTTCATTGGCTTATATTCGGACACATCACCACTTTTTTCAAACTTCATCACTTAACACATGTTCATACGTATGACCCATACCCATACGACTCAAACTAGGGATCAGTTGCTACGGTCTGCTATGACATGACTTTAATGTAGGTGACTTTACCCATGTTTCAGTACATGCCCATAGAAGTTCGTACTTCTGGGCTTTGATACTACCTAAATGTAACACCCCACTCACGCATGACCCGAACCCGACATCGATGGTGATATCCGAGTTCATGCCCTGTGAGGGTGGCGTGCTACATCACTCAGTGAAAACTCAGTATAAATTTTTTTTAATGAAAACATACAAATACATTATATATATATTATGCGGAAACAATTTACATAAATAATCATCGGTGAGTTCAATGACCGCGAGGCCCTTTTGTAAATACAATATAATTCAGTCTGTTGACTTTACAACATGACCTAATCATTTGTACAAAAAATTCAAAAAGTACAATTTTTTTTAGACACTAATGCAGACGCGAACTGATCCCGACTTCTTTTCTCACTCACATGCGGTTGCTATACGCCCGTTGTCTAATAGAGTATTCTTCTGGGTCCTGAAAAATAATTGCAAATTTTTGGTGAGTTTTGCGAACTCAGTGAGGTAACCATCATCGATGGTTCACTCAATTTATGCAACATATCAAGTCACATAACACTTTCAAAATTCATAACTTTCTAACCCATTGTCGAAAAATTACATGCTCTATATCACTGAAAAGATAAGAAAACAAGCTACACTTCTCATGAAGGACTCAAAAACAAATTTCATCACTAACCAGTTCAAATTCACCCATTAATGTGGCTGTCCTGTTAAAACTTATTAAGCAACCATTTCACCTAAACCATGTTCAATCATTTGCACATAAGTAGTTTAAGCTGATAGCTGGCAATCAATTAAGCAATTCATCGTTTGAAAGTCAAAAGAAACAAAATTTTGACATACAATGATACTCAAAGGAGCAGCAAATACACAGACAGAGAAGACAACGCAGATCCATCCAACATTGTTCGTTCTCAAGGAGCCATGTGCCAACAGGGTTGTCAACAACACAATTAACCCATATGCTCCAACATTAAACAAGATAAGCAGCTTCGAGGTGAAAGCCTTCAAATGTCAAACAATTGTTCAAGTCTCAAATGGTCATCACTGAAGACTAAGAACAGGAGTTTTATGTTCACGAAGTGCATACCTTAGAGCTCTTTGTTGCATATATCATGTGGAAGATCAAGTACGAGGATTCAATGGCACAACCAATGGAATTGATAGTAATAAGCATATAGGCGTTGTTCTTGAGTGACGCAAAATAGAGCAATAACATGGCACTAAACAGTGCAACAGAATACGGTATAGACTGGAATCCTTCAGTTGATTTCTTTCAGAAAATTCTGTAGAAAGTTGGCCTAGTAAAAGCCAAAATTGTATAGTGAAAACACACATAAACTACGAAAGTGGCCATAGAAGTGTAGTGCTATCAAGAAAAGTGAGAGACTTACACTGGGGTTATATACACAAACCAGGAAACCACGTTGCCTGTTATATTTTAGTTCTCATGTTAGCATTAAGTGAAAAAACAGAAGCACTCAAGTCTAGCTAGCTAGTTTAGTTAAATCATGACTCATGAGAGACTTGAGGGTATCGAGAAAACCAAAAACAAGAGCCAAGCGACGATCATGAAATGCCATTTCTCACAATATATATGAAGCTCTTTTGCCAGTTGAGAATTATATGGAGGCCAACCAGCAGAAGAGCTTATAGGATAGAAGTTCTTTACCTGACGTGTTATATTATATACAGAGCGAGCTATCAAGTTTACAACAACATTTTATTTTCCATTTCAGCAATTTTTCTTTGGACATTTGGCCGTGAACTATTGGACAAACCTCTGCAGTGGCTAACATCATGGTCTGCTTGGAAATCAGATCCTATGAGTCTAGGCTTCTGAGAGCTTAATGATTAGTCACTCCATTTTTCTAATATGGGCTATATACTGTTTGTAGACATTTCTAGTATTTATCTCGAGTCTTTGACCCTCAGACAACTAAAGGGTAAAGACAAAGTTTAAGTCACTTCTACTTGCTTCATGATTGCTGCAGATGAGTGACATCTAAGCAGTATATATGCGTCTTGGCTAATATACTCAATTACCCAGCATGCTAAAAATTGAATCTCACTTCTAGGCATCTAAAACCTAACCTGTTATGTTTGAACATGCTTATTTTATTTTAAATTAGTTGCAATGTAATTGAATAGATTAATGTCAATTTTAACATACAATTTAGCAGGATTTTAATCGAGTGTTGTTGATATTAGAATTTACAATGAGTCTACGGATCCACACAAGAAGAAAAGTTAGACTACATATAAATATAAATGAGGTTCTATCCTAAAACCAATTGGTGATAGGTGGAGCAGTCCACTAAACTTATATATTAATCTTTTTTCTCTCTTTCTCCAATATGGGACAAACTTACACTTTTAATATTTCAACACACCCCCTTTACGTATGGGTCTAACACGTGACATAATCTATCATTTCGAGGTGTTAACGATTAACATAAGAGCAATCTGCTCTTATACCATGTTAGAATTTACAATGAGCTTACGAGCCCACACAAGAAGGAAAGTTAGACTACATATAAGTCTAAATGAGGTTTCATTTTTTGTGAGAATTTTTCTCTGTATTTCTCTGATGATTTTCGCCTTTTATATACAAACGAGAAGATAGGGTATATACAAACAAGAAGAATCCCTATCTTTAGGCAATTCTACTCTTACTATCGTAAACGATTGACCCAAAATAACTAACCAGATTTACTACCTAAAACAACAATATTACAATCATAATCTCAATACCCTCCCTTCAAGTTGGAGCATGCAAGTCCTGAATACCCAACTTGCGAAGAAAATACTCATATTGTCACCTGCTAATGCCTTCGTGAAAATGTTAGCTAGTTGTGCATACGACGAGACAAATGCAGAACGAACATTCTTAGCTATGATCTCATCATGAACTAAGTGACAATCAACGTTGATATGCTTCGTTCGTTCATGGAACACAGGATTCTGGGATATGTGCAAAGCTGTCTGACTATCACAATGCAAAGTCATCGACTGCTTGTGTGACACACCGAGGCTAGATGAGAGTGCCTTCAACCATTTTAGCTCACAAGTGGTCATGGCCATAGAGTGATACTTTGCTTTGGTTGAGGATCAGGACACAGTATGTTGCTTCTTCGTGCTCCATGAGACTAGAGAACCACTAAGAAAAACCAACCAACCAGTGAGAGAATGCCGAGTTAACAGACACCCTGCCTAATCAACATCACACCAGCCGTCTAACTTTAAATCACTATTGCTGCGTAGCAGTATGCCTTGACCCGGATGTCCCTTCAAATAGCGAACTACTCATAATGCAGCTTCCTAACACTCTACCCGTGGCTGCTTCATAAACCGGGACAGTATATGAACACTATATGACAGCTCTGGCCGGGTGAAACATAAATATATAAGTCGACCCATAAGACGGCGATAAAGCTCCGGATCCTGGAGCTCGACACTTGTGGACAAGGCAAGGCAGTGATTTTGCTCTAGAGGAATAACCACTGGTTTCGCCCCCAGGAGGCCCACTTCTGATATAATGTCAAACACGTACTTCTGTTGACAAAGTACAAACCTCTCTGGACCATACGCCACTTCCACTCCTAAGAAGTATTTTAGAATACCGAGATCCTTCATATGGAAACAGGAGCGAAGATAGCCTTTGAACTTATATATGTGATCCGAATGACTACCAGAGATGATAAGGTCATCGACATAAATAAGAACATTCAAATGCACAACCCCTTTCTGTAAAGTGAATAAGGAATAATCAGAATAAGATTGTTCAAACCCATATTCTATCAAAGCATTTGACAGCTTAGCAAACCAACATTGAGGTGTCTGTTTTAGACCATATAATGACTTTCGAAGTCTGCATACCTTCCCGGGTGTTGTTACTTGAAAACCAGGTGGAAACTTCATGAAAACCTCCTCTTTAAGATCCCCATGTAAGAAAGCATTATGGGTGTCCATCTAATGAACTTCCCACTTCTTAGCAACAACAATCGCAAGAAAAACTCGAACGGTAACCATCTTTGCCACTGGAGCGAAAGTCTCTGTGTATTCAATGGTTTCTACCTGGTGGTTCCTAAGAATCACTAATCGGACCTTAAATCGTTCAACAGTGTCGTCGGAGTTATACTTGATCTTATACACCCACTTGCACCCAAGCGCTTTCTTTCCCGCTGGCAGATCATCAATGACCCACGTATTATTAGCTTCAAGAGCCTCAATTTCTCGTCTCATTGCATCACGCCAACGACTATCGTTTACAACTTCAGAGAAATACATAGGTTCTCATTCAACAGATAGGGCTGCGAGAAATGCACGATGTCGCAAGAAAATTTGTCACAATTTACATAGTGTGCTATAGGATACGGCGTACCTAAGGAGTGCTGCAATGCGGGTGTTGTGACAAATGGACTCAACATTTTTACAGTATGAATGACATAATCAAGTAACCTGATAGAAGTTTCTTTCCGTCGCTGTCCTCGACCCAACGCCTCTGTCTCCTCCCTTTGGTCTGTGTTCTGATCAATATTATCAACCTAGGGCTCCAGGTTCGGCTCCCTAACCGTTGATGGAGTCAACACGGTATCTCCAAAATTCACTGGCTCATCAACGCCCCTTGCATCAAGCATCAATGAATCCTCAAAAACATCATCCATCATTACAACATTCTCATCGAGTGCAAGGCTATCAGTTTCTGCAAAGAGGAACACATTTTCTCACCACGTCTCCAGAGACAAAGAACTCACTTTTATCCAAGTCATATAAACGCCAACCCTTCTTCCCATAAGAATACCCAACAAAGACACATCATCGACTATGACTTGCAAATTTATCACTTGTCTTCGTATGGGCATAACACAAACAACCCAGTATCCGCAAATGATCATAAGTAGGTTCCTTACCATATAATACACTATAGGGTGTTTTCCCATTGAAAATTGATGATGGTGTTCGATTAATCAAGTACCCAACTGACAACACACATTTTGTGTTCGATTAATCAAGTACCCAACTGACAACACACATTCACCTCAAAATTCAATTGGAAGGCTTCCCTGAAAACATAGCGCCCTAGCTACATTAAGAATATGTTGATGTTTCCTTTCCACCCAATCATTTTGTTGAGGAGTATTCACACAAGAGCTTTGAAAAACTATGCCATGATTAAGAAAGTATTGCTTTATATAAGTAAATTCAGTTCCATTATCACTTCTGATCATTTTAACTTGTTTATCAAACTGCCTCTCAACCAAAGAATTTTTTTTTCAAAGTACTGGCAACCTCCTTCTTATCAACTAGTAGATATATCCATACAACACGAGAATAGTCATCAATAATTGTCAAAAAATAGGAAACACCAGAAGATGAAGGAGTGTTATACGGTCCCCATAAATCACAATGAATGAGTTCGAAAATCGACAAAGATTTATACTCACTAACAGGAAACTTGTCCCTAGTTTGCTTTGCTCTTTGGCAAACATCACAATGCTTTTCTATCCTATTTTTATTCTCTTTAACATTGACACTGGGTATCAATTTTGTCACTTTCACAGACGGATGACCCAAATGTTTGTGTAGTAGGTTAAGAGATACTCCACTGGTAGTCTTCACGGCATGTATGTGTGTCATTCCTTTGAAATAATAAAGTCCATCTCGTCTTTCACCCGCACCAATCAGCATCCTCGTAGTGTGATCCTGTATAACACACAAGTTGTTAATGAATTGAACAAGGAAATTATAGTAATCAGTCAACTGCGACACTGGGATCAAATTGCAAGTAAGCCCCAGTATATAAAGAACATTTTTCAATGTTAAATTTTCAGCAAGAGTTATCGACGGCTCCTTGACGGCCATGGTGCTGCTTCCATCTGGTAAGCCTACAAGACATTTAGAAATCTCTTTTACATCATGAAGATCCTTAATTGTACCTGTCATGTGTTCTAAAGCCCCCGTATCAATGATCCAAATTTTACCTGTCATTTTTTCAGGTGTTGTAGTCTTTGACCTGCTCAACATCTGCAACAGAGCTTGTCATTGCTCCAGGTTCAATCCAGGCAGAGGAGTGGTCTTGGCCTCTTTGTTCATTGACCCGCTCGACATAGCAGGGCTGGCTTGGGTCGCATGTGCTTGGGCATGACTTTTGTCCCCGCGACCCCCACTATGACTATTTGACTGTCCTCGACTGTGCCCTCCTCCTTCCTGTCATTTCGTGGTCTATCTCCACACCATTTTGGATAACCAATCAAAGCAAAACAATTCTTAGATTCATGTCCAATCTTCTCGCAGTGCGAGCACACCTGATTGTTGTCTCTCCCATCAACACGGGTCTTGGTTACAAGAGCCATGACATCTCCCCTTTCTTCATTGTTACAGGAAATTGTCTTGACTCGCTCTTCTTGAATGAGAAGTGAATACACCTTATTAAGATTCGACAGCGGATCTTGAGCCAGAATATTTGATCGCATTGTGCCATATAGATTGTCATCCAGTCCCACAAGAAAAAGATGAACCTTTTCATCTACTCGTCGCTTTTTCAAAACTGATCCAAGATGATCCAAGATTGCAAGTACATCTTTCGCACTTGCAAGTTAGCAGTTGTTCATAGTTCTCCAATTCGTCTCAGATTTGCTTGAGCCTCCCATAGTAGTCTACTATGGTTTTTCCCTTCTGTTTACATTCTCTAAGGTTCGATCTTAGCTGCTGAATTCGCGGTCCATTGGTGATGCAGAAGCGTTCTTTAATATCGTTCCACAAGGCCTCCGCTCTTTCCACATGAGAAATAGTATAATGCAATGTTGGTTCGATAGTATTGCGAATCCAAGACACCAACAGTGAGTTGATTGTCCACCAATCTTCAAGATCTCCTGAGTTCTTGTTCGGTTGTTTGATCATTCCATCAATGAACCTGAATTTCTTTTGGGCCCTTAAAGCGGTCCTAAACGAATGCGTCTATTAATTATAATTTTCTCCTCTCAGTTGCACCTAACTGATTAAAAGTCTTGGGTTATCAAGTGAGGTGATATCGTCTTCCGTTGTGAGGTCCGCACCACCCTCATTGGTAGCCATGATGTTTCGTTCTGTGGTGTTTTCTGGTTATGTGATTTTGGGCTATGTCTTTGATACCATAACAAAATAACAAGAAAGGTCTTATTTTGGCGAGAATTTTTCTCTGTATTTCTCTAATGATTTTCCCCCTTTATATACAAACGAGAAGATAGGGTATATACAAACAAGAAGAATCCCTATCTTTAGGCAATTCCACTCTCACTATCCTAAACGATTGACCCAAAATAACTAACCAGATTTACTACCTAAAACAACAATATCAACAATATTACAATTATATTCTCAATAGCTGATGAGTGTCGATTTTAATATCTATTGATCATAGTAATTCATACTTATCAAACATTTAATTAATAAAAATAACATTTTTATGAGAATTATCATTGAATCTTGTAAGTTAGTACGTATATGTTGGGCGCGCGACATGAGGCTCCAACCAAACAAAGCTTAGCTTACACATTGAGCTAAATTTGGTAGTGTGAAGAAACGAGTGAGAAGTTTATGGAAACTACGAGTCGTTTACGTTTACAAGTGATATATAAAGACCCCATTAGCCGTTACATTTAAACGGTCTTGTTATAGCCCATGAATCATAATTTGTTTTATGCATGCATGTACACGTTGCTTATACTTAATCATCATCCATCGTCTTCCAATTTATTTTTCTAATGGGTTATAGTTAACTTTTCTAGATCTAATGGAATTAGCAATGGAAACTTTTTATTAGAAAAGAACATAACATATAGTAAAATGTTTAAATAAAACCTAAAAGTTAATAAGGAAATATTCTATCCATTGTCATGACCGCCTACGTCTCCTCATCGTTGTATTCTAACAATCTGTACTATTATATTCTTCTATTATAACTATTTATATTTTTAGTTGTAACCTTCTCTCTCTCTGATTCTTCTCACTCTTCTATGTATATATATACGTCGCACCTGAATAATAAAGTTGAGGTTTCCATCTTTATTCATTTATCCTATATGGTATCAGAGCATTAAAGGCTCCAACGAGCATTTTTCTCTTCGATCCTCATCCTCTGTCCAAATGGCTTCTTCAACCTCAAGCTCCACAGACGTTGTTCCCACCCAGACTGTTTCCTCCATCACCACCTCTGGTGAACTGGTTGCCATCAATGTCGCCTCTTTCGTTCCCATTAAACTCAACCCCAACAACTATATAGCTTGGCCCAAATAGATGGAATCTCTTCTCATTGGTTATGGCCTTCAAGGCTATATCATTGGTTCCCTTTCCCCACCCTTTCCCACCTGCGTTGTTGATGGGAAAGAAACTGAGAACCCCACTTACATTCATTGGTTCCGACAAGATTAGCTCCTCTTGTTGGCTTTATTAGGCTCCTGCGACACTGATGCTCGATCCATCATCTCGCAAGCCACCTCCTCTCGTGAAGCTTGGACCAAGCTTCGCACTACTTTCGCCAACCGTTCTCGATCTCGTGTACTCCATCTGAAGGAGAAACTCTCCTTTATGTCTAAAGGAACTGTCTCTATGTCAGAGTACTTTTGGTCGATTAAAGTTCTTACTGATGAACTCTCTCTCATTAGCTATCCTCTCGATGATGTCTATCTTGTCCTCTATTGTTTATCTGGCCTTAGACCAGACTTAAAGATATTGCTACTGTCTTGCGTGCCCATCCCTCACCCCTCTCCTACGACCAGATCTATGAGCAACTCCTCAACCATGAACTTCAGCTACAGAAAGAAGAAAAACCTACAGATACTGTCCTCTCTACTCACTATGTTCACAAACGATCCTCTCTTAACAAGACCAAAATAAATGCCTATGCTCATGAGACCCAGCCCAATTCAAATCATGCGCAACTTCAATCTACTCTTGGACGCCAAGATGTCTAACAGTGGTGTGGGAAACATGGTCACATTGCCAAGTTTTGTTTCAAAATCGACAACAACCCCAATGTCACACAACATTCTCCACCATCCACCGCGAAGCCGTCTGCTCATGTTGTCAATATGCAACCCCCGCAAGATCACTGGCTCTTGGATTCTGGGGCCTCTCATCACATCACAAATGATTTTTCCAATTTATCACTTGCTACTGCGTACCCAGGTTTGGATCATCTCCATGTTGCCAATGGTAATACTCTCCCAATATCTCACACTGGTACTACTACTTTACATACCCCTCACACCTCACTCACCTTGCCAAAGGTTCTTTATGTTTCACAAATTAATCACAATCTCTTCTCTGTTTCTCAACTCTGTCACCATAATAATGTCTCTTTTAAATTCTTTCCCTCTTGTTTCAAGGTGAAAGCTCTGGGAACAGGGAAGACACTGCTTTAAGGACCCAATGACAACCATGCTTACAAACTCCGCACCTTTGGTTGTTTGTGTTTCCTATAGCTTAAACCTTATTCCACACACAAACTTGCTTCTCGTTCCTCACCTTATGCCTTTTTAGGTTACTCTTAGGTTACTCTCCCTCCCAAAGTGCCTATTTGTGTTATGATCTACAATGTCATAAACTGTTCTCCTCCAGACACGTTACCTTTGTCGAATACACCCATCCCTTTTTCACCTCTGCACTCCCTTCACTTGCGCCTTCTCCCCCTTCCACTACACCCTCTCCCACTTTCACCTCATCTCCTCACATCGTCATTCCTTCATTAGTCATTTCTTCTCCTGCCACTGCTACTTGTCCGCCCACCCCATCGCCATCCCATAGTTCATCAAAATCACCCTCCTCTTATCCTTCCATCTCTTTACCCACAGCAATGTCTCCTTGTTCTCAACATTCTCCATCACCTTTGGTCACCGCTCACTCAGAGCATCTGCCACCCACTCTTTTTGATACTCACTCAATGATCACAGAAGCCAAGGTTGGCATTTTCAAGCCGAAGAATACCTTCTCTGCTGAAAGGTATCCACTACCTAGTGATATTGAACCAACCTCTTCTTCATAGGCTTCCAAGATACCCCACTGGAAGCAAGCCATGGCTGAGGAGCTTAACGCTCTTCTCTCTACTGGAAATTAGGACCTTGTTCTTCCCCAACCTCACTTTATTGTCATTGGCAACAAATGGGTTTTTCGCATCAAGCGCCATCCTGATGGATCTATTGCTCGCTACAAAGCGCGTCTTGTGGCCAAAGGCTTCTATCAACGTCCCAACATTGACTACCGTGAGACCTATAGCCCCGTGATCAAACCTCAGACCATCAAATTGGTCCTCACCATTGCTCTCTCTCTCTTGGCTAGAATCTCCAACAAATGGATGTGAATAATGCCTTTCTTCATAGCTCACTATTTGAGGAGGCATATATGTGTCAACCTTCTGGTTTTTTACATCCAGATTTCCCACACTATGTTTGCAAACTCAACAAGCCTATCTATAGGCTTAAACAAGCCCCACGTGCATGGTACTACTATCTTCGAACATTTCTCCTCTCTTTTGGCTTCATCAACGCCCTCTCATATCCTTCTTTATTTAGCTACAATCATGGTGGGGATCTCGCCTATTTTTTAGTTTATGTTGATGATTTACTATTAACTGGCAATTGTCCTCTATTTCTTGACAAATTTATGGCAACCTTGTCTAAGGCGTTTTCACTTAAGGATCTTGGCACTCCTCAATATTTTCTGGGTTTGGAGCTTCTTTCATGCCAAAGAGGCCTTTTTCTATCCCAACGTGGTTACATACGTGATCTTTTGGACAGATTCTTTATGGTTGGTGCCAAGCCTACATCTACTCCCATGGCTCTATCCACAAATGTTGTCTATCATTCATCCCCAGCTGATGGGCCAACCTATCAGAGCATGATTGGTAGTCTCCAATATCTTGCTCTCACACGATCGGACATTGCCTTCTCTGTTAATCTCCTGGCTCAACTTATGCAATCTCCCACACATGATCATCTTCAGGCTCTCAAACGCATCCTATGTTACCTAAAATCTATAATTCAACATGGCATTATGGTCCGACCGATTTCTTCTCTCACCCTTATAGCCTTCTGTGATGCAGACTGAGTGGGTGACTCTATTGATCGTCGGTCCATAAGTGCTTTCGTTGCTTACCTTGGATCCAATCCAATCTCATGGGTCTCTCGGAAGCAATGTTCCGTAACAAAGTCCTCGAGAGAAGTTGAATATCGAACCATCGCCTCCACTACTACTAAAATTTTGTGGCTTCAGCAAATACTCAAGGAACTTGGGTTTACCACCTCATCTATTCCTCACATTCTTTTCGATAACATTGGTGCCACCTATCTGTGCCGTAATCCTGTCTTCCATTCGCGAATGAAACATCGTTCCATTGACTACCACTTTGTACGTGAACTTGTTGCTTCTGGTAAACTTCGTGTTTCTCGTATCCCATCCAGCATGCAACTCGCGGACCTACTCATCAAGTTGCTTGGTGGACCTTGTCATCGTTCCCTGTTCGACAAGATTGGAGTTGTTCCACCTCCATCTTGAGGGAGCATAATAAGGAAATATTTTTTCCCCTGTCATGAACGCCTATGTCTCCTCATCGTTGTATTCTAACAATCTGTACTATTATATTCTTCTGTTATAACTGTTTATATTTTTAGTTGTAACCTTCTCTCTCTGTGATTCTTCTCACTCTTCTGTGTATATATGTACGTCGCACCTGAATAATAAAGTTGAACTTTCCATCTTTATTTGTTTCTCCTATAAAAGTTACTAATGACAACACTTGAACGTGAAATCATAGCATTATCATATGTATACTTCTTAATTTCTTATTTAGGGCTATGTTATCATCCGTATAAAAGATCATAATCGATCAGTTAAATAAAACCAAAGTTACGGCATTGGCTTAAGGAGGTATTAAATGAAACTTTCAAACGTAACGTAATATCTTTGTTGTTAATTATCTAAATGAAGAGAAATTAAATCTAATGAAATAGAACTAATTCGTAATTAGAATGGGCTCATATATAATTTTTTTATTTTAAATTAGTGCCTGTTTGGTTCAACTTTTGGAGACTCCAAAAATACTTTTTTCCACTGTAAAAGCTATTTTCAGGAAAAAATGGGTATTTGGCTGCAAATTTCAAAAGCACTTTTTAAGTAGAAATAGCTTTTGAAAAAGCTAAAATACAGCTTTTTCAAAAGCTAAATTTTGAAGCTTTTCAAAAAAGCTCAAATTTTAGCTTTTTCGAAAAGTTGTTTTTTATGTTACTTTCCGTCGCTTACGTAAATAAAACTTGAAATAGCGTCTGTTCTCCACTTGACAAAACCATTTGCCGACTCTGTTTTGTTTATTTTGTTCATCTATCCTCTCATCTTCTTAGGTTGGTTCTTCTTTGTATTTTTATTTGTCTCCTAAAATTTTATTTTTCGTCATTGAAGGCAGACGTCGAACGTCTGCGTTAAAATACGACAAACAACGCAGACGTTCTGCGTTGTTAATCTATTCTCACTTCACTGACTCGTTAATCTGTTCCCACTAGCTGTGCGCTTCTTTCAAATTCAAGGCCACCACTGCCTCAACCTCTGTCATTGCATCGGCTACCTAGCCGGATATTGTTGTGTTTTCAAGAAAACCAAATTAGATTTGGACCGAATCAAAACCCAAAAGATATTGGATAAAAAAAAAAGAAACAGTACAGTAGAAGAAAAAGCAAGTTGAATCTGATTTTGTTTTACATTTAATTATATTATTAGATAATAATTCTTTAAAAGGGAAATATATATAAATGGGTTTTTAGTGTTTAAATAGATATAACAATTTTTTTATAGATAATAATATTTATTTTTCATATTAATTTTATTTTCTATAAAAAAAAATGAGGCATCTCTTTAAATTATGTCTTATAAGATGATTATCAAAATTTTCCTACAATATGGTACTTGGCATATTGTTTAATATGCTTTAAAAATTATTTAGCATAAATAATTTTATTATAAAATAAAATATAGTTAAAATTAATAAAAGTGTTTTTTATTTTTATGTTGCTAAACAGTCTACTGAATGCAGCTCTTTTAAAAAACTATTTTTTTAATTGACAGTTAAACAGTCAACTGACTTTTAAAAAAAACTCTTCTCAGAAAAACTCTACTGACAAAAGCTCTATTGATAAAAGCTCAAACAAACGGACCCTTAGTCTCCCTAGCCTGAAAATCAATCCACAACCTTTTGAGTCACTTCATATTTCATTAATTTATAAATTTTTCATTGAATTTTTAATAAAATATTACCTTAAAATTGATTACTTTCTTAACGATTTGTTAATTTAATCAATAGCAAGGGGAGTACGATAATTTTATCACTAGCACGTAACTGCTAATAACCTTCCCCAAGTATAAGATTTGGTTTTCTGTAATAGGTAATTGTTGTCTTTCACTCAAGCTGTTTTTACGTACTTTCTTCAATGTATCTGCTGACCCCATCTTTGCCTGGAACGAACTGAAAATGGCAAAAGTGGACGCCATTGGCAGTGTGGATGTTAGAGAATATGATGCTTTCTTGTTGGAATTTATTACGCTTTCTCCAGTCAGGTAATTACTTTCCCGGAAGAACATTTCGTGAACGCAATCACGATTACTTTCTCAGATAGGAACTGAATTTGACTTGAGCTACGTACCCATTGGGACATAATGAACAATGTTCGATCGGTCAAATGTCGTTTCACTGATGATTAGTCCAACTCCAGAGGACAACAAAAAGCCCTATCTTTAATTTCTTGTCAGCAGCCAAAATGAAGCTTAAGTAACTATGAACCCTTTTGGGAGATAAGGAAGGTTACGTAACATCCTTATGGTACACGACTTACTTTGTTGGGGCGCAAATTAAATCACGTAACATCCTTATGGTACACGACTTACTTTGTTGGGGCGCAAATTAAATCAGAAATTTCATTGTTGTGGTGAAACTGGATTTGAGCAGATAGACATTGGCAGTGAAATAAGGAAAAACTATTTCAAGTGGATGATTTATAGTAGTAAAGTGAGAGACTTATGAAAATTTCAATACGAATATACACTTCAATTATAGGAATTGCAGTTTCGCATTTAAAAAAGAGTTGATTGGTCTAAGTCATTGATTTTAAGCATCACTTGGGCTGCGTGCACGGAGTGCCCGTGTCTCCATCGACAGCAAGGCAACGCAAACACCGTCGGTTCCTCCTATTACTGCCGTACGATGCGAGTCTCAGCCTCAGGCCATGAATTGGTTTGCATCTGTAGGGGGTCACAACCAGGCCAGCTTTTTTGCTTTAATTCGGTTGTTTAGTCCTAAAAAAGCCGTATTCAAGTTTAATCATCCTTCTTGTCTTAATATAAGGGTGTAAACATCAAACCCAGTGGGCAGTAGCTAGGTATATTGACTGACAAATTACCAACCAAACTCTCCTATTGCCTCAACTTGCATGAATAAAAAAATAGGAAGGAGGGCAATTTGTATTTATCAGCCTATCCAAAAAGGGAATTAAATTCCATATTTAATATTACTGCTAAAAGAAGTGATAGTGGCCCCAAAACATTCTGCACGTAGGTGGCTACTTATTGAAATCATTTACAAGAAAAATTATTGATTGATGTAGTCTTTTTTTTAAGAGAATGCTAAAATTGTCTATACATTATCTAATTCACGGAATCGGTAAAAATATTTCTTTCCTTTTAAAGCACAATTATGCTCGTAGAAATTGGTGTCGGATGCTTCTGTTTTGTGAAATCTGGGAACAGATGTTTTGTTTTTGTAACTTATATAAATGTATGGATAAAAATCAACAGAACAATGTTGAAATTGGGTTACGAGTATAGATGATTTCATCTGGTGAAATCCCCGCACAAGAGTAGGCGCTCTTTTTAATAGCATCACTTCCGGATCATAGTGTGATTTGATGGGATCCAATATGACAATTTCACTTCTAACATAGTCTTTTTTAGGCTAAACGATAAGGCGAAGAGGCAAAATATGGAGAAAAAAAAAGGTGATATATGTTTGAATTTTAATGAAGTAGAATTTTAACAACTTTAGAGTTTTGATGAAATAGAGTTTCGGTAACTTTTAATTTTTAGGTTAAATTATATTTAACCCCTTTGCATTTTATCTTTTTGGTATATTATGCTTTCTTTTATTTTAAAAATAGACTTATTACTTTCTTTCTAATAGGAGCTTAGAATTTAAAAAAACTTTTTATCGAATATAACGATGACATCCTTACGGCTGTACATATTGCATTTTTAAAACAAAAATACCCTTTTAGTTTTTTTGTTGATTAACATCCATTAAGCTCCTATATTTTTTTTTACTTTATTTTATTATGCCCTCTATTTCAAAATTAAAAATTATTTTAAGCATAGATTGTATTGTGATGTTAATAAATAAAAAAGAAAAAAATTACTAAAAATATCATTGTTTTCACAATTGTATTTCGTGACGTTAATTTATGTAAAAAA
>JANIHY010000004.1:18161981-18183345 GCA_027479065.1 Erythroxylum brevipes | reverse complement strand
CCCCTTGCTCCATATGTTATGTTAAACCCAGCTCTGTAAGTTTGCGAGAAGACCACAGAATTTCGAGATACCTCACTCTTATTTACAAAAGGGCCTTTAGCTTATTGGCAATGACTTGAAACTAAAACGATAAAAATGAGTGCCTCTGCCTAACTTAATAATCACAAATTAAATTAACACATTTTACATCCCCTAAGTTGGAGCTTGGTGGACATCTAACAAGCCTAACTTGGATAGGAAAAAAGAAAAGGATGAAGTAGTAAGAGGATTCGTGAGCATATTTGCAACTTGTTGTTTTGTTGAAATATGAAGAAGGGAAATAAAATCACGTTTTTAGTGATTATGAATTAAATGACATTCAATTTTAAGATGTTTCGTTCGTTTATAAAAAATTGGATAGTTGTAATATGAAGTGCAACTTGATTGTTATACCAAAGATGGATTGGAAATCATGGAGAAAATAAGAGATCTAAAGAAATTCACATAGACATACAATAATTGGAAGTTGAGAATCTATACAAGACACCTAATCGACATCACAAAAGTCTTCAAGTTTGAAAGGATTGTTTGTTGGAAAAAAATAGTCCCTTAAATGGACAACCTTTCAAGTATTTAAGCAAATGAATTACAACCTACCAATGTTGTTGACAAGGTGCTTGAATACACTAATTTAGTTGTTACACCTCATAAGTAATATCAGGTCAAGTAAATCTTATCAGGTTGAGTAAATCCGAAATAGAGTAATCTGCCTACAAGTCTTTTGTATTTCTTGACATTAGGAAATAAGGGCCTTGCATATTGACTAAGTTTGAGACCTTTAGGAAAAGGAGTACTAGTAGGCTTTGCACCTATAAGACTTGCATCTATAGTAACATCCAAGATATACTTCATTTGATTGTCAAAAGTTTCAGAAGTAGATTTTGCTATCTCCAACCCAAGAAAATACTTAGCATATCAAAGGTCTTTAATAGTTAATTGTTCATAGAGAAAAGTTTTAATTGTAAGTAATTCAACTTCACAAGGATCATTAAGCAATACATCGTCAATGTATACAATGAGCATAATGAAAGATATACCCAAAGTTTTTACACAGTGGCAATGACCATGAGTAGATTGAATGAAACCAAAAAAGCTCAATCGAGTTGTAAATTCATAATTCCACTATCGAGAAACTTGTTTAAGCCTATACAAAGACCTTTTTAATCTATAAATATCACCTTCTTTCACCTTTGAATAACCTTCAGGTGGAATAATATACAATTATCATCTAAAAAATCATATAAAAAGTATTATTCATGTCAAGTTGATGCATTGACCAAAAATATGAAGATGCCATGGCAAGCTTAAGTTGAATAGTGACAATTTTTGCCACAGAAAACTATCTACATAGTTTATTCCTTCCATCTGGTTATACACTTTCGCCACTAGCTAATCTTTAAACCAATCAGTGCTTCTGTCAAGGTTTAATTCCAGTTTACACACTTATTTTGAACCAATGCCCCTTTATCCTTCTTGTAACTTAACCAAGTGCTATGTTTGATTAGCATCCAGAGCGTCTAACTCTTATTGCATAACCCTCATCCAAGTTGTACGACTCTTTGCCTCATTAAAGATTGTGGTTCTTGAATATTTGACAATTTTGCTAAAAATGACATGTATGGGTTGAATGTAAGGGTAAGTGATTGGTATATGACAAGATGACGCAAGACCTTTAGATAAATATTGTATATAAGCACTTTGACCATAATACTTAAAAACTATATGAGAACAAAATCATTTAACCAAGCAGATTCATGATTCACCCTATTACTTCTTCTTACCTTAGATATAGGAGAAGAATTGTGAGAACTTGGGGAAGTAGTTTCATATTTAGGGAAAAACATGATCAGATTTGTCAAGTGGAGAAGAATGTGGTATGCTGGGTATATTATTTTCTAGCATATAATTAGTGAGACATATGTTATGGTATAAGTGTGTGGGTTAAGCAATCAAGTGAATTTTCATCCTAATGAGCCGGTATAGCTAGCAATGAAACGTTAGTTTCAAAAGTTGAAGTAAATTTGTATGAAAATTAAGTTTCATGAAAAATCACAAATCTAGAAACAAAAAGAACTTGAGAATCAAGATTAAATAGTTTGAAGGCTTTGGGATTTCCATTTTAGGACTGAGGTTAGAAGTTTGTTAATTACGTGTGCGATTGTAAGAATTGATTCTCTTTAGAATTTCTTAAGTAAAAAAATTTTGAAACATCAAATCTCTTGCCACATGCAAATAAATGCTTATGTTTTCTCGCTACTATCCTATTTTGATGTGAAGTATATATGTAAGATAGTTGATGTATAATTCCTAACTCACCAAATAGCCTTTGACACTCATTGTTAAAAAATTCAGCTCCATTACCATATCTTACAATTTTGACAGATTTCTTAAAATGATTCACTATCATTCTAAAAAGAACTGTAGTATATGAACTACTTGACTCTCAGGTTGCATCAAATAAGTCCACATTGCTTTACTAAAATAATCACTACAGTTAGAAAATTTCAATCAGATAAAGATCATTGCCTATATAGTCCCCATATATCTATATGCACTAGTTGAAAAATATACGTGGTATGTATTTCACTAGAAAGAAAAGGTAGTCTTATTGTTTAGTAAGAAGACATATATCGCAAACATGTTCTAAATTAGCAACTTAATTTTGAATATAACTAATGTGTCTAAGTATAATAACAAAAGGATGACCCAACCTTTTATACTAAAAAGATTAAACAGACATTAAATTAACAACATCATGATCAACCTCAAGATTTTGTAAGGATTATTATTTGATAATTTCCTTACAAAATGAACTTTCATCTAAGATGTATAATCTTCCTATCACCTTATCGACTGCCACAATTTTCTAAGTCTTTAAGTCCTGTAAAATGCAATGTCTAGCACCAAATTTAAAGGTAATTAACGCTATATTGGCAAGTTTGTTTACTGATTATAGGTTGTATTTAAAGGTAGGAACATATAAGACTTCAATTAACACAAGGGTTTTGTTTAATGTAACATCACTAATGTGATGAACAAATTTTAAAGATTCATCTGGTAAATATATAGGAGTAAATTTGCAATCGCATCAGGGTTAGTTAAGAGGTTTAAATCCACATATATATGATTTAAAGCTCCAATGTCTAATATCCAAAAACCTGCTTCTATTAAATCAAGCCAATTAATAGTTTTAAATAAAAACATATCTGCAAAGTCATTCAATTGTGTAAATTTATCATAATAAGATCACTAGGCTCTTTTCCCTTCATCAATTTTACCAGCTTCTGCTCTATCATTTACATAATGATGATGTCTTAGGACCCTTTTCTCCTGCTAGCTCAAGGTTTATATTTAACAATTTTGATGATAACTATATAATATTTTAAATTCAAATTGGATTTATTTCCTTGTAAAATTAAAGGTCTAATTCTAAAAAAGGAAATAAAATAATAAGAAATACACTTTTTTTCTTGTAGGAACTTTCTTTATGAACTTACCTTATTAAAAATGGTTTATCCAAAAATATCTTACTAATTATATAAGTCTTATAATAGCTTCGTAATTACTGGAAGATTTTTTACAAAGATGACATCGAAGTTATTTAAGGTTAAATCCATTCAATTGACTAAAGATGTGAGTGAAGCAATGGCTAGTTGAAGAAATTGATTATTTAAGGAAGAGCAACAACACTTATGAAGCGGAGCAAACATATTCAAACTGTCAAAACATTTTGAGCAACATCTATACTATTGAGAATCATATCATTACTATTGTACTGTAGAGAGTGAAATCAGTCTGTCAAGAGATAAATTGTTATTTTTTAATAAGTTTTTTAGAAGTTTGTTATACACTTCGAGTGTGAAAGATTAGAGAACCTTGAAAAATATGTACTTATGAGCTTGGAGAGGCTCGTCAAATTTAATACTTAGTTTTTATAGTGAAACATTTAAGTTAAATACTTGGAGACTGGACGTAGGTTTGGGTTGTAAGTCGAACCAGTATAAATCGACTACATCTTTCCTCTCTCTCTCTCTCTCTTTAACTTTCAAATTTTTGCATTATATCGTGTATGTGTTGGTTTTACTAGACGTAGGTTTGGATCGTAAGTCTAATTAGTATAAATCAACTGCGTCTTTCTTCTCTCTCTCTCTTTAACTTTTAAATTTTCACATTATATTGTGTATGTTTTGGTTTTAAAAGGCTCCATTTGTTTTCAACTTGCAAGAGGTTCCTTTAAGTTTTAACAAGAGTCTTCTGGTTTTAAATTGTTTTAACAAGATTTTTCATTTAGTAGGATCCTTTCATTTAAGCAGGGTCCTATCCCACAAAAGGCTCCTATTGACTAATAATATTATATCATTTAAAAAGGTTTTATCGTCTGATAGGCTCCTACTGTTTTAACTAGGATCTATTTATTATACGAATTGAAAGAACTTGCAAAAAAAATTTATGCACACAATTTACCCCCTCTTGCGAGTGCTTGCTTTTATCATTTGTATTAGAGCAAGGTTTCACATTTATTATGTTTTACATCACGTGATAGATCATAGCAAACACTTGAGAAGTTTTAAAGGACAGTCCATCTCAAAGCCTCCTTACTTCAATGGAAACAACTACTCATACTGGAAGAAACTAATGACCATGTATCTCCAATTTGTAGATATCAAAGAATGGCAAGCAATTAAAGGTGGTACTAGAATTCCTTCTGATAGCATGGACGTATGGTCTGATGTTAACAGGAGAAATGCACAACTAAACGCTAAGGTAAAACATCACTTGATATGTGCACTGTCTTAGGAAGAATATGAAGAGATATCCTACTGCTTTACAACAAAAGAAATATAGGACAAACTTCAAGTCATGTTTGAAGGCACAAATGAGGTAAAGAAGCATAGAATAAGTCTTTTAGTGTATCAATACGAAACTATTGGCATGAAACAGGGAAAGACCATAGACAAATTCTTCAAACGTTTTAACAACATCATCATAGCCCTAAAGAACTTGGGAAAGGTATATCCCAATGATGAGCTTGTAACAAAGATTCTGAGGTCACTATCAAAGGAATAGAGACCTAAGGTGATAGCTAAAAAAATGACAAAAGATCTAGACAATATTTCACTCGAATGGCTATGAGAAAATCTAATGATCCATAAAACTGAGCTTAGACGAGACAAAAGATCTTCCTACAGAAAAGGAATGGCACTGAAAGCAACTGACGAATCAAACGGTGATGAAAGTGACATTGTATTGCAAATAGATGGAGATGACGAGTTCAATTTGATAGTCAAAAAATATGCTCGCTTGTATAAAAAGAAATTAATGAATAAAAGAGAGGAAATGAGAAAGTTAGAAATAATAAGTTCATATTAAAGGGCAACAACAACAATAACAATACAAAAAATAATTAAATCATATGCTATCATTACAAGAAGCTTGGACACATAAGAACAAAATGTCCTCTTCTTTAAAAGAACAAGCCAGAGAATAGAAAATTCAGAAAGCAAGCAATGACTATAACCTAGTCAGATGAGGATTCTACTTTGAAGAAGAAGAACCAGAAGAAATTAGCAACATTTTTTTCATGACGGAATCAGGAGACGATGAGGTATATTACTGTGACTCTGATATTGAAGTTGATGAATTAAAAAATGTTAGGGAGTCATGGATTCATGAATCACATACATGGAAAGGCAACGAAAGTATTGGAATCAAAATTCCAACCCCATGACATCCCCAAAAAATCCAAAATCTATTTGCATGTATAAACAAATAATAAGAATATGCAATTACAACATATATACCTTGCAAATTCTCCTCCTTCCTTTAATATTCTCCTTGTTTGGGTTGTAGCAAACACTAAACACTTTCCTTGGCCTCTAGAGGGCATGCAAAGATGAAGAAAAATCAGGGTATAAGGGTGGTTAGAGCACCAAACAAGATGAGTTCAAGTAGATGCTCTAGTGAGAGTTGGATCAAAACCAAGTTTTGTGCAATTAATCTCATGTAACAATTGCTTAAGATTGCATGACTAAATATAAAGATCGCTCCTCTCAACTTCCAAAACTCTTCT
The DNA here is from genome assembly GCA_027479065.1 of Erythroxylum brevipes. Taxonomy (NCBI): domain Eukaryota; kingdom Viridiplantae; phylum Streptophyta; class Magnoliopsida; order Malpighiales; family Erythroxylaceae; genus Erythroxylum; species Erythroxylum brevipes. Next base: position 18,177,236 of record JANIHY010000004.1, on the reverse strand, counting down.
AGACCTTTAGTATTGGGGCCCGATCTCGGAGACCGGACCCCAACCGGAAAAACGAAAAACAAAGACGAAAATGAAGAAATCCGAAGCAGAAACATATGGCGAAAAGAAAGGTGGTTGTTGGGAGAGTGTTGCCTCCCATAATGTTTGATAACATATTTATACATATCTCTCCTTACTTTGTTGCAATTGGTTGGGAAAATTTTCTAAAATTAGATGAGACAGTGTGTGATGAGCTAGTCAGGCTATTCTACACACATATAAGAAAGGAAGTGATTGATGGAAAGTTAGCCATTGTTTCATGGGTATGTGAAAGTGAGATTCTAATTTCTGTAGAGGTTTTAGGAGATATACTGGACATAGCTTCTATAAAGAGAACTGATTTTCCTTGTCACAAATGGAATGTTAATGATCTGAATTTAGGAGAAGTTGTTAAATCCATATACCTTAATGCTGAAAATACCTAAGATGGGAGACCTTAGAGTAGGCAATTTGATTTACTACCACGATGCCTTGCATCGTTATTAGCTACTTTTATTTTCCCCAGGAGTAGTTATGTCGAAATATGCAGTTTGCTAGACACTTATAAAAGTGTATACTTTGCTGAAAGAAAACAGAATGAATCTCCTTGTAATGAGCGTAAGGTTTATGGTAGATAAAGGGAATCACAGGGATAGAACCAATTGCCTACCTTATGGAATGTTTCTCACTAAGATTTTCAACCATTATGGAGTACCTTTTGCAAATTTGAGTTGGTATGCAGCGATTAAGTTTTACCCATCAATTCCTTACTAGTTTGGATACAAATTGCAAAACAATGTATGGGTGGAAAAGAAATTTAAAAGAGAAGCAAAAATACTTGTTTCTTCTTCATATCAATGAGCTACTGTTCCTCCTCAAGATGACAATAGTGCAAATCTCCAACAACAGCTAAAGAACATTCAAGGCAATCAAGATCAAATGCGAGGACAAATATACAGTATGCAGAATCAACTTCTTGACATGCAACTTTTGTTTAGAAAAACCCTTGAATCTCTTCAATAACTCTGTTGATACTTGCTTGCTACTTGGATTATTTATATTGATAGTTTTGTTGGATGCATCATTTACTCTTCTCCTCTATTTCATTCTGTTTTATTCCCTCCCTATACTCTTTATTTTTGATAATGACAAATGGAGAGAGTTTATATGATATATTTTTGAATATTTTTTATATGATGATATATTTCTAAATGCATATTTCTCAATATTGCTCGAATATATACATGATTGATTATGTTGTTGAAAATTGTGAAAATATGTGATATATAAACGATAGTTCCTTTTTTAAGAGATAGACTCATGTTAATTATGACTGAGCATAAAAAGTCACAAGTATCTTTTGAAATCATTTATTATCATTTTGAATTTTGAAAAATATATCTATTATACTTGCCATCATAAAAAATGGGAAGATAGTTAGCTCAAGATTTATATTTATCAATTTGATGATAACCGTACAACATTTCAAAATTTGAATTGGATTTATTTTCTTGCAAAATTAACGGTCTAATTTTCAAAAAGAAAATAAAATCGTAAGAAATAAGCTTTCTTTCTTACAAAAACCTTTTTTATGTGACCTTATTAGAAATGGTTTATCTGAAAGGATCCGACTAATTATGAAAGTCATATATTTGCTCCGTGATTACTAGAAGATTTTTGGCAAAGATGACATCGAAGTTTTTCAAGGTTAAATCCATCCAGTTAATTAAAGATGCGAGTGAAGAAACGACTAGTTGAAGAAATTGACCATTTAAGGAAAAGCATCAACACTTATGAAGTAGAGCAAACATATTCAAACTATCAAAACATTTTAAGTAGCATATATACTCTTGCGAATCATATAGTTACTATCGTGTTTTAGAAATTGAAATCACTCTATCAAGAGAGAAATTGTTATTTTATTTTTTTTGTGAACTTTTTAGAAGCTTGTTATACATTTCGAGTGTGAAAAGTTAGAAAACCTTGAAAAATATGTACTTGTGAGCTTGGAGAGGCTTGTCAAATTTAATATTAGTTTTTATAGTGAAACTTTCAAGTTGATTACTTCGGGACTAGACGTAGATTTGGGTTGTAAACTGAACTAGTATAAATTAACTACGTGTTTCTTCTCTCTCTCTTTAACTTTCAAATTACTGTATTATATTGTGTGTGTGATGGTTTTGAAAGGCTCCTTCTATTTTCAATTTGCATAAGGTTCCTTTCAGTTTTAACAAGAACTTTCAGTTTTTAAATTGTTTTAACATGATTTATCATTTAATAGGCTCCTTTAGTTTAAATGTAATACTATCCCACAAAAGGCTCCTATTGACTAACAAGTTCCTGTCATTTGAAAATGCTTTATTGTCTAATAGGCTCCTATTGTTTTACTAGGATATGTTTATTATATGAATTGAAAGAACTTGCAAACAATTTATATATACACAATTCATCCCCCTCTTGTGTGTGTTTGCTTTCATCATCTCCTTCTTGTTCCATTTCCCCGTTAGTTTTATTAGCTGCAAAGGATTGATTATTAACCTTTGTTTTCTTTTCTTGTAATTCTTTATACTAATCTAGTCCTCCATGTAACTTGAAACATGTGTTCCTTTTGATGCACATTTTTCTTGTAATAATTGCAATACATTTCACTCTTATTTATGGTTCCTCCTTTTTGCTTCATATTTTGCCTTCCTCTTCCATTATTGCCTTTTATATATATATATATATTTGTGTTCTTATTAACATTGCATTATTCTCAATTCAGTATGAGAATTTGATATGGACTTTCTTATGCTTTTTTTTTTCCTTTAAGACCATGGAATAGGCTTAATTAACAGTAGGTAAAGAAATTGCATTGATTGATTAAAAGATGTCATAGCTGGGAATCCTTTAGCAGCTCCACATATACATTGTATAGCTGCTCCACAAGTACAATATGGTATACACATCAAACACACAAATTCATCCTAAAGTTTCTTTAGTTTAGTGAAAATATTTGGCTATAGATCTCACCATAATTAGTGTAAATGCAAGTCTTAACGATCTCTTTAGACTAAAATTCAAAATTCAATATCTCACCATATAATCGACATGTATCCATTTGTCATAGTTATCTAAATCTCGATTAGGTTTTGTGCATTTCCCCATCAATAAACACACAATTTCAATCTATATAAGTTCTATATCTGTTTGCCCTAGTTAGGTGAAGTGATAGTTTCATGTGTTGTGAACAAGAAATAAGCAGTCTTAGATGTCGTGCTATTGCCGATCTAATCTTTTCATTCCTGGGTGTGGACGAGACAAAGTCTTCCTCTTAATAAGATTCTACTCCTGCTATTCTCAAGACATCTCTTGACTTACCGTGAGAATGAGAATTGAATCAATTGAATCACAAAAATCTATTCACTTATATAAAATCATAATCGAAAAAGGAGCAAATGATTCATATAGCAATGAAAGAGTCGGTCACCTATTTTGAAGTCTAGGCTTTCAAGATTGAATTATACCCAAAGTGTTTTTTAAGGGAAGATCAACAGTTCACCGCCTTGGCCCCAACAACAATTCTCATTGATCTACTACGTCTCAAATAATGTTACCAGACAAAGTAGAAGTTACTAAAGATCATATCTGGACAGAGACCGAGCCACTTAGGGCCCAGTGGTGCACTGAGCTCCCTAAAATCTTAAAAAAATTATATATATATAATGATAGAGTTATTTGAGGTTTAATGGTGCATTGAGCTCCCTAAAATTTTAAAAAATTACATATTTGGACCCTCCTCTTTTAAATTCTTGATTCCGTTACTGTATCTGGATGATATGATCCTTAAAGATAAGTAAATTTACACTACCTTGCAATTGACTTTCATCCTCTTTATAGACTGCTTCTATGAGAGAATGGGTATTCGATTCATCCAACACATCCTCCATTTTGCAATCAAATGATTAGCTACAAAGTAAATCGCTTCTTCTTCAAATCGAAATATCATACTCGATTAGGACCGAATGCTCTAAAACCATGAATCAAGCTCTGTCAATTTTAGAGTTTGTGAAAAAAATCACAAAATTTCGAGATAGGTTTCTCTTACATACAAAACAGTCTTCAGCTCAGTATTTACATACAAATTAAATTAACACATGTTACATACCTCAACAACAAGATTTAAATATAAAATTTCCTCCGACTTAACCAATTGCACGATGCGGTTGTTCTTGAGAAACATAAATCATTCTTTTGATATTTTGCCGACTTCATCCACGTACATATTCATATTCGGTTCTATCTCTTTCCAGCAGTAGAGAAGATGGCAACGGGCAATCAATCAAATACCAACAGGATAGTTGCTATGAATGACACACATCCTTGTGCTCGAGCTGGTAAAATTTGAACAATGAATGAGTCATAGGCCACTTCAAAATATGCCATAGAATCCTTCTACCAAAGTCCAGGAATATGCATTTATTCGTCCTGCTCCTGCACACGTATGTGTCCGCCAAATTTCTATAACACTTCATCTGTGTATATGGATGACTATGCGCATCGCCATATGCATCCATACATAACATCCCATCATGTTTTGATTCCACAAATGGGTTATGGGCTATTGGGCCAAGGAAATCAGATTTAGACATCAGAAATGAAAAAAGAACATGGACTAGTAGTATTACTTCAAAACAAGAAGCCCATTCTTTTTCCTTTTATTTTTTTTCCCAATAAAACCCTAATTCCTTCGGCTTACACTCTTCCTGTCAGCCCACCGCTTTCAGCTACCCTTTCCTTCCTGTTCGTTTGGTGAGAACACGTAGAATTTTTTGGGTTTCTTCTGCTATCGTTTTGCAGGTTCTAGGTTTTCAAGTTATGTCCTTTAGTTTTATGTGCTTCATATACGTGACACGCAAGATCAGACTTTAGTTTTATGTTGATGCGTGGCACAGATCGTCTCCTCCACGCAAGATCAGACGCCAAAGGTAAGGAATCTATATTCTGGATGCTTGCGCCTGCTTCATCTTGCTTCCTTTAACCATTGTACCATCATTGCTAGGCATGGGATTCAACTTGAAGGGCTCACGGGTCTAAAGCAAGACGGGTCAACCTCATTCCGGATAAGAACCTGTAATCAAATCCTCTTTACTGTTAAGAATGATCTATTTCCGAGCTGATTAGTTGTTCCCTAATACTGACAGTGATTGTTTACACCAACACATCTTTGGAACGTTCCTTAAACTGGAACTTCGTCAGGTTTCTTTCTTTCCGTAATTCTTGAGAAGATATGGCAAGAATCAACACCTTCCGCTTCCAGATTTAAGTGGCAGTTTGTGCATTAGTAAGCATATTAGCCAACTCCATTAGGGAATTTGATAGCTCATACCAACCAAAGTGTACTCTGGACAAATTCCAGATTGAGTTAGAGAAGGGGAAGAGAAAAAACAGGTGGTCCCTTGTTTATAATTAATCTTTGCAGAAACAGCAAATCCCATCCAGATTTTGTAAGTAATGTAGTCTGTCCATAGTAGCAATTCTGTTCTCAACCATTAGCCATAGAAGGAAAGTTGTACTGGGTCTTAGGAAATTATTCCAGATTACCCTAGCTCAGTTCACATCTTGATCTGAACAATAAACCCATTTCCTATAGCCTTTACTAGAAAAAACTCTCAACAGGACTGCAACTTTCTTCATAATTTGATTTTTATTGGACTGCGACTTCTTTTAAGCGTATAGGTAAAGTTACTGCCTTTGATAGCGAGCATTATGTAATTGTCTTTTCTTATTTGATTAAGAGCTCTTACCTAATATGGATTGAATGTGTTTGTATTGGGTCTTGTTAACTGGAAGTTAGTAAGAAATAATCACATGGGTAGAGTGTTTAGTTGGAATTAAAAATTTAGGGGAGTTGTTTTTTAGTTTAATTTTTGACATTGATCAATTGTGTTAGTCTATTGGGTGTGTATTTACTTTTTTGAATGTGGTTTTATTCTTCATAGTGTAAATTTTTTTTGTGGTAATCAAATAAACAGACATCAATCTTAATTTTCTGTAATCTCATTTTTGCATTTCTTCATTGATAAAGGGGTGAAATAAGAGGGTTGACTTCATTAACTGTCTCAGTTTGAACAAATTCCAATGTCCTTTTGAGTTAATGTTGAATCAGTTCCAATTTATAAATCATCCAATTCTGATCTGCTTTAGCTCTAATGTGCTACTATGTGCTTCATTATTTGAAAAAGAGAAAAGGTAGGACAAAAATGGATATGATGGCATTCCACATCTTCTAACAACTGTTTCCTAGTGTTTGATTCCAAGATGCTAAATTTTTTAGGATGATTTTAAAAGTGGAAGAGTTGGTTGCAATATAAGAGCTCCACACTTGCCCTATGTGGTCCAGGATGGCAACAAATAATAAGAGACTTGCTGAAGTCTATTTTAGGTTCAAATATAAATAGTAATTGATAGTTGGACTTATTATTTTTCAGCATCAATTTCTTTCTTAGTTAGGGGGATGTTAAAGAGCTTAGAATTTGTAAGAGAAGTACAAGAGGGAAAATTGCTCAATCACAAGTTTTAATTTGGTTGAATGAAGAATAGGAGTTGAGTTGACAGCAAGGCCAACAAAGGTTGAAATTCACTTTATGCTAGCTCTTCCTTATTTGGTAAGGAGTAATTAGTAAGCTATATATATTGTTCTAGTTTATTTAGGACCTAAGCTTAATAAAGAATAAAGAATCTTTGTTAGAGTGGGATTCAATTATATTTTGGATGTTCTAGTTGGGAATTCCTTTACTACTATAATCAGGGTTCTTATAACTTTTCTGTATATGTGTGTGTGTGTACGCAGCCTTTCAAAGAGGAGAAAAAGCCTGATTTTCTCTACAAACTTGAGTTTTCAATTAGAAGATGTAGTGATTCTTAGACTCCACAAGTGATTCCTAGTTTTCTACGTTACTAAAATTCCAGCACTTCACCAAATCTCCAGCAATCAAAAAGCCTAAAATTTCATCTATATCAAATCTGAAATTCCTGTAACTTAAATGAATATTCCAAATCTGAAATTCCATCCAATCTTATTACTGTCAAGTGTCAACCAAGATAACAAAACAGACTCGAGTTTTCTTCTGTTTTGTTGTCTGATCAATATTCCTGGGCAAACAAGACGAACAGACAGAACAGGTCGTAATAGTTCAGGGCAGATTTGGGATTCAATCTCCAACATGTCAGATTTACCCACTGAAACTTGATTGCTATTTGTGGTCAAAGCGTTCCACATTTATATTAGACCCAATTGTTTGCTATTTAAATTTTACACGAGGATAGGTCTTCATTTACAAATTTTAAGGTTGAAACTCTATGGGTCAATGAGTAGTGGCTTTTAGTTGAGTAATGAAGTTGAGACTCATTGGAAGGTTGGCTTTCACCTCCTCTTGATTTGTTTTACTTTGAGCTTCGTAGGATTATAATTTGGATGGTAGGAGTTTATGTCCTGCTTTGTAGACATTACTGAGTTGATTTTATCTATCAAATCTTCATTTTATAGGTGTTTGCACAGCTTACAGTTCAAAAGTTCCTTTGGTTTTCATATTTTTATTAATGACCTAGTTTCTCTTTTAAGGGTATTAATGACTTAGTTTCTCTTTAAAGGGTAATCTGATATTTATGATGCAAAAGAACTTAAAGTATATAGGAGAAATAAAAGAGGAAAAATTAGTCAACCACAAATCTTAATTTGGTGGGATGAAGATTAGGAATTGAGTTGACAACAAAAGATAAGGGCTGAAATTTGAATTATGTTAGGATTCCATATTAGATAGGAAATAGTAGTAGGTTAAATATGTTATTCTATTTTACATAAGTTATCCTAGTTGTTTAGGACTTATAGAATTTTTATTAGAATAGGATTTAAATTTTTTGGAAACCCTTTCCTACTAGAATAAGGGTTCTAAACCTCTGTATCTATGTGTATTTAACTCTTCAATAATAAGCAATTTGAAAATTTTTTACAAACTTGAATTTTCAACTAAAAGGTGTGATGCTTTCTTCTAAGAGTGTTTCTTAGACCTTCGGATTGATTTCTAATTTCTTACCTTTCATTCTTTGTGTTCACCACAAAATTCCAGCAACCAAAATCCTAACTTTCAGCATATTAAGCCCTGAAATCGTAAGTCTAAATTTCTAGCAATTAAATCGTAAAATTTCAGCTATATAAAATCTGAAAATTTGGCATTCCTAGCGAAAAGTCAACCCTAAAACTTGATACTCCAGTAGTCTAATATCATCCATATCTCTTAATTTTGTGATTTTTAGCTACTAGTTAATAATTCTTCTATGTCTTACATCAATTTGTCATCAATTTTTACCCCAAGTTCATGAGGATGAGCCTTGGAGCAACTGATAAAGTTGCTCCTTTGTGACCATAAGGTCACAAGTTCAAGTAACAGAAATAGCTTTTTTGTAAAATACAAAGGGAGCGCTGCGTACATCATGATCTTTTCTAGACCCTTGCAAAACGGGGAGTCTTGTGCGCTTGATACGTTGATTTTTTTTTCATGATATTATGGGCCATGCTCTCTGATTTTGCTACAATTTCTCATTGAATGTCAGACTCATGTTAATAATGTATATATATTTTTTATCTCAGGCTTGTGTAGATGGCTGACACTGTGGAATTAGGAGATAAGCTTTCTGAAACAAGTTCAGAAAATGCATCTCATGAAAAACATGAAACTCGTGACGAAATGCTTTCCAGGCACAGGTAATTACAATATTATTATTGTGTTAATTGCTTTATGATTTGGTTATAACATCAAAAAACAGAATACCTTCCTGCACATGAAATTCTCATGTTCAAATCAGGGGTTCAGTATGGATCCTGTACATGAAATTCTCATTTTCAAGTTGGGGGTTCAATATGGTTTTTTTTTGTCCAATCCTTGCGGTGAGTTATATGTAGAAAAATCCTAGTCTGCTTTCTAAATGTTCATTCTAGATTCCTTGTTAAATATGCAATTTCTTTTTTATCTTTGGATAATACAGATTGATCTTTTATATCTTTCATCGCCCCAAACATACCAGTACTAGCACCAATGGTATATAAATGTAAATCGTTGGTCGGGTAACTATTCAGACCTCTTAAAGCTACTTGTAAGGCTTCTCGGGAAGCTTGTATTGGACTTTGATCAAGAACGTTTTGTTGTTCAAAATCTTCTTGTCGTTTCTTTTGAAATAAGTGATATGGGCTCTTGCATCACAATTGTTTAAGATTGACTGGGGTATTGCTAATTTTGTCTAATCATGGGTCTATCGTCGATGATATACTTTAATTGGTGACAGCATTACAAATTGTTCTTAAACACTGTCCTCTATGCAGAAAGGAGAAAGCACAGCTGCAGGACAAAGAGATGGAACTTAAAAAAGGTGCAGCAAAGGGTAGCAAGGCTGAACAGAAAGCTAAGAAGAAGCAGGTTGAAGAAGAGATCTCTCAACTTTCTACTAAGCTACAAACAAAACATGCCGAGGAACTTGCTTCGCTGGGCTATAGCAGCAGTAGTAACGGAAATGACAAAGGCAATATTGACAATTTAGTGAAGGCTATAGCTGGTGTTTCTATTGCCAATCAACCTGAACATGCAAGGATTACCAAGGGTGCAAGGAAGCGGGGAAAGAGAGCTCAACAAGAAGCAGAAAGAGAAAAGAGGATTCAGGAAGAGCAGAGCAGCCTTGTAAGTGATCGAATGATTGAAGATGAGAAATTAAAGAAAAAGCTTGAACCCCATGGATTTATTGTTAACCAAATAAAACCAGATGGGCATTGCCTTTACAGAGCTGTTGAAGATCAGTTAGCATACTTTTCTGGTGGTTCGTCTCCATATACGTTCCAAGATCTTCGGAAAATGGTGGCTGGTTATATGAGGGAAAAATCCTCAGATTTCATTCCCTTTTTTCTATCGGATAATACAACAGAAGGAGATTCTAATATTTCAGTTGCAGACAGATTTGAAAAGTATTGTGTTGAAGTTGAGTCTACAGCAGCATGGGGAGGGCATCTAGAGCTTGGGGCTTTATCTCACTGCCTTGGTAAACATATCATGATATTTTCTGGATCCTTTCCTGATGTGGAGATAGGTAAGGAGTATTTATCAGCTGAGGGAGCCTATTCATCTAATGCAAGTATTATGCTGTCATATCATAAGCATGCATTCGGTCTGGGGGAACACTACAATTCTCTTGTTCCAAATTTGATCAGATAGGTATACCGTGTTACCTTTAACATGGTACTTTTTGTATGCACATTTGGTTTTTCTTTGAAGTCTTAAACGAAATTACTACCTGAGCCTGTTTTAGATCTTAAAAGCATATTCTCAGCTTGGCTGATGGACTATTGTCAATTGTAATATTACTTTGTAGAGATATGTGGATTTGCTTTGCCTCTTGGGGTCAGAATTCTAAATTGATCCTTAAAATTTCGAGCAAATGTCAGGGAGTTTCATGATACTGATGATAATAAACCATGCGTAGGTTTAGCCTTTTAGGTCACTAGAATCTTTTTTAACTCTGTTTATACATAAAATGTCGTCATTTTAGGTTTGTTTATACATAAAACATCTTTTTTAAGGTAGAAACACAGTTGGAACAGATTAAGTGATATAGAGATGTTTTAGATTTATTTATTTATAAAACGATGTCATTTTAAGGTAAAAATAGAGTTGGGGTAAGTTGTAAAAAAATGGTTAGAATGGCGCCACTAACATGAAGTTCTTAAATAGGCTTGGTCCCCTGGAATTCTGACTATGGATTTTAGGACAGTTTTTGGGACACGATATCCAATGAAATGAATAGAAATTTGGACATTCTTCTTCAAGAACTTGAAATTGTTGCATTAACACTAATACTACTCGGCAGTGCACCTGCAATGTGTGCGGGGCTAAAGAAATGGGCGATTTATGCTCCTCTGGTCTTGTTCTGAGACTTCAAGCACCTCCTCAGAATGTAGGGATGGGCTATACAGTATTGCCATGCAAGGTAAGAAAAAGAGACGTATGGGGCAGTTGAAAACAAGGGTTGAAATTATTATCTTAATGAGGAGGGGCTAATTCTGCCGTAGATTTTTTTTTTATTCGAAAAAATCTCATAGGAAGATTAAGCGAACATATTTCTCTGAGAGTTCAATTAGCATATTATTCTATAAGCGGGCTAAACGGGTGCACCTTATTATTAAAAGCTCAACTAGTTCTCTATCTACAAGTAAAACTTCAACTATTTCAGACTTTTACAGAAGAGGCTAGCATAATCTAATTAAAGACAAGTCTCTCTCTCTCAGGGCTCTGCCGTAGATGCCCATATCCATTATCCAAGTCGGCTGGTCCTTTCCCCTCCACCAGTCCCATGATTAGATTTCGGAGAATCAAATCCTTAAAGGACGATTTTGAGCCAATGACGCTCCTCCATTACTCGATCGCACTCGTGGAAGTGGCCAATTCCAAAAGTCCACTCCTCCACTTCTTCCATTATGTTTAGGAAAAAGAAAAAACAACTGCAAGTGTTAGTTGTACACTGAATAGCCTAAACGCTTGTGAAAGTCAAGAGTCCAACATAGCGAGTGCTTTGGGGGAGTTGAAGGAGAGTTATAATATATATAATATAATTTTTTTTAATATTTTTATAAAAAAGCTATTTTTATAACTTGAACGTATAAACTTATGATCTCAAAGTTTCATAAATGCCTATGAAAGTGTTATCAAATCAAATATTGAGTATCGGTTAATAAAAAGACATACGTTTCCTCTCTCATTGATCCATTGGTTCGAACAACAAAAAGACTTTGTTAAAAAAAAGGATCATATGAGCACAAATTACAGTAAAAGACTAGGAGGTCCGTGCAGGATAGAAGATAATGATAATGTGATGCGAGAAACCGATCACGTTATATCATTTCTGCTTTAAGACTTGGCGCATCCACGTCTCGTCTCTGTGTCGAAAGTTTGATTCCATCTGAACAAAAAGCATGCGCGGCCAAACCAGTGCTGGAAGCCACCACTTTAAGAGTCCATCCATCACCGTTCGTTATCGACAACTTGCGGTGTTCTTACCGTTGTTACAATAATATATAGAAGCAGTCAATATTAAGATATATATAATATTAAAATTTGAAACATTATAAAGTAGAAAAATTCAGATTAAAGATGTTGACAAAATATATTCGATGTGTCATATGCATGTTAAATAATATGCTTATCGTTTTGAGGAAAAAAAAAATCAGAAAATAACGTTAAAAGAAGGAAATGGGGGTGGGTGACCCTTGGGTTAATCACGAGCCGGCATGATTGGTGGGTCAGAAGGGGTAGTATTGGTGGCAATTTCTTGAACCTTTAGGTAAGGGGTATGAGTATGATTCCTTCTCTCGTATGTTCCACCACCTTTTTATGCGTACGTACCAGAAGCAGAAAAAAAGAAGATTCCAATTTGGTAATGGAAAGCCCAGAAGAACCCTAAAAGCAAATTGAAAGTTAAGTTGACAGCTCCACATTGAACCTACACCCTAGTATTGAGCTGGTACAAATTATCACACTATAACATCCCGTAATCAATGAAAATGACAAATTGACGGGAATATGAAATGTTTGAGAACTTGTAAAAGATATTCGATCTACAAATAAAGCTCTACTTGATAATATTGTTTGTGAAAGCAATGTATTGATTGTTGGTTTATGCCCTTGTAGTTAATTTTAATTGTATAAGTAATGTACTTTTAAAATTTATTCCGCTGCGCTTAAATTCGATTTTGCGTATTTTGTTTTGGTAATTCAGAAAAAATCAATTAATAAGAACGAAATATGTACATAGCGGTCTTTTACAAGTACCTTAGGGACACATAACGTGAATTCAAAGTAACAGTCGATAACAACTTAAAACAGAGACAAGAGCCATCCTGCATTAAAAGGATAGCCTCTTATGACAACTCAAGAAGGTAATACAAAACTAATATATAACGAAATTAATTGTTTTAAGGCTTTCCTTTTCTATTTATCTATCCTACACACTTAAATTCTTAATCTAATTTTATTAATGTTGTTGACATTTTGTATTACATGAACAATGTCAAGCAAAATTGTACTTCTAATCATTTTCTTTTTCTAATGTTAGAAATGTACAGTGGGAGCACTCTCTTCCCACTTTTAAATTGCTAACTTGTGTATTTTGGAGTTGATTTTGCTGCTCTTTTCATGTCAGCACTTTTAATAGACTCTTCTTCGTTGCTTCCTAACAATGTGGATATTTTTGATGTCTTTTAAGTTAATGTTAAATAAAAAGGAGTTTAGTTATTATTATGATAGGTGTTAAAGGAAGTGCAATGATGCATGTCCCCGAAGCATCCTAATAAACTTCACTCGCTGGTATTTGAGTAATCATTCATGATGTTTTTACATAATTTTCGTGTAATATTGTCAAATTATCCATTAATATAAAATATTTATTAATATTTTAATTTTATAATTCTTGTAAATTCTAACCATTCATATATTTTATTTGATGAATTGTGTTAATTTTTAATAAACATCTTATGTAAACATAATATCGAGTATGAATATTATATTGAAGTTATTCGTATTATAATTTAATTGAATGAGGATTAACATTTTAGTAAAAATGTTATTGTATGTGAACTAATTCAAATAATAAGAATCTAAGTATGAAGAATAAAATATAGATCAAATATTAATTTTAATCAAATAGAAATATTATAATTCTACATACAGGTATAAAGGTACTGTAGTTACCATTTACTTATCTTGGTATACCAGTGAACTCCATAAAACACAAATACTCAGAGTTCAAACCATTAAAAGAGAAGATCAAAAGAAGAATTCAGAACTGGAGAGCTAATCGACTATGTATGGTAGGTTGTCTACAATTGATTAATTCTGTCTTGTCTTTAATCAATATATATTCTACCAATTATGGTCATAAAAGTCATTAATAAGATCCTAAGAAGATTTTTGTGGGATGGAAATAAGTAAAGAAGGACCAAAGCAACGATCAAATGGAATGATATTTGTAAGCCTAGGAAACAGGGGGGACTAGGCCTTATACCCAACCAGGTAGTCCTTTATACCCAACCAAGTAGTCAGTCACGTGATGTTAGCAAGAAATTTCTAGAGGCTAATTGGAAAGGAGAACTCCTTATAGGTGAATTGGGTATTGAGTGAATACATAACCAAGGATAACACTTGAAATGTCAAAATTCCAAAAAAGGGATCAATTGCTCTTAGAAAGATAATGGAGATAATCAGACCTCACATAAGGCATAAGTTGGGAGATGGGAAAGAAACAAGCTTCTAGTTTGACAAATAGTTAGAGATAGGAGTCTTACATGATCAACCACAATTCCATAGGTTGAAACAACATCTCCCGAAGTCCACTGTTTAGCAGGGCCTTGGCAATAAGGAGATCATACAAAAGATGATCCTGAATACATTGGTGAAAACACACTTACTCAATATCATTCTATTAGATGATAAAGGTAAAGTGACATGGATCTCACAATGGTCTTTACACAAACAAAATTGTAAAAAACCTATTCTGGGATACAGATGGAGTAAGTTGTTATGAACTGGTGTTGGACCCCACACCCCACCCGTAGGTGTTTGGGGGTTATACCCCGGCGTGTGTTTGCGGGTTATATCGCAGCATCCAACCTTAGTCAGTATTGTCCCCTCTGGCCTCAGGTGAGTTCTAGCCCTTGAACCCAAGACCTCAGGATTTTGTTTCACTTTATGTGGACGCCTCTTACCATTGAGCCCTCGTTGCCGGAGCCCAACATCGGATATGAGAGCGTGGTGCTTGATGCGTGAGGCGAGACATATAAATGAAACGAAGAAAAACCCTAGGAAACTCAATGGGCCCACAGTGACCAAACTTGAAACTTGCTTTCATTTGATTCAAACAACCCATCCCAAATCTCACCAATATACACTTAAGAAAACTCTAAATGATTTAATACGAAAGATTTGAAACAAACACATCCATAATCCATTAATATCCAAAAGATGAGTTTTACAAAGCTTAAACACATTTCAAACCAAATTACAACTTTAAGTTCAAGAGCCAAAAATACAAAATACACTTGAACCAATAAACTTGAAATGTAACTAAAGCCTTGACTTCCAAAAGAAAAACTTGAAAATACATAAACATAACAAAATGGAGTGTTGCCATAACTCGTGACTCACTCGGTCTCTTGCTCGTCAC
>JANIHY010000004.1:18143160-18161881 GCA_027479065.1 Erythroxylum brevipes | reverse complement strand
GTGGTCCGAAATCAATCAAAAGCAATCACACAAAATCCTTCCTTACTCCACATGGCAATCGTACATAAATTAAACACGTATAGGTTGAGAAACCAACTAGGTTACTCACCTCTGAACTTCCGAGCTACTGTCGGGAAGTCTCACCTATGTCGGACGATCGACGGTCCACTTGAGCCACTATAACACTCAGATACAAAAACATTACTAATTGTACAATTTACCATAGACATTAATGCACATGTAGCGAATAAATTATGCACTATACATGTTTATGACATTCCCGGTCCTAGACCCGAATCTTTCTAATTCAATTCTTTCACTCTAATTAGATAGCAATTCCTTATACCATAATTCAATTGACAAAGTTCTGAACTCTTTAAAGTCACACTCCAATACATAGGATCTATTTTCAAATCGAAATCAAATTCACTATTCGATCACCATCCGATTTCGAGAATCACCAAATTAAAATTCCGAATTTCATTCTTCTCAATTACAATTCCTAGTCTCAAAATTTTAATTAATCCAAAACAAATCTGAATTAAATCCCAAAATTCTCCAATTAAAAGAATACCAAAACACCTTCGGAAGGGCGTCCTCGCTGCGGCGAGACGTCTCTCCCACGTCGCAGCGCAAGCGATCTTTCTCCTTCGCAGTGTGACCTCTAGCGCTCGCCGCGGCGTGCATCTGCGCTCGTCGCGGCGTGCAAAGATAATCCGCTTGCCGCGGCGTGCAATGCACACGTCGTGGCGTGCGAAAGAGGATTTGCTTGCCAGGGCGTGTGATGAACACGTCACGGCGTGCGAACCCAGATTTACGCCTGAAACCCAGATTTTCCCAGATTTCACAGATTCTAATCCATTTATTTCAGTCTACAACACTCCCAAACAACTATATACACTACACTCAATTCATTTCTAACCTCACATCCATCTAAAATCAATTATTCATTAAATACCCAAATCAAAATCAATATTTTTCTCAAAACCTATATCATCCGAAACTTCTAAATCCATAAACAATTAATAACTTAATTCAATGAACAAATCAAACTATGTAAAACATAAGAGAGTAAAACTTACTTGATTCAAGCCTTCACCCTTTCCAAAATCACCAATATACTCCAACTCTCAACTCAATCGACACCCACGGTTACCCTTCATTTCTCCACCAATTTTCATTCTTTCCCAACACAAGCTTAGGGTTAGGTAAATGATGAGGAAGGAAGCAATTAACGAGAAGAAAATGGAAACAAAGGGCAACGATGATGATCCACGAAAGAAGAAAGGAGGAAGACAATCAAATTTTCTTTCAAGGCAAAGGAGTTTCGTGGATGACAATTTCAAAGGATTAGGGTTTTTATACTAAGAGTTAAAAAGGCTAGGGCATGTTTGGCAATTCAATTGTCACATGCCCAACTCTTAGGGTCTAAAAATTCAATTCTTATTCTAATTTCTCCCAATTTCGCAATAACTCTAAATAATAAATCCTAAAATCATTACTTAAATTATCTCGTACCAATTGTCATTCAATTGCGGAACCGGAATCCAATTAATCAGTCATTAAGCCAATTTTCTGGTCCGGACTCGTAACTCTAAAAATTCTGGAAATTTTTTTTATAAATCCTCAAAAATATAAATTACATGATCCTACACTCCAATTTCAATTTTCAAGTCCCTAAAATTCAATTTGACACTCCAATTCACTAATCAAAGCACAATTAACCTCAAAATCACAAAATCTCCAATTTTCACAATTAAGTCAGAAATCTGTCATACATGCATGTACATATATATGCTAGTACAATAATAATCATTTATCAACATTTATAGAGGCTAATGCATGTGCAAATCAAAGTATGCATGCATTCCATCCTTTAATCCTAGTCCATCCGAATTACCAATATGCCCTTCACATTGGTAACGGGATGTTACATTCAGAACTTCATTTCTTCACAAAACTTGTAGCCCTATGTCTCTAGTTTACAACGCATCAAAAATCACCTCATTTGGACATCTACAACAAAAGTTATACTGAAAATACCAAAGTATGTCGCCGCAGAAAAATGGTCGCCCACCGCGGCTAAAAGAAGCTCGCTGCGGCGAGAAAACCTGAGCACGCCGCGGCGAACGAGCCCAGAATCCTCCCGACACTTGCTTTTTTCACTTTCTTCAACCCTAGTCCTCCCATCTTTCAAATATAACAACACATCTAAACCCTAAATCATGTCTTATACTTCATTTCTAAGCTCATTCTAACCCGTATAATATCAACAAAACACAACATGATCATCAACCCTAAAGAATTTCACTAAATTTTTGAAAACCTCTAATCAAACGATTCTACCTCATTCCAAGCCAATCTAGGGTTCAATCCATCTCAAACAAGAAGAAATAAACTCATACATACTTGTTGAAGCTTTAAATCCTTCGAAAATCTCAAGAAAACAAAACCCCAATTCTTTCCTCTTTTTCCTTTCTTCCACCGTAACTCTCTTCTCTTTCTCTCTTCTTTTTATTTTACTTTCTTTCTTTTCTTCTTCTAAATCCTTTCCATAATCCTATAAGGAAACACAATGACTAAAATTCCCCTCCATACAAAGCCTTAATCCTTCCAACTTAAGTGAACTTCCTATAATGCCCTCATATATTTTACTCTTTCATTACCACTTATTCCACACTAATCTCAATTTAATCTAAATATTCCACCTAATACTTCCAATTCCATCAAAATATGCAACAAATCATACAATCAACATAATTCATACTTAATAACATCAATAAAAGAAAAATTTGGGGCCCAACAACTAGTATAGGGCAACAAGATTATCCCAAGGGCAAGTTTAACCTTTTAGCTGGCCATCCAAGGACGACTACCTACATAAGACATATTAATAGCTATATGGTAATCCCTAACAGGTGTACACTATGTGAAAAGCATAGTGAATAATCAACTATATTCTATTCATTTATTAGCACACGAATAACATATGGAAAGAGTGTGCAATTATATATGGGGATAATGATCCACCAAAAGACATAATAGATTGGAGCATGAATGGATGAGAGCACATAACAATAATACATGGATCTTAAGGGTGGTGATAGCTTACCTAGTTAGGGGAAACCGAAAAGATAGAAGTTGGAGAATCTTATCTGAGAGGGTTACATCTTGCACATCCCTTATGATGATGATCATCATCAACAACATTAGAATGTACATTGGAATGTTTGTGGAAGGTAAAGAACTCGACAGAGAGATGAAGCAAACACGGAGATTACCCTGAATAGAAATGATCCTTTGGAAATGCAAAAAGACGATTTTTTTGTAAGATCTAGATAAATTAACAATGAAATAGAAACACGTGGAGGCTTTTGAGCTAAGAGGAGAAAAGTGGAAATATAAAGGGCATCATCAATCACCCATGCACTGCATGTACTTAACTCTTTTATCATATTAATATAATTCATTTATTTTCTTTAAAAAACTATATATCTCAACTTATAGTAATATACAACAATTTTATTAAAATATAGATTAATAGCATTTTATTGTAAGTTTTTACATAGTTTAAGTTAATTTCATTAGATTTATGGTAGGTTGCTACTTAATAACAAGACCCAATCCTTTGAGTTTTACCATGAGATTAAGGTTAAACCAATTTGTACAAACTCACAATGATTCAATAAACTTTAAAATCATAATTAAAATAATGTCTCCCAATCTAGGATTCTTTAGATTTGATTTTATGCATTTTAGTGTTACACTTACCTAAATCTTTACATTCTTCCTCAACTTTCTTACTTAAAAATAACAGATAACAAGGCAATACATAACAAATAGAGAAAAATAAATAAATAAATGAGAGTAAAAAAATATTTTACTATCTTTATATAACACAATCCTTATTTCTTGTGCTTATTTGACATTATATTTATCTTTATAACATTTGTTAAGAAAATAACATACCATACAAATAATCCATAGTACATCAAAATTGAATGGAACATATAGAATTGACAACTATAACACATAATTCCTTGTAGATGCTTAAGATAGATGTCGATTAACCCTAGTCAACAATTTATATATGCCCAAATTTGACCTTGAATAATGCTCTAGGAAATAAATGGTACATACACTATTTTACTTTTTACTCTTTTTCTCTGATCGATAAATTAGTATATACATGAATTTGGTGTCGACTAATTGGCTTATGTCAACCATCCCATATCACCAAGATTCATACAACATAATTAATTCCTTTACAAAGCCTTATTGCATATAAAAACATTGATTAGTCAGCATAATAAGTCAATTCTACACACAAAGAACCCAATCCATAAAATGCGATCAAAATCAACACTCATAACCATAATGGTGTTTCCAATCACACATTTACTTGCAATTATAATTACATGTCATGAATCACACTTTCCACACACAATTTATATGAATGAAATTCCTAAATTATATTAATTTTGTCAAAAATCTCAATTTACCATAATCCTAATTTAGGGTTTATTCATTTCTTTCCAAAATGGAGATATTGAAATACATAAATAATTAATCAAGAGACAAACAAACAATCAACAATAAAAATAGTTAAAAATCAAACTAGAAAACTCTAATTGACATATACCACCTATTAGCCAATGAAAAATACCTTGAGTCTCTTTTTATATATTAAAATTTGTCTAGATGTTTTAAGTCTTGCAAGTCTTATTCAACTTAAATTCCTTTTTTTTTTCTTCTTTCTCCAATTTGTCTCTCTCAAATTCCCTATCATTGTTCTTTCTTTCTACATGAAAATTGATAAAAAAATCAAAATTTATTTTTAAAAATAGCATTCAAACATTTTGGTTGACCAATATGAGATATTAATAGATTAAAACCATCTTCTCTACCTTATATTAGTTGAAAAATAGGATAAATTGGTCAATTGATAGGCCTAAATAAATCTTATGTGTCTTTTTGTAAATTATAAATTGTTTAATTTTTTTAACGTCTTGAATCACCTCAATATGATATTTATATCAATAATTATGATTAAAATACCAAATAATATTCAATAATGATAGCAAATTGAATTAACATAATTTTTCACTAAAATTTCCTTCTTCTTTTAAATATTATCACCAAAATTAATTAATCCTATACTTTCTAAATATCAAATATCAAGTTATAAATCAATACACAATACTAAAGGACCTTTCTAAAATATTAAATTATATCAAACTATAAAAATCACAAAATAAAAAATTCTTCCCAATTTCAATAATATTATACATGTTGATTAGGTGTTTAAATTAGGGGTATACATATATCTCATACAGAACTTAAGTTATCATACTATTGATCAAATTATAATTAGTTAATTACATGATCTTATCACCTCATGCATATAAAGAAAAATGTTATGAAATAATCTGAGTCCTCCATCATAGTGTTGATATTTAATGAAGGATCCTACTTTATTTATAGAATACATAAATAACTAAAAGCTATTTCTAAATAAATTTAAGGCATGAAATAAAAATACCATTACTAACTTGTTTATTTGACATTATTACATAAATAGTAAAGAATAGTGGTTTGGGTGTGCCCGCACCATTGAGGTTTTGTTCCCCTTTGGTCTTCTCCTAGGCCTCGCGGATCACGTCGCTCGAACTTGGGATCTCAGGGTTTGGTTGGGTGCAAGACCCATGTTTCTCACCACTGGGCTAGGCGTGAGTCTTGCACCCAACAAAGCCCTGAGGTCCCAGGTTCGAGCGACGAGATCCGCAATACCTAGGAGAAGACCAAAGGGGACAAAACCTCAATGACGCGGCCCACCCAAACCAAATAGATTAAAGAGAATATTTGAACTAAATGTTGAAATTTAAGATTTGAATTTAGTTGTATCGACATATATCATATATAGAGTTGAATGTGTTTATATTAAGAAATTTTTGAGAAAGAAAATAGGTTTATGTGGATTTTGTGATCCCCGAAGCAAGTTATAATTTATGAGTTTAATATGGAGAATATATATCTAATTGAGATTTCTAACCAAGTTAATTGAGAGTTCTTACCAAGTTATGTGATATGTTTCGTAGTGTCAAGAAATGAAAGAATAGAGAATGAAGAATGAAAAAAAAGCTTTTTTCTATTTCATTTTAACTATTACAAAGTGAACTATGGTATTATAGATGTGTTCATTTTATATTTATGAAAAGGACCATATATACAAATATAAATGGCTCACCTAATACTAGAAGACTTTTGTGGCTACAAAAGACCCTTGAATTAATTTACAATATTTTCAACACCATATTATCTTAAAGTTCACATTATAGAAATTTTAAATTACTATTTTCAAAATTCCCTTTAATTTCAAATTTTTTTCGTTATGCCAAGTCTTTCTCTTAATATTCAAAAGTCTTCAAACTTTAATACCTTTGTAAAAATATCTACAACTTGATTTTGAGTTTTTACATACTTGAGCCCTACTTTCTTATTGGTTATACATCCTCTAATGAAATAATACCTTGTATCTATATGTTTACTTTGATCATAAACCACTGAATTCTTGGCAAGTGTTTGTGCAAACTTATTATCAGTGCATATCTTTGTGCCTTCTTCTTGTAGCAAGTGAAGTTCCTTTAATAATTTCCTAAGCCAAATAACATGATAAGTATATAATGCTGTGTATGTTCAGATTCATAAGTTGAAAGTGTAATAATAGGTTATTCTTTAAACTCTATGTGATAACTCAATTACCCAAAAAAAATGCAAAATTTATTCTACTCTTTATATTATCAATATTCCATAAAATTATTATCACAAGATCCCTTGCATTTGAAATTATTTTAAGAGGAATAAAATAGTCCAAAGTAAAGTATGCCTTTTAGGTAGCAAATAATCCTTTTAGAAACTTTCATAGAGGTGTAGGTAGGAGCTTCCATAAATTGACTTACTGATCTATCCAAATAAAGGATATTTGGCCTTTTACATGTTAAATATCTCACACTTCCCATAAGACTTTTCAAAACTGTGGGATTTTCCTTTTTTTTTCCATCCTCATAATTTGATAACTTTAATCCAATTTTCATAGGCATGTTCAAAGAATTACAATCATACATTTTGAATTTCTTTAGGACCTCCAACCTTACCCTTAGGCCTAAGTATATGACATAAGTCCTTTGTCAATCATTTTAAATTCAATTCATGTAGCGTTATTAAATTATTTAAATAAGCTTGAATTGTTACAAGTGAAAAATAAGATAATCCATATAAAGATAATAAGAAAAATGTCTCCATTTTTATGAATTTTGATGTAAAGAACATATTCATTAAGGCAATAAACAAACATGCTCTCACGAAAATATTTCTCAATGCAGTTATTTTATAGTCTTGATGCATGCTTCAATCTATACAAAGCTTTTTTCTATCTCAAACTTTTCTTTCATATCCTTTGACCATATAACTTAATGGTTATTCAACATAGACTTCTTCTTCAAGATTGTCATTAAGGAATGCCAACTTTATATCTAATTAATAAATTTTCTATTTATGTAATAATTCAAAAAAATATCATCATAATCATCTTCATGCTTTTCCTTATTTCTTTTAACAATAAATCTTGCCTTGTATTTTTCTACCTCTTTATTAGTATTCTTCTTCACCTTGTTTACCCAGTTTACTCTAATGACTTTTTGAAAGTTAAATGAATTAATGGAAGTACTCTAATATGAGTTATAAACATTTTAAGGCCTATAGAAACTAGATGGAGAAACAAGGATTAAAAGGTAATAAACTATATATCACTAGCTTACTTACTTTTTCAAGTTTTATAACTAACCCTCAATAGCTAAGAAAAGTCATATTAGTATGAAGTCAAACATAAATCAAAGTATATGGGATAACTGAAATAGCCTGCTGGGACTAACAAGTATGGGTCATTAGGCCACCTTGTTTCAAATATGCAACTGCAAGGAATCGGGAGAGCTAGTTCAAACATTTATATTAGGTCTAAAATGGATAATATCCACATACCTGATAAGATTTGTGGTGATATTTAACTCCTTAAGTCTAATTAATTACTTGACCTTAAATGTTAAGATGAGTTTACAAGTTGCTCAATTCAAGTAGCTGCTTTGATATAAAAAGCATGCGGGGACATGAAAAGAATGGATAATTATGGTTCTTAAGATTAGATTGGTAAAAGGTACAAGAGGTATTGGGGAAAGACTTCCACTTGATTCTATCAAAATTCATGACGCATTTTCTAATTGCCATTTATAAAATAAAGGATACCTTAGGTAAATGGCCTTTAAACCATAACAGATTGGACAAAGTGATCACCTTATAAGGATATTTGAACAAAGAAAATTATGATTATTTGGTGAACTTCCCAAACTTATGCCTTAGCTAGAAAATAGAGTCCATTTTCAATAAATTAAACCTATAGTTTGGAATTGCATTAAGGATGATACTTAGTCCCTTATGTTCACAACACCACTTGTCCTCTTTGATAATCACTTAAACTTTGACAACTGAGGAGATTGCATATTATAATGAGGAGAAGGCTAGAAATATTTAAAGAGGATCTAAGTTGGACCAGTTATCACACCAGAAGCTAGTGTTTTTCTATTACCAATATGAAATTTTTTTCCTTGGCAAGCACATCTCTAAAATTCAACATTTAGTTTAAGGTCTATGAAGTTTAGACTTAGCTTATATATTCCAAAAGCTATTACCCTTTAAGTATTTCTCATGTATCCATTTCATCCATAAGGTTTTATGATCATTGACTAGTCTCGATATCCATTTGGCCAAAAGAACCTTATTAAAGGTTATAATACATTTATCCCAAAGCCACTTGGGTCTCTAGGAAGATAAACATCTTTCCAGCTAATTTTAACTACTCATTTTGTAGACATTGAGCCTTTCTGTAGGAAGTTCTTTATAGCTTTTCAATTGCCTTAATAAGATTGAATGGAAATAAGAGATAAGAGCTTTAATAAACATACATTTTATTAAGAATGAATGGTATTAACTAATACCTTTTTTCATAAGAGAGAAGCTTATTCTTATAGCTATAGATTCACAAAAAAATGACTCCAAGAGGGAGGCACATTCTCT
The DNA here is from genome assembly GCA_027479065.1 of Erythroxylum brevipes. Taxonomy (NCBI): domain Eukaryota; kingdom Viridiplantae; phylum Streptophyta; class Magnoliopsida; order Malpighiales; family Erythroxylaceae; genus Erythroxylum; species Erythroxylum brevipes. The sequence goes on along the minus strand of JANIHY010000004.1, from coordinate 18,152,755 downwards.
ATAAGTAGTTCTAGTAGTAGTGATTGGGATGCCTAAGTATTTAAAAGGGAGTATTACATATCTAAAGTCCTATGATTTTAGTAATTTCTTGAGTTAGTTCCCATGGACAACAAGAGGCAAAAAAACTAACTTTTAGAGTTGCTTATTAAAATTCCAGATAGTGAAAAGCTTAAAAGAATGCATGATGGTTCTAACATATTCCTTATTAGCAACACATAAAAGGAATAAATCACCAATAAATGAGAGGATATAAATCTTCAATTTCTTTCACTTATAGTGATAACTAAAAGGCATATCCTGATTAATGTTATAAGAGATACATCTGATTAGAACCTCGATACAGTTATCAAATATGTAGAGTAAGATAAGATCACCTTGTCCAATACCTTTAACACCTTTAAATATATGTGTGGCTTCCTTATTAACTTGCATATTTTAAGGAGTACAAATGCATTGTTGTATCTAATTGATGAATATGGAGGGAAAGACAAAAATACGTATAGCATGAAGGATGAACCTCCTAACTAATGGTATCAAAGGCCTTGAAAAAATCAATCTTCATATAGTGAATTTTAATGAATTTTTTATTATGATAAAATTTGAAGAGCTCTTATGAAATAAGGATATTATCTCTAATACTTTAACTTGGAATGAAAGCACATTAGGAGGGAGTGATTATTTCTCTAACAACTTTTAATCTCAGAAACAATATCCTCGAGATAATTTTGTAGATGGTGTTACAACATACAAGATGAATATAATCTTGGAAGGAGGAAAGGTTAAGACTTTTTACCATAAGATATACGTAGACCCTATTAATCTCTTTGAGCTAAGTTTCCTTAGGTAAAAAATTCCTTAACAACACAACAAACCTTATTACTTATCAAATTTCATGACTTGTGAAAAAAGAAACATAAAAGTAATCGAGTGTAAGGAATTCATCAAATTATATATCGAAGAGAGCTTTCTTTATATAACCTGCTAATTCCCAAGTATTTTTATTTTCAATTGCCTTGATTTTCTAATCTATGTAATATCCACCTTTTTCTTGCATGGTTTCTTCAAAATTTATCATTATTTATAAGAAGATAATACAATTCGTCATTATCAAGAATAACTTGATGAGACTTTCTATAAATGTCACTTATATCTTTCATTTTCCTTAGCCTTTCATTTAAACTTCCTTTATGAGGTCGTAGAAGTGGTGAATCAGGTGGAATTGTTTCTTGTATATCCATAGGACTCTTCTTCTCCTCCTCTAAAATATGGAAGAAAATTATAATTTTTCTCTTTATGAGCCTCCTAATTTTATATAGCTTTCTCATCAAATTCAACATTTCAACTTATCACCACTGACCATTATTTGGATTGTATAATCTATAGCCTTTATAATGTGAATCATAGCTAATGAAGACATATTTAACACTTTGATCATCAAGCTTGAAAGTTTCTTAATGTGGCATTTGAGCATACACAATGCTTTTAAAATCTTCCAAATGATAGACACTAGGCTTTATTCCACTTTATACTTCTTGAAAGCATAAGAGACAACTTTAACCGAAAACTACTTAGGCATATTTTTTTCCTTCGTCTTGCGTTTTGTTATATTAAAATTGATTCTATTCTTTCTCTTGATTACATAATTTTATTATGGTGATCTAAGAACTATTAAAGGATAATGGATGAAATGAGTTTCACAAAAAATATTGAATTCTTTAGAAGTAAATTCACCTCCTCGGTCATATTTCAAAACTTTAATTTTATAGTCACTCTGCTTTTCTACAAACATGTTAAAATTATTTAGAGCAACAAAAGCTTCTAATTTTTTTCTTTAGAAAATAAACCCAAGTTTTTATACTAAAAGCATTAATAAAAGTAAGAAATATTTTTCTTACCAAATGGAGGTGGATTGATTAGTCCACACACATTAACATGCTAAGTTGAAGATGACTAGTTGCTCTAAATGTTACTTTATTAGGAAAACTCTTCTTGTTTGTTTGTTTTTTATAAAGAAAATATGCTTCATCTACTTGATTAGGATGGTAATTGAGGTTATCCATTTTACCAACTTGTTTTCTCCTATGACCTTCAGAGCTTTAAAATTTAACTGACCAAATTTCATGTGCCACCATCATGCTTTATATTGCAAACCAAATTTCAAACATTTTGCTTCAATTATTTTAATATTTAATTTGAACATTCTATTCTTTAACATGATCATTTTAGTAATTAAACTAGAGTTTTGATCTTGAAACCAAAAAATTTTATTTTTCTTGAGAATTTCATATCCTTTTTCAAGGACTTAATTTAAACTTAAAATATTACTTTTAAATTAGGCACATAATAAACATCAGTAATCATCTTGTGACTACCATCTTTATAAGAGATGGGAATTGTACCTTTTCCTTTAATTTGTATTTTTGACAAGTCTCTAAAGGAAACATTACCTCTCAACTTCTCATTAAGCTCTACAAATTTACTTTTGTATTCATATATGTGATTGCTTAGCACCATTATGCAAGTACCAGATACTGTCAACATTGTTTTCTTCTTTGTTGTTTGCTAGTAACAAAGTTGACTCTTCATATTTTTGATTTACATCAACAATATTAGCCTTTTCTTTAATATTATTGATGGCACTATGAAATTATCAAGAATAATGACCAATTTTATAACAATTAAAACATTTAACTTTGAACTTGTCATACCTACTTTTATTTATATGTAAATAGTAGTCTCATCGTCATCCTCATATTCTTTAATTCCCTTTTTGTGACGTTGGCTTCTCTTTTCAATGTTTATGTTATGTCTCTCCTATCTTTCTATTTTATATGTCATGACCGTTTCTTTCTTTTGTTCATGTCGTCTAAATTAATTTTGTTCTCCTCCATCATTATTTAAAGTGGTCTAAACTTGGAGAACTTGTTCTAATTACCTTTTTTGTTTTCTCTTGATCTTTTCTTTATAGGCTTTTAGAGAACCCACTAATTCTTTCATGGTTATTGAGTCTAGATCTTTTAACTCTTTAATGACACACACTAGATAATCAAATTTAGGATTTCAAGAGCAAAGATTTTTTTTAACTACATGAACATCTTCTATCTTGTCTCCATATTTGTTTAATTGACTTATAGTACTCTTGTATGATAATCCAAAATTGACTTGGATGCCTTCATCTTCAAAACTTCAAAATCATTTAGTTTTTGAAGTCTCACCTTTTTTAGTTTATCAACTCCTTGAAAAATGCTTTCTAAACTATTCCATACTTCCCTCGAACTAGTAGCATCAACTATCTTCTCAAATATTAAATCATCTGAAAATTGATGGATAAAAGTGAGAGCTTGTTGATCCATCTTTCTTATCTTGGAAAAAGCTTCTTTATCATTTTGAGATAAACTTTCTTCATTTTAAGGCTATACCCTCCCATACATCTTAAGAGCCAAGTAAAGCTTTCATGCTCAGACAATATTTCTTATAATCAATGATGTGAAAACTAGATCGAACTGGCCGGTTCAATTAAGTTAAGCACGAATTAGACTAGTTTTTGGTTCGCTCTTTACTTTTAACCGTTGTCAATAAAAATTGATCGATTTTTAAACCATGAAGCATCCTATTAAAAAGAAGAAGGAGAGCAAGAGTAGATGCTTATACCAGCCACTTTGTCTTGGGTTTGAAAGTTTGAATGTTAGAAGATTTGATAGAAACGAAAATGAAAAACCCCCTTTAAGATAAAATAAAGATAAAGAAAATCAAAGTCAAAATAGAGATGGATGAATAAAAGGAAGAATTTGAAGTTGAACAAACCTTATTAAGGAAAATAAGAAGCATTTACTTTGATGTATGATGAAATAGAAAAAGAAGAAAAAGAAAGAGAAAGAGAACCGCCCATTCACACACCACTAAAGGCATCATGTTGTTCTCCTACCGTTTTTTGTGTATGTAAGTATTATGTCCTACTCAAAGCCCCAAAATCAAAACAAAATGACCTTTATTCACACAATGAAGCATTTGGGTTAGGAGTCATCTAGCAGCAACTAAAGACAGTGGTGAAGGTGATAGATACGTGTCATTTTATGTGTGAATAACTCAAAAGGAAGTGGGAACAACATTATATTAGCACACTCAAGACAAAGGGTGAGACCTTAATCTAGATCCATGCATACAACAATGAGAGACATTGAGAGAGAAGAGTAGAAAGATGAAGCAAAAGGGAGAAAATAGTCAAAAAAAAATATCAAAGAGCAAAGAGAATATGATAATAATTGTCGACAATCGTTTTTCAAAATTGTTATTGAAAGTTAGGTATACAGTAACAAAACATAGACGTTGTTCTTGAAAGTTAGGTATTAAGTAATAAAACAATTTGATATGTCTTATAGGATTTGCTAATGGTAGTAGGGATTGACCAATGATTTCTTTTTTCAAAAAGACGAGAAACTAACAAGGTGAAAAATGAATGGTTAAGAAAATAAATGAATAAATTATATGGACCAATATATATATATATACACCAAAAGATAGCACAGTACAAAAATTAATACAAAAGTTATAGATGCATTTTAAGTTTTATATACCAAACTAAAACCTTTAGGAATAGTAAACCATGTTATAATGAAATTATTTACTTCTTTAAAAAAATTAATCTTTACATGCTTTGTTTAAGATCTTAATATTCAAAAAGACAACCATAAGATCTATTGATTAATTAACAAATGGATTTATTTTTAATAATAAGAGTTATTCTTATTAAAAATGATTGATTCTTTAAACTTTAGACCTTTCATTTGATTGATTTGCTGTTCTACTTTTAAGACATTGCTTATAATTGTCCTTTGTAAGACTAGAAAATTAGAAGGAAGTGAGTCTATTACTTGCTATTTCTTACTTTCCTATCAACACTCTTCTCTACACTTTAGGGTATGTTTGGATGTGGGTTGAGGGATGGAAGGGAATGGAATTGAATAGCCCAAATGACTTAGGCCATTGTTTGGAAGTTTATTTTGAAACAGATGGAATGATAATTAATAACTTTGAAAGCCATCCTTTGCCATCTAAAATCTAATATTTTGTGACCTCCCAAATTGAAGGGTCAGGGATGGAATGACATGACTTGCCTTCCAAACCCTAATTTAATGACAAAAATATCCTAACAAAATTAATGAAATTACAACCCCAGTCTAGCAAATACCTACGCGGCTACATATTACTACGTCCATTGTATTTCTTCTTCAACTGGCTTCTTCTATTGACGAACGTTTTCCTCCACAACTACTATGCTCTTGATAAAACTAACATTGTGAATGTTCATAAATTTTAAATTTATTATTAATATACATTGCGAAATGTAGAAATAGATTTACAACGTCAAGAATGATTATCAGCCATAACAAGACACATAAATAAATGCTTAACAAAGAGTACAGTGCGATGAGGGTTAATGGAAAAGAACTAGAAAGTTGACTGCTTATATAGAAAAATGAGAAAACTATATTTTGAGCATCCTACAATTTGAAATGTTTTGGGGTTATTAAAATAGTTTCATGGCAACTATATATATTTTATTACAAGGGTAATTTTGAAAAAAAAATTACAAATCATTCCATTCCATTCCATTCATTTTTAGTATCAATTCTAAACAATGGTTACAGGAGTCCCTCTCTTATTTTATTTAAACTTCCAAACAATAGAGTTACCCATTTCATTCCATTTCATTCCATTTCATTCCACTCCATTCCATTCCGTTTCATTAATTACCATTCCATTCCTTAAGAAACAAGACTCTTGCTTTCTTGGCCAAACTCGGTTGGGCCTTGATCCACAATCCCACTGCCCTCTGAGTCCAGGTGCTCTCTGGTAAATATGCGTTTGATCGTCAGCGTATACCCTCCTCCCTTCCTTCCATCGGGGGTTTGATGGTGTGGCGGAGCATCCGCACGACCTGGCCTATAGTAACTCAGGGCCTGCAGTGGAGGATTGGCGCTGGTACGATGCCATGCTTCTGGCTTGACCCCTGGGTCCCGGGCATTGGCCCACTCCTTTCCCACTCTACTCAGGACATTCCTGCTTCTCATCTTGGCCTTCGGGTTCAACACTTTGTGAGCCCCACCGGCCAGTGGGATTTCGCAGCCTTTCAGGACTTCCTTTCGACATCGATTGGTCGCACTATCGCCGACCTATTCCCTCCCTCCCCGCTTTTGGGCCCTGATAGGTTGATCTGGGGGGCCTCTGATCATGGACAGTTCACCGTGGCTTCGGCCTACTCCCTCATATTGGGCCCCATGCTTGATGATCCGTCTGACATTTGAAGGACCATTTGGCAGTGATCGGGTCCTCAGTGGGTGCGTTCTTTCTTATGGTTACTAGCGAAGGACCGACTGCTCAGTAATCAACAACGGGTGCGTCGCCACCTCACCGCAGACGGTACCTGGCCCCACTGCTCTCGAGAAGAATCCTCTCTGCATGTGGTTCAGGACTGTCTGCTCACCCGCCAGGTGTGGGCCTCTCTCCATCCCGACATCGCCACATCGCCTTCTTTCGCTCTTCCCGCCCAGGATTGGCTGCACCATAACCTCCTCCAGCATCGACGAGCTCAGGGACGAGATTGGACACTTCTTTTTGGGTTGACCTGCTGGGCCATCTGGACGTGGCGAAATAAGGCTATTTTTGATCCTGCTTTTGTGCGACCTATTTCACCGATTGTTTTCATTTTGTCTTTTGCAGATCAAGTTCAGAAGGCTTCAGAGAGGGCACGTCTGAGCAACTGCGCCTCTCGCCCTCGCTAAGAGCACCAGATAGGTTGGTGTCAGCCGCAGATTGGATGGATCAAGTTGAACACTGATGGGGCTTGCAACCGCGTTCAGCTCACGGCCTCGACTGGTGGCCTCCTTCGAGATAGTGAAGGCAATTGGCAAGGTGACTTTTCTCAGTTTATAGGCTGGTGCTCAGCCCAATCCGTGGAACTCTGGGGTGTTTACACTGGACTTTCCTTGGCGTGGCAATTGGGGTTTCGGCGGCTTGAGCTGGAAGTGGACTCTTTGGGGGTACATCAGCTTCTTTCTTCGGTGGCCTCCCGCACTCAGTCGGATAACCCTATAGTCATGGGTATTTAGGACCTCCTCAACCGCAACTGGTCTGTTGCTCATTGGCATGTGTACCGAGAGAGCAACAGATGCACAGACTGACTCGCTTCCCAGGCTGGATCTGTCGTTTCTGGTATCACTTTTTTTGATGTTACATCTTTAGGGTGCCTTAATCTCCTCCTAGAGGATCAGTCGGGTCGCTGTTTCTCTCGACTCATTTAGCTTCTTATATACTCTTTCCCTTTATACAAAAAAAAAGAAAGAAACAAGACTCTGATATTGCTTTGTTGAGAAATGAGAGAATAAATAATTAAGAATGAAAGGAAACTTTCTTCTACTTCGTCTTTAACCGTTACAAAATAAACTATGATATTTATAGAGGCATTCATTCTATGCTTACCAAAAGATTATGAATACTTTTATAAATTACAAAAAGACATTTGAATTAATTCACACTATTTTTAATATCACATTATCATAAAAATTACATTTTAAAATTTTCAAACTACCATTTTTAACAGGTGCGGTGGTTCTCTGGTTCCTAAAGAATTCTTCTTTCTTCTTTGTACCATTGATATGGTAATCTTTTCTTTTCCATGCTATCAGTGGTCGATAATCACTTTTTTAGCATCTTTTTTCATTTTCAGATTTCTCGTCCTTTTTCTTTGTCGCCCTCTCGCATATCACCTCCTTTTTCTTTTTCTTAGCAGGATTGATGTTCTGCGAATCTTGGTCAGGGAAGAATAGAGGAAACAATTTGGACAAATCCAAATGATTTCCCCAGCTCAGCAGATGCTCCAAAAAAGGGAAATCATCCTTAGATGAATTTGTGTTATCAAGAACACAAAGCAGAAAATGACAAAAGAAGAACAAATTTTCAAAGATGTTGCCAATTTAACTTGTCAATAGTTCTCGGAAAATATGTTTGAAGTTGCCATTTATTTTGAACGTAGTAAAGAAGTTACTCAAGACTATCTGATGATCATTTACTGATTGTTGGTGACATTGTGCAGGCTAAAAAATTAATATGCTAATACCAACCGATAACTCTCTACAGTTATCACAAACAGATACGTCTCTATCAAATAATCATCAAGAGCAAATGACAAGTACACTCCAAAATTTATTCCCTTTCAGCTTTTATTCTGTCATGGCAACAAACTAAGAAAGAAAGTGCAGCTCACCACCCTGAGTGGCATCTATAAATAGGCCTCAAAAGGGGTCAAGTTCATCACAGCAAAACTACAGCTATCTCAACAAGTTCATACACTAATATCACCTGCTCCATTTTACCCTTCATAACTATATATGGATATTGTGAAAAGGTTGGTTGCTGAAAGGCCAGTGGTGATCTTTAGCAAGAGCACTTGTTGCATGAGTCATTCCATTAGGACACTGATATGTAGCTTTGGAGCTAACCCTACAGTTTTTGAGCTGGACCAGATTCCAAATGGACAAGTAGTCGAGAAAGCACTGAGTCAATTGGGGTGTCAACCAAGCGTACCGGCGGTGTTCATCGGACAGGAGTTTGTTGGTGGTGATCAGCAGGTGATGAGCCTGCAAGTCAAGAACCAGCTAGGCACAATGCTGAAGAATGCTGGAGCAATTTGGATTTGAATTAAACATGCATATCTCAATAAGGTCCTTTTACCTTTTTTCCGGGTGTAATATAAAGTGCTGAGAACAAGTAGTCTATAGGTACTTAATATTCTATCCAACATTAAAGCTACTCTTTTGATTTATCCTCTCTGATAAAAACCTGGAGTTTTTTCTTCATGTTACCCTAAGGTGTACTATCTGCATTTAATAAAAACACATTTTAGCTACTGCAGATGGTGATTCTAAATAGCTTCAGAAATTGCTTGATCGATCCTTCCTTTTCTTCTTCCCTCTTCTACTACTACTACTACTGAATGGCGATGATGGACCAATCTAAATTGTTGATACTAATAAAGCCTCCAGCTTCTCATTAAAATTGTTGATACCAATCAACAGTTGCAGTACTTGCACATAACTATACATATCAGTGTCTATGCGAAATTTTGGTACGTACTTACGATTCTGAAGATATCCTCAACGGTGACCTATAAACTCAATCACTTAGCAGTTTCAGGCGTCTATAATAGACAGGCTACTAAACAACTAGGCATATTTCTTGTTCCAAAAAGTTGATCCCCAACTCCAAAGGCTCCAGTCGCAGGCCGACCACCGTTGGGGGAACTAGGCATATTTCTGAATGCTGAAAGTGTAAGCTCTTTTTAATCAGTGTTATTATTGATAGACCCTCCACCAGCGTAAAAATAACACGATAGTCATGTGTTTCTACTTTTACGTAGAATAAGGGAATAGCAGATTCGATGGGCCACTGAACCCTTTTTATTGGAAGTCAATTTCACCCCATGTAGCTTCGGAATTATCAACGCTAGCCTATGAAAGCAATTTTTTCCTTCAACCTCTAGACATTTCTATCTTTTTCCAAAAAAATCAATGTTTTGGTGAAGACAAGAAACAACCCC
>JANIHY010000004.1:17978965-17991961 GCA_027479065.1 Erythroxylum brevipes | reverse complement strand
TATTATTCGTTATTAATTTTTAATTGTTATTATTATTATTTGTTTACTTTTTTACTAACACAAATCATTTGTAATAAAATTATCAATGATTACATTTTTCCAATCATATCATACTGTAGGGGCATTTTTATCATTAACATTATTTTCAAGTTCTGTCTACTGCAACCAAACACATTTCTGTCCTCGAGACGGAGACAGTTTTTTCTGTTGTCTACCACAACCAAACACCTCACTGTCTCAAATTTTTGTTATATTCCGTCACCAAATTTTTGTCACATTCTGTCTGTACTCTCTGAAGACAGCAATCAAATGCAGCGTTAAGGACCCTTCACCAACAATAGAAAATTTTTCACCATTAGCAATTGAAACAATTTTTTTGAAGACCGGTTGATTTTAGCAATCTGTTTAGAATCAAAAGTCATGTGATTGGTTGCACTAGAATCAATTATCTATGATTTTTTACTAACAGGAGCAGAAGTATAAAAAGACTTACCACTATTACCTGTAGTAGCTATCTTCGCTAAATGCATTTCACCGGTCTCATCTTTAGTTCTTGTTTTGGCAACTGCAGTTGCAGGTTGAACTTTCTTCATATTGTTCTTTCAAGCTTTGTTATGATCCCACCAATCTAGATACCCTACCAATTTATAGCAGTGTTCTTTTATGTGTCCATATTAATTACAACGAGGACATTTGTACAAAGGTTTTTCAGTACTTTGATTACTTCTTAGCTTATTCCTTGCAACCATTTTTGTAGTTTCTGAATTTTCAGATTCTCCTCTCAATGTAATTCTGTGATTAGCTTCACGCCGAATTAAAGCCTAGCATTCTTCTAGATTTGGAAATGACTCCTTTTGCAAAGTATCTCCACAGACTTGTTCAAAACAGCCCTCAAGTCCAATACGGAACATATGCACTCTCAATCTTTCAATGGATTGCCTGTATGCTTCAACATCCTCAGGATCATTCATAACAACTTTTTCTCGATATCAGCAACCATCTTTTATGATTTCAAGTAGGCAACTGAACATAAAGTTTCATGATTTCAAGTGTCATCGATATCAGCAACCATCTTTTAACTTTCCAGTTTTTAGCATACCAATTTTCATATCTCTCTTTAGATTTTTTAGGTAGTGTTGGTTTTCCATGAATAAAAGAGAGTTTTTCTCTTTCAACAATTTGCTTCTCCATCAATTGCGACCAAATATCATAGTTTGATTCAATAAGAATAATACATGCATTAAATACTCCTTCGGACTACACTACAACATGAACAAGATTGTTCCATGAAGGTTTAGTTTTATCACTCATTTATTTATAAACAGGATTCAAAAATACGGTTTAGATCAAGAACCAAGAACCAAGAACTATGCTTTGATACCAACTTGAAACAAATAGAGAGAATTCAATGTTGTATTTCTCATTTTACATACACAAAATAGTGATGTACAAGATATTAATTTATATATTACAGAGGAGAATTCTAATAATAGAAACTAACACCTAATTCTGTAAGTACAAATCAGGACCATAATTGGCTCCAATTATGGAAGTAGAAGATTTCCAACCTGTCAAGAATATCTCAACAATACTTTTAGAATGCTGATCAATCTATCATTTTCTTACAAGTCCAATTACAGTATGCGCGGTGCTTTGCAGGGCTCAGTCGAGGGAAAAAGGAACAGAGTGTTGCACAAAAAGAAGGATAAGGGAATAGTGGAGCACGTGAATAAGCAAAAGAAGAAAACAACACAGGCTCTACTGATGCTTACATGACCCCATTTCCTTATCCTAAGCAATCGTAGCACCTTCTACTGAATCATGTTCTTGTAATTAAGATCAGCTATATCCTTTGATTCGTCCCGTGTTCATGTCCTGTTCGTACCTTATGAAGTGATTTCAGGTAGAGGAATTTTTCTCTGTGATCTGCATATCTTAGTGATTATGATATGAAATTGACAGCTAAAGAGTTAAATGATTTTATTTTCAGGATTTGTACTTTGGAAAGGAATAAGATCGAACTAAACACCGATTGAAGAAAAAAGTCTCAGGGAACCAATTGCTAAATGCTACTCTGTGATGCCAGGAACCGAGCTTGCATGCAACTTCAGAATTTCAGTCGTGGATATTTCTCCGCCATTTTACGTCCCCTGGAGGAAAAATCAACATATTCATAGCCAATATTCTCACCTATATGTCATTTACTGTTTCTGTCCCATGTGCAAAATATATGGAAAAAATTTTATCCTATTATGCGCATGGAAAAGATCTTTTCTCTTTCGTCGTTTAGTATCAGAAACACAAATGGTATGAATTATAACGACATTTCCTGGAAGGATGTAGATAGTATTCAACAACCAACAAAAAATGGGTGTCGCTTTCAAATCCAAATCTGTTCTGGATAAGCAGGAGTATATGCGCTATCTGAGTTAAAGTTCACGGGAAAAATCTGTGGTCCTTACAAGAAAATGGAATGCAAACGAATTGCTGATAAATTAGATCACAATAATGCAAAGTATACTTCCCAGCATACGTTTACTTCATTGTAGGCATAAGAATTTGGATAAAGTGTAGAGTATATTAATAAGAATTAGACTTAAGTTAATCATTGTTAAAATGACTAGAATTAGTTATTTGAATAGTTGATTTTTACCACTTATAAACTCTTTAACATTTTAATGTTTAGTCAATATGAGATATTTTAACGCTTTCTCTCAAGGGCAACTAGAACTGAATATTCAATATCACTTGAAATAAAAACAACACTAACCGGATCGGACTGTTAGGATTGAACATCTAGACAGAAAATTAGGAAATTAATAATTCGGACTAAATCTATTCTGATATCATATTAGAATTTTAATATGGGTAAAGTTTATAACTCATTAATAAAAATTAGACTTAAATTAACCATTACTAAAATGAAAAGAACTAATAATTTGAATAATTATAAACCTTTTAACAGTTTTTATGATTAATCTATACAGACACTCTGAGAACAACTTGAAGTATTTCTACCATCAATCACCATGTTCAGTGTCAAAAAAACCAAAGATAGATGAAAAACATTTTCATAGTGAAATATGCCCGGGTGAACTGTCGATGCTCATGAGCACTGATAGGCTAAAGATATAATACATCTTACTATATTTAAAATATTTATCATTTATGTAATAAAGATGTCTATTTCATATATTTTCGGTCAAATTTATATGATTCTAATTTAACTTTTGAAATTTCTTATATATTTTGTCTCATTTGATTTTACATTTTTGTACTCATTTTTTATGAAGATGAAGTTCCATATAATTTGTTTAATTATTCAAACTAAAATTAATGATTTAAGTTTAAAATAAAAAACTTTTTTTAACATTTACCACAAAATTTAATTTTAAATCTTTTGGAGATAATGCTTAACTTTTCCTTCTTCACTTTTTTTTTCATTTTTACTTTTTTGTTGGTGCATCATAGCTCGAGTCTGTTATTCATTATGTATCTTCTACTCTTGCTGTCAAGTGGGTTATCTTGATCTGCACGGAATCTGGTGCCTAACAGTACTACATCCTACTTGATGCCATGGATAGATAATTTGGAGTTTATGAGTTTATGTTTATCACCAGACGAACAGATACAAAAAAGGAAAAAGAAAAAGGACATGCACAGCTCACATGCCATAAAAAATGATGGAAAGTTCAGAGATAAAAGTCCATGACATCGATTGGACTGGTCCTGTAACTCCTGTAACAGATGTGCTCGAATTTTCGAAAATTTGCATGGTTACTACTCTTTGTAGACGGGGAATATCTTTTGACAATTAGTCTATCCCATGAATTATCTGTAACTCCTATCATCAGTTGACATCGTATTGGTGAGGTGACGGGCCATATCTAAAGGGCTCTCTCATTCAAACTACATCAATGGTGTCTGGCTTGCTTAAGTTCTCAGCTAACAGAATCCTTCAAACTCTTCAATCGATCAATATGCTCCAGAAGAGTCGCGGTCAAAGTCATTGATGATCTTCTTTCCCTTTTTAGCCACACAAAAGTTGAAATGACGTTAAGAAAGAACTGACAACCTTTGACCTGCAAGGCTTACTGTCACTGCCCTAAGGATAAAGAGTACTGTACCATTTTAGCGCTTAAGAAATGATTACTTCGAATATTTTTGGTTCAGCAATTTATCTGGACAATAAATAGCCTAAAAATGATACAAGTCTTGCTATTGAATCTATCCCTTGCCTTCATGTCATAAAAATGTTCTTTTCTCTTTTTACATCAAAATTAAAATAAATAAAAAAACCCTCCATTGGCATTTGAGCATTTATCAAGAAAAAAAGACATACATCTCTTGTAAAAAAGATGATCACATCAATGCAAATGACAGCTACAAGATTGTGGGTAGAGGGTCCCCAGATGAGAATGATACAATGTGATGCGTGGAACCGATATCGTTGATGTATATATATGATATATCTTGTATTCTTTAACACTTGCGTATCCACTTCTCATCTGTGTCTGTCTCCAAGCACTGATAAATCAAACTTATAGGGCATCGATGGAGAAAGTTTGATTTCATATGAACGAAACGCATGTGCAGCCAACCAGTACTGGAAGCCACCACTTTGAGAATTCATCCATCACCATTCGTTATCTACAAATTGCGATGTTCTAGTTAAAAGATAAGAGGCAGACATCAATAAGTCAATAAGCGTGTACACAAGCGTGTGGACATATATATCTATCAAGAAGTCAATTATATATATATAGTCTCTGTTTTCTTTTCTAATATTTACATAATTTTCTTTGAATTTGTCATAGGCATATTAAATAATATGTCTTTTTTTTTCAGGTTATTATTCTTAATTTCAGAAAAGAAAAAATTTCAAAGAATGAAATTCCGGTGACCCTTCAGTTAATGGCAAGGTCACAAAGGATGCTTGGGACTCGTGGCAATTCCACGAACCTTAAAGTGATGGGTATGAGTATAATTCCTTCTCTCGTATGTTCAGGTAGCTTCAAGAGTACCTCCTTTTTATGTCAGGTGATTATAAACGTACGTACCTGAGGCAAAAAAAAAACAAAAAACAAAAAGAGATGCGTCATGCCTCACCTAGCTAACTAAGATTCCAATTTGGCAATGGAAAGTCTAGCAGAAATCCAAAAGCGAATTGAAAGTTAGGTTGACTCTGTTATATTAACGAGATAGGTTGAACCAAGACCATAGTATGAGGTCGTACAAATTATCAGAAGATCTGATCCCATAATCTATGGAAGTCACAATCAGATAGGAATAATACGTTTCAATCAGACGGGAATAATATTTCATTATATTTGACAACTTGTAAAAGATATTCGATCTACGAAGTATAATTGCCTTATAAATCAGGAAGAAGTGCTTCTGCGTCTAATTTCTAAAAGTTACACAATGATTAGCGTCTTTACACTAAATGAGAGTCCACTACATGCAATACCTTGAGCAGCACCTTACACCGATAACATAGCTTTCCTATGTATGCTAGCTAGCACGGTTAAAGAAGGGCATTGACTTTCGATACTTTTTTGGGAGTTTCTTTTTTTTCATATTATTTTGGGAATAGACAAAATCTAAATGTAGAATTCAACATCAATTTTTCTTTAATTCCTAGTTTTTTTTCTCTCTTAAATCATAATCTAGACCAAGTTTAAATTTTTATTGAATTTTTTATTTTCTAGATTTCTTTTCTAGGATTATAACGTAATAAAATTATGAATACTTGAATTTATCTAATATTAATCAAATTGATGCCTTATTCTAATTCTATGTTGAATATTTCATTTGATGGTTATTGCTTATAATTGCCTAATAGATAATTATAAGATTTGCGATTCACTATGAAACTAAGAAGTAATAATTTAATTAGATCTTGAACAAAATATCATATGATTATTGTAGGATAGAGATATTTAAAACATTGTTTTCAGTACTACGAATTCCTTACTCTTAATAAATTTAAAAGTTCATATTTATTAAAAAAAGTAATTAAATTGCTTATTAGAATACACTATTGATGCTTGCGAAAGATTAGTGATCACATTAGAGAAATACCCTGATAACACAGGTAATAGACATTAATTGATTAAATTAGGTAATTTAAATAGGATTAGTTTTCATGAAATAAGAAGTCTCATAGTTGTTTAATATTGATTGTCAGTTATTCTACATTATTTTTGTGCTGTCATTTTTAAGTTGTAATTGTTATATTTATTAAATTACATTCTTTAGTTAAGCAAAACTAGAGTTAGATTAACATCAGTAATTAATGAAAATAATTCTTATGGTACGATACTCTTTTCATTATTATATTACTTGTTCATAATAACATAAAATTATGTTAGAAGATTTATAAAAAGTTCCAAGCTTCCTTATTGGGTATTTTGTTATTTATTAATAACCTTACCAATTAACTCTATCTTTACTTCGTATTTTTTAATATGATCCTGTTCTTGTTTAGAGTTTTATAGGAACTTGTTTTAAGTTCACCCAAAAGTTTGAGGTAGTGATCTACTTCTTGACCTAAAGATAGAACAAACCTAAAGACAGAACATATACGTCAAAACAATAAAGAAGAGAAGAGAGAGGTTTTCATTTAATTGTAAGAACCAAAGGTTGATTTTGTGGGAGCAAGAAATAAACACGACATACCATCAAGCAACTAACCATTGAACAATCTATAAGCAATCAATCAGTAAAAAAGAGGCCTGTCATTTAAATGAATAATTTTGAGTTTAGGCTGGTAATGTTACAAATTATTCGGTTGACTCAACTCAATTACTTTTCTAATGAACATCTCAATGCTCACATAGAGAATTTTCTCTAATATTTACAAAATTTTCCAATACATTAGAATTAATATGAAAGACCTTTGCCTTATCCTATTTCATTTTTCTTTAAAATACAAAGTAAAAAAAACTAGTTAAATTCTCTTCCTCTAGATTTAATCAATATTTGGGAAGATTTAGTTTAAAAGTTCCTTTTTAAATTCTCTCCATCAGTTAAAATAGTGAATATGCACATTGAGAACAAACACAACATATGAGAAATTTTAATAGATAATTGAAAAAAATTGTTTTAACAGGATTAATCAAGGATGGCATAATCATCCATACTTATTATGGACAAACAATTAGAATGTGTTGCAACCTAAATAGACTAAACCACCATAAGAGAAAAAAAGTGAACCTTATTATGGACAAACTATTAGAATGTGTTGCAACCTAAATAGACTAAACCACCATAAGAGAAAAAAAATGAACCTTATTATGGACAAACTATTAGAATGTGTTGCAACCTAAATAGACTAAAACACCATAAGAGAAAAAAAGTGAACCTAGAAGGTGTAACGAATCAATTGGCAACCTCTCACACTCAGTTTGTAAATGAGACCAATACTAATTTCCATAATAAATCAAAAGTTTGGAGGTATAATTAGTCAAATAACTTAAATTATTTCCAAAAAGAAATATATAAGTTTTCCTTATACTTCTAAGGTGAATCCAAAAGGAGATGGTAATGAGTATTGTAAAGCAATTACTCTATGAAGTGGTAAAGAAACGGAGACACTTATTAGAGTTTTAAAAAGTACAATAAGATTGGGAAAAAATTGATCTTCTCAAATAAAAAAGCCAATCAAAGAGAATGTTAAAGATAAGAAGAAAAATGAAGAACAAGCTTCTCAAAAACCATGTCTAATAATTTCCTTTCCTTAATGTTTCTAAAAAAGAAAGCTAGATCATCAATATGCTAAATTTGTTAATATATTCAAGAAACTTCACATTAATATATCATTTGCAAATACCCTAAAGCAAATGCCAAGTTACGTGAAGTTTATAGAAAGTATTATCTCAAATAAGAGGAAGCTTGAGAAGTATGAAACACTTGTACTTACTAAAGAATATAATGTTAATTTATAGAAGAAGTTGTACTTACTAAAGAATATAATGTCAATTTATAGAAGAGGTTATCCCAAAAACTCAAAGATTTAGGAAGTTTCACCATCATATGATCAAATGGGAATTATATGTTTATGATGAATTATACAATTTAGGTGCAAGTATAAATTTAATGTCGTTATCTATCTTTCAAATTTTGAGTTTAGGTAAAGCAAGACTCACTATAATGACAGCTCATTTAGCTAATCCCTCTTTCAAACAGTGGATTACTTGAAGATATGCTCGTCAAGTTAGAAAAAATCATCTCTCCTATAAATTTTATATTTCTTTATATGATGGATGATAGAGAGATACTTAACATACTTAGAAGACCATTCTCAACAAATGCAAGATCATTGATTAATGTTCAAAAATATGAAATATACCTTCAATAACAAAAAGAATAAGTAATTTTTAGTGTCTTTAATGTTATAATGTACATAGTGCAAGTCAATGTTTCTTTCAAATTAATAAGATGGGCCATAATGATTAGACATCTAGGTATATTGGACTCTTTGGAGGCTAGCATACTGTAAGATTAGTCTTTTAGTATATAGGGTAAGGAAGTGATAGAGTACTTATTGTGGAAAGACTCCTTTAGCCAAATAGAAGGAAATATTTTAAACCTTAAAAGAAAGAATTTTATGTCCCATTTCACCAGTTGAACATCCACGTAGTCTTGAATTAAAACCATTATAGACACATCTCTATTATGCATATGTTAGGAAGTCATCAACCTTATAGGTAATTAACTCCTCACCACTCTTTATTGGAAAAAAAATAAGTTATTAAGAGTGATAAGAGGTAAAAAGTTTACGAATAAGTAATCTGTGACAAATATTAAATGAATTAGGTCATATATATGCATGCATTAAATTCTACTAGAAGATAATAATAGACCATCAGTTGAAGCATAATAATGACTTAATCTAGCTATGAAAGAGGAAATGACAAAAAAAGTTTTAAAAGGATTGATGCATAGGTTAGTTACCTAATCTCAAATAGCACATAGGTAAATTCAGTGCAAGTAGTGACTAGAAAAGGATGAATAAAGGTTGTAAAAGACGAGAATAGTGAGTTCATTCCTATAAGATTCGTCACTAGATGGAGAGTCTATATTAATTGTAAGAAGTTAAACAAATCCATACAAAAAGATCATTTTGCTTTGCTTTTTATTGATTACATATTGGATTCAATAGCAAGGCATAAGTACTATTATTTCCTTAATGGATAACGAATACAATCAAATAGCCATAGCATTAAAAGGCTAAGAGAAGATAATTTTTACACGTCCTGATAACATGTTTTGCTTTTAAAAATACCATTTGGACTTTGCAATACAATAAATGCTTTTCAAATATGTATGATGGCTATCTTTTTAAATATTGTAGAAAACATAACTGAAGTATTTATGGAAGAGATTTTTGTTATTGAAAATTGATTTGATGATTGCCTAAATAATATGAAGTAGATGATAAAGAGATGTGAAGAAACTAACTTAATGTTATTTTATAAAATGTTAAGGCATAATTTAAGTCACCAATTTCCTCCAACAGAAACTTAGTGCAAAATTAGGTTGATAGAGATAAAATATAAACTGTAAAAAGTTGCAAGAACTAACGTTAATTAAAGAAATTATAATTTTTCTTAATCATATAGGTTTCTATAGATGATTTATTAAAGATTTCCAAACCACTCTTAAGCCTCTTAGTGTGGGGTACCTTTTTCGATTCTAATGAAGAGTGTAGATGGAAACTCTTTACTCCCAAAGAAAAACTTATGTTAACATCTATTTCAATGACCCTATATTAGGACTTTCCATTTGAATTAATGTATGATGTGAGTGATGATATGGAGGTGGTTATTCTTAGGCAAAAGTAATAATAAAACTTTTATTGCTATTAACTAAATTACTTACACTCTTAATAATAACTAACTAAATTACAATCGCTGAGGAGTTATTAATTATTATGTTTGCCTTCGACAAGTTTTGACCTTACCTATTTGGCAACAAAGTAATTGTATACAAAGATCACTGTGTAATTAAATATCTCATATCTAAGGAGGATGATACATTGAGACCATTTGTTACGTGTTATTGTTATATATATATATATGTGTGTGTGTGTGTGTGTGTGTGTATACATACATACATATATATATATATATAAGACCAAAAGGTGCAAAGAATTCAATGGAAAATCACCTTTCTATACTTAAATTGAAGGAATAAAAAAAGTTACAAAAACTTCCCAATGATGATGATTTTTCAAATAAACAACGTTTTTCTATAACATAAGTGTAATCTCCTCCTTTATATGTTAATTATCTAACTTACCATACTGCCAATCTTCCACCATTAGAACTATCTTATCAATAAAAGAATAAGTTCTTATGTAAAGCATTATTATTAATAGAAACTACTACTTTACACTCATTTTGCTAATCAAATCATAAGAAGATGTGGAGGACATATTGAGACATTTCCATATACTTGAGTACAAACAACATTTTATAGGAAATCAAAAACTACTAAAATCATATAATTAGGGTTTTAATTAGCTTAACCCATTTAAAGATGCTTAAAATTTATAGTTACTTATGATTGATGTCAAAAATGGACAATATCTCTATAAGGAATCAGATGCCCTTAAAATGATTTCTTAAAGTTAAAAGTATTTGATGTATGGTGCATATAATTAATAGGAAAGTTTTCATCATCATACGACAATAAATACACATTACTATTAACCATGTGTCTAAATAAATGAAAGCCTCGATGACTAAGAAAAATGACAATAAGGTGGGGTTGAATTCATTCAAAATAGCATCATAACCATATTGGTACTCTATGAGCTATAATATATGATGATGGCACTCACTTTCGTGATAAGCAATTCAAAACTCTATTATTGAAATGTGGAGTTAAGCATAAATTGTTTTTAGCTTACCATCCATAAACTAATAGGAAAGTAGAGATATCTAACCACAAGATGAAAAGGAATTTGGAAAAAACAATAGGCATCCTCATAAAGATTAGGCTAAAAATATATACAATGCATTATGGGCATACTACACCATTTATAAAATGCTAATAAGGATACCTACCGTAGGCTAGTCTATGGGAAAATGTGTCATCTTCATCCAATGGAACTAGATGATAAAGCTTATTAGATGATAAAGCAGCTTGATATGGACATGCAAGCAATAAGTGAGAAACAATTTTTGCAATTAAATGACTAATAGGAATTTCTTAATGAAGTTTGTGAGAATATTAAAACTTATAAAGAATGGATGAAGGCTTTACATAACAAGTTGACTTTCCTTACCTGCAAAACAAGTACTCTCATATAGCTAAAGCCTTTGACTTTTCCTTAAAAAAATTCGAGTTAAAATGGTCAAGACCTTGCACTATCAATAAGTTTTTCCCATATGATGCTATGAAAATCATCCCAAGTAAGGAGCATTTAAAGTCAATAGATAATGTTTAAAATTGTATCTTTGGGTTTTGGCAAGAACAAGACCACCATTATGCTTAACTTACCATAAGAGGAGAAGACATCAATCTAAAGACATTAAACCAAGTGCTTCTCGGGAGATAACCTAAGCATTGCAAACTATTTTTTAGTTTATTTTCTTATTTTATTAAATTATTTAACTTTAATTTAATTGATTTATTTTATTTTATTTTGAGTTTCAAGGTTACATATAATTATTTTATTTATAGTTTTTATATATCATTTATAGGTTATAAAACAGGTTTGAAAGAGGTGATAAAGGGATTTTCTATTAAGATTGGCAGAATTAGCAATGCAAAGGCACCATTTTGAATCACTTTGATGCTCACTATACCCATTAGGTAGAAGGATGGTAGAGAACCTAGCACCTTTGTGTAAGGTAAGAAGCATATACATGTCAAAAACTAGAGTCTCATACTAGTAAATGATAACATCTTTCGGAAGTCCTCCATTTTCTTCTTTTTATTTTATTTTTTATTTTTCATTGAGGAAAATGTCAATTTTAAGTTCTAGGGTCTTTATTTCTTTTAATATTTAAATTTGGTCATATTCTATTTTTTTTACTAGGATCAAATATAGGAATATGATTTTACTGCTAATAGCTCATAAAAAGGGATAGATATCATGTTTACGTGTGTGCTTATCTTAATGACTTTTATGACAATTCCTTGGAACATTGTTCATATTGCCTCATTCACTCATGATGCCAAATTAGAGACAGCTGATAAGAATGATTTAATAGCACTTTAAAACTTGTTTAATTGTGATTTCAGCCAAAATCTTAAGTTAAATAGCATTTAGGATATGATTTAGTTCATCTTTAGATCATTTAAGCCTTTCAAGCTAACCCATGATGAATTATATACCTCTAGTTACCCCCAATGAATTTACTGAAGTATATTCTTTATCTTTACTCACACCAATCCTTTAGTCTTCTTAAAAAATTAAAAAACATAAATACGGGGTGGTGGGGGGTTAACGCTAACGTTATAAGCTGAAAAATTAAAAAAACATAATAAAAAGAAAATTAAGTTTGAGGTTGTGGATGTGGTTTATACGTACATATATAAAAGTGATGGGATTAACAAGTTTTAAGGCGAATGGTAATGAGTTTAGAGGTGTTATTAGAGGAGTGTGTGAGCTTATTATAAAATTCTAGAATAATTGTATGATAATATATGTATTTAGCTAAATTGATATCTATTATCCTATCTATAAGGCTAGTTATATATTACAAACAAATATAAATTCATAATGATCCTTTCTTTTAACTTTTTTGGTAAAGATTTAAAGAAGAAAGCATATACAAGAAGGAAGGAAGAACCTAGAGATAAAATTAAACATCAAAATTTCTTCAGTTCCTGGTTTTTATTTCCCTCTTAAATAATGACTCAAACCATTTGTAAGATTTTATTTTATTTTACTATGTTTATATTTCTTTTTTAAGGCTACAATATAGTCAAATTATAAATACTTGGATTAGCTTAAATTTAATTAAGTTGATGTTTTAT